>JACVBY030000599.1:1227500-1794357 GCA_017589505.3 Metroxylon sagu | reverse complement strand
TTGGGCTTACTAGGGCGTTGATTTAATGCTTTTTTTGAAGTAAAGATATGATTTTTATCATGAAAATCTAGAAGCATTAGAGTTTTCCCTCTTTATGTATTATATATATTGTTTTGAAATACATGTTCCAATGCATGCATCCATGTATAACATGGATCGGGTTCATGTTATACCCTGAAGGTCCTCGGTCCGTTGTTAGAAAAGAACAAAGAATTTCACGGTTTGAGATGCACATTACAATGGAAAAGAAGAATTTATGCGGAAAGAAAGGCCTCGTAATTAGTATTAAAAAAAAAAGAGAAAGAAAGAAAGGAGGAAGAAGGAAAGAAAGGTTAGGCATCTGCAATTTCCTGATGGAAAGGGAAGCAGGAATAGATGTGGCTTGATTGTGGTGAAGTTTCTCTGGTACTTTTGAGTTACAACAGCCATTATGTCCATAATTTGCTAAGTAGTGCATATAGGAGCTAAACATACTCTCCATGAAAGTTCCAACTAAATGATATTAGAGAGTAAACTCAATTTGCCCATATTTGAGTAATAATATTTTACTGTGCTTGTAGATTAGAGGAGGCTTTGGAGAAAATGGGTTTTCAGTCACTTTTTCCAGTCCAAGTAGCAGTGTGGCAAGAAACAATTGGACCTGGCGCTTTTGAAAGAGACATATGTGTTAATTCTCCAACAGGGAGCGGCAAGACTCTGGCTTATGCTTTACCTATCGTGCAGATGCTCTCAACTCGGAAGATAAGATGTTTGCGTGCATTAGTTGTTTTGCCTACTCGTGATTTAGCGGTGCAGGTACTTGAAATGTATTTTGTTTTTAACAATATTTTTTTCATAAGAGCCACCTCCTCTTTTTATGTTATAATCAGTTCTGTCAGATCTGCCAGTCTGGCATAATTTGTGGAGGCTCCTAAGTGTTAGTCATGTTTAAGTTTTCAAGTAGCTTAAGAACCAAACTGCTAAAGCTAATTTTGTGCTATGCCGTTTGAAATGGTTAGATCCTGCTTGATTTTCAGATTCAAACATTCACATTCTTGATAGCTTTTCTTGTAGTCTCACATTATCATTTTAGAGTACATTTGGAAGGGAAAACCATATATTCATCACAGGAAACAATGGTGGGCTTAGATTATTTTTGGTTGTCAGTGACACAAGAGAGACTACTTAATGTATACTTGCTTCCAAAAAATATTGCAACAATTTAAGTTGTTTATATGTTATTATGTCATTGACTGTTCAACAATCACATGTGGTTAGGAAAAATTAGGTAATAACTGGATTATAACTGCATCGGATGAGATTTGGTGCCGTATCTCCCTCAGCTTGCTGGATGTAATCCGGACTCAAATCTGTAATGTAGTTAGTCAATTTCATATGGATCTTGGTGAGAGTTGTTATTTTTGTTACTTGTGTTACAGTATACAAAAGATGTTTATGTATTACATCTAATAAAGTCTTTTCTTGCTTGTCGAGATCAGTTGTTAATGCTGTAAGATAATTCTTTCTTTTCCTTAAATTTTCATTTTAATGGCAAAGTGTAATTGCCTTTTTCTCTTGTTATGTTGTTCAGGTTAAAGAAGTTTTTGCAGCTATTGCCCCTGCAGTAGGTCTGCGTGTAGGCTTAGCAGTTGGTCAATCATCACTTGTAGATGAAATTTCAGAGCTCATTTGGAGACCTCAGCTAGAGATGTGTTCATCATTTGATCCAGATGACATACCAATGGAGCCACAAACTTCAGTGGATATATTGGTGGCGACTCCAGGAAGGTTGATGGATCATATTAACATGACCAAAGGTTTTAGTCTAGAACATCTTTGTTATCTGGTAAATGGCTCTGGCTCATCTTTTCTCCACTCCTTTTCTGTTCATTTGTGTCAGCTTTTGTATCCTGTGAGTGTATGTGTTAGGGCCTCCATTTTTTATCTTCTACCAAAATTTCTTATAGAGTTTCAAACAAAATTTTAATATCCCTTTGAATAGTTCCACATTGAATGAAAAAAGAATGCTTTAAAGAGTTATAACTAAAGTTCATCTGCCACCAATTAACTTGAATTTGAGTCTTTAAGGTCACGTGAACTTGGCTCAGTAACAAGTTAATTGAGCCAAGAGGTAGGTTTGGAGTGTTAGAAATAATATCAGAATAGATCCAGGTGTACGAAAGTTGGTGGGTAGAAGGAAAGGGTTACTTATAGAGTAGTGGTAGAAAGTTCCGCCATGGTGTGGAGCCATCTCTGCAGTACCAACAATCATGCTCAGGGTAGATTATAGCTAGCTTGTAGCATATGAAGAAAATGTTGCCTGATAGGAAGGGAAGATTGTAATACCCCCTTGATACTCCTACATTGGGCTGAAAAAAAAATGGTTTGAAAAGTTATAACTCAAGTTCATCTGCTACCAATTAACTTGGGCTCAAGTTTTTAATGTCACATGGACTTGGCTGGCTAACAAATTAATTAGGTCAGTAGGTGGGCTTGAGGTGTTATACTGGTGGTGTCCTTTTGATACATTTTACTAGCTCTTCTTTCTTACATTTAGGAATGATGGACTAGAAGACTGTGCTACTGTGACAAGACTTTCTCTACAAAGTGATGATGCAGTTCAATTGAGTTGAGCTCTTTTATATTTTTATTCTTTTTTTTTTAGGTGGGGGGGGGTGGGGGATGGGGGGAGGTGATGTAAGTCATTTTCAGGGTATCTGTCTCGGGTAGAAATAGGCTGTAAGTCATTTTCAGGGGAAAAAGGAGGGTTTGATATTCCAACATACCTTCTAGCAATTTAGGATGTCTCATGTTTGCCCAGGGAGGGAGACAAAAAGGTGGAATGGAAAAAGGAAAAGAGAATATAAGTGAAGAGAAGAAGAAAAAGATAAAAAGAATTAGGTAGTTAAGCATCTATAAGAATAACCAAGTGGCTGGTCAAATGTTTGGCCACTTGAGCAGCTGGCAATTGCAACGAATGCGCCTTTTTATTTCATTATGTAGTGAGTGTAAAGATCACTATTAGTTTGAAAATAACCTTTTCATGCTTCTGTCAATTGGATGAGGACAAGTTTAGATATAGGAAAGGATTCTCTGATTGACCATGAAGCTATAATTAGGTGGAAAAATGATGGCATCCTCTTTCTCTGAAAATATTATGATTTACTTATTTCATTTTCAGACATTACATTAAAGAAATTTCATGCCTTAAATATTATTTTTCATGAACCCCTTGGACAACATTCATTATTAAATATTATTTTTGCCCCTATGGTTTAGAAGGGGAGAGATATATCAAATCATGCCAACAAAGCAAGGACAATATTGTGATTCAACCTTTTAGCCTTTAAAAATTCATTAAAAGTTGTGAATAGGGTTGTAAGGAGATCTTATTACAGGAGTTTGATATTATCCTTTTTTTTTTTCTTTTTTTCTTTTTTTTTTTGTTTTGTTTTGGGGGGGAGGGGGGGGTGTTGGCAAATTCTGGCTCAGGGAATGGTTGTCATTATCCCTAGTAAGGTCTGTGTGCATGTATTTTCAGAATGGAGAAATGTTTTATTTATTTTCACATTTCTCTTGAAAAAATAGGGATAGAGTAGCGTTCGGCACTTCTCTTCACATTCATTTGATGTTGAGGGTTACCTTGAATACAATCTTTTGATTTGTTGTACCAACTCAGTTAGTTGCCTTCACAGAATTTTTTTCTTGCCATTAATTCAATGCATGGGAGCAATCCAAAGATACCTCTCATCATTGGCATCCTATATGGCACCCTTTGTCAGACCTATGTCAGCCAGATGGATGTATCAGATTCCCATCTTTTGCGGATTCTATTTTCAATTTCTCAAAGATTCTATGGGCATCTCTTATATCAGCAGTGACCTGTCATGTTAAGCTAACATTCCTGCCCCTTTGCATCTTTTAAGAAATGCCTTTTCAGGAACCATGAGGCTATATGACCATCATTTTGTTTATGTCAGTTTAGTCTTAGTTACATGCATATCACATGAATCCTTGCTTCTTCCAAATTGTGGAGGTGGCATAAAATAATTTGCAGAGTTTACTTCCATGCAAGATATATGTAAAGCTAACTGCTATCTTTAAGATGATACTGTTTCATTATTTAATATTTGAAGTGATATCCATTGGGACTTGTCAATTAAGTTTCACAATAATACCTCAAGAGTTGAATTATTTATGTTTTATTTGCATTATGTGCTTTGTGCTGAGCAGCCTATTTGTTGAATTTTCAGGTAGTTGATGAGACAGATCGATTGTTAAGAGAGGCCTATCAGTCCTGGTTGCCGAATGTGATTCAGCTCACTTGTTCAAATGATCAAGCACTATTTGACTATGCAAGATCTGGTCTCTCTAAATTTGGTTCCTTGGCAACCATAAGGAGATCGTAATCCTACCACTTCCTATCTGGCTTCTAACTGTCTATTGTCTATAGAAATAAATCAGTATTTTGGCCCTTATAAAACACTCAGACCAGATTTTGACTTATATATAATGTCTTGAACTCTTTTCAAAATCAACATGCTAAGACCTTCTTCCCAAACTGAGCAGAACAATATTCATTTATTATTTTAAAATATTTTTCTTATTCAATGATATGCCTTTGAATGCAGTGGTATTGAGAGGGGATTTAAAGGTAAAAGTCACCCAAGGCTTGTTAAAATGATTCTCTCTGCTACACTGACTCAAGATCCTAGCAAGCTTTCTCAACTTGATTTGCATCATCCTTTGTTGTTGACAAGTGGGGAGAGGCGATATAAACTTCCAGAAAAGCTGGAATCTTACAAGCTGGTTTGTCCCATTTTAAGCTTTTGTACCAAAATCAGTAAGCTTCTAGAAGAAAAGCTATATTTGAACATAAATATGATTGTAATTGTTTAACAAGCTGGGCACTATATCTTGATTTTAAACAAAATTGCTCATTTCCAGTGAGTACAATTTTTGAATGAATGCTGGCGGAGAAAGTGAAAAAAATCATTATTTATTCAAATGCATTAGCTGAAAAAAACATAACTAATAACTTACTAAAATGGCTGATTCATCAACAATGTTCTATTAGTGGTACGAGCATTTCTTTTGGATAAGAGTTTTATTTTTGATGTCTAACTCTGTTTTCATGTTTGTGATGTACAGATTTGTAAATCAAAACTGAAGCCATTGTATCTAGTTGCTCTTCTACAAGATTTGAGAGGCGAAAAGTGTATAGTATTTACAGCATCTGTAGAATCAACTCACAGGCTATGTACTTTATTAAATTTCTTTGGAGACTTGCCATGCAAAATTAGTGAATATTCACGTTTGCAGCATCAGACTAAGCGAAGGTAAATGACAAACTTAAAACTTAAATATCCTTACTTAAGAGAAGAGGTTTTGTTTCTTTGATGCATTATTTATAGGTCCTCCACTGAAGAAAGTTTGTCAAGAAAAATGCCAGATAAAGCATATATTTTGGCGAAGCATGATATTTTAAAACAATAAAAGGAAAGGAGAAAGAAAAAGGACAACTTTCAACCTTGTTGAAAGGCCATGGACCAAAAGCAATCTTTTTGTCCATTCAGTCATGTGGAATGGCTAAAAAGATAAAAAGATTATGAGATGAAGCATTTTATTTACTTACCGCTCAGTGACACATTGATTGGTGACTTTATCTTGGCCAGTCCATGTATAGGAGTATGACTTTTGTGGTTTGGTTTTAACACTTTGTCCAACATAGCAGAAAGAAGGGCTTAATACAGTCACTCTATGTGACTTTGTTTATTGGATCGGTGGGATTCTTCTCATTCAAATTTATTAATTTGCAAATTATTGAAGTGCATCTTTGTCATGTTGGAGCACTTCTACAGATGTATACACCTTTTCAATTTTTCACATATTATGTAGATTTGGTTACATTGCAATCTTAAATGAGACAACTAAGAAAATAGTGTGAAAGCAATTGGGCAGTTTAGTATAACATGAGAATAATGAAGAAATTGAATGAATGGGAGCTGAATGAAATAGAGAATGTGATGATCAAGTTATACGTGACAATAAATTTCTATTTCAAGATGTCAAACAATTCCTCAATTCTGCACCATATACTTTTGAAAGAGCTCACATTATGACGATGTGAAACTGTATGTTCTTGCATAAATCAAACCATGGGGACTTGAAGCATTGGTAGCATGATTGTATTTTACAAAGGACTTGTTTGGATGTTGGAAGATCTTCTTGGAAGATCTTGTCAGTCTGATTGAAAGCAAGATTTTGAAAGAGAGATCAGGCAGAGATTGGGAACTGGAGTAATTAATCCCTCATTTTTAGGGATAAATTACTACACCTTGGAGTAGTGATTACTTATCCCTGAAAAATAGGGTTAGTTGCCAATGCTACTGGCCACCTCTACTTGTTTCCATCGCTAGGTTCCAATGATTTTTTCGTAGGAGTGAAAGTGGATAAGATAATATCCATTCAGATATGTTTTTCTATCCAAATATGAATAGAAATTTGAGCATCCAACTAATATCTATGTCTGTATCCGTATCCATCAAAGAAAATGGATATGGATATGGATAGACGGCTATGTCAGGTTCTGTTCGTAATCCTAGTTAATCTTTTATAGCACTTATGAATTTTTAAGGAAAATAAAACCATATTAGCATGTTATTGTCTTGATCTTTCTATGTAGTGGTCTCTTTGGTTTTTTGGCCACAAAGTTTAATTATCTTATATCCATATTTATATCTTCTATTTGTAATCTTATTTAACTTATATAGCACTCATGAACTTTTAAGGAAAATAAAACCATATTAGTGTGTTATTGTCTTGATCTTTCTATTTAATCTATGTCTTTGACTTTTTAGTCACAAGGTTTAACTATCTTATATTCATATTTATATTCATACTTTCAATGTTCAATATGTGTCCGTATCCATTTAAAACAAATAAAATATAAGTTTTTACATCCTATTAATATCCATATTTGCAATCATCAAATATAAACAGATATAGATATGGAAATGCTGATATTGGATCCATATTTGATCCATTTTTAGTCACATATTTTCAAAAAAGAGACCCCATCAGAATTTCTTAGTGGACTAATAAGATCTTCTGACAACCAAACAAACCCTAAAACTGCAAAGAACATCAAGACATACAACTCTGTTGTAATAGTAATCTAAATTTACAGAAGATTTTGTTTTTTTTTGGCCATTTGTCATTAGCAATTGATACTTTTTTTCCAGAGGTAATTAGGATTTAGGATCACCCTGAGTAGGTGCCAGAGGATGGCATGATGTTCTTTAGAAGAACACTGGGTTACTTGGACTCAATCTGAGTGCTGACCACAAACATTGGCTGTACCTGACCTGGTCCAGCTAACTGTTTTATCATCACCATTTGATTATTTTATGAAACCACTTGCACTTGTGTCCTTATGGGCATGCATGCTTGGGCACACTCATGTACATATGGATATGTCAACATTTCAACAGGGTGCTTATTAAAATTTTAATGATTAGAACCTACTCTGCATTGATAGGATAGGGCTTGCCGAACAATGCATTTTCCACATCAAGGCAGGCTGTTCAAAACCATTTGTTTAACACAAAACTGATTTTGTGGAAGAACTTGCATGAGTGCATCCTCGCAGGCGTCCATGCTTAGGCATTGGCACACATACGTGCACATGCCAACATTTCAACAAGGTTCTTATTAAAATTTGAATTGTCCTTATCAGTGTAATGGTGAAGTAATGATTCTTTGAGCACACTCTGCTTCGAGAGTGTAGGGCTTGCTAGACAATGTACTCTCCCTAGATGGCAGGCAGTTCAAAAATATATGCTTGATGTAAATTTGACTGATTTTAGCTCAATGATTTTTATATCGAACAGCTGATGGAGTCTATCATGCTGATGGAATTTTTTTCTTGCAGCAAAACATTGAAGGCTTTTAGGGAAGGGAAAATTGAAGTGCTTGTTGCTACAGATGCAATGACTAGAGGAATGGATGTTGAAGGAATAAGAAATGTTATCAATTACGATATGCCTGCTTATGTTAAGACATATATTCATCGAGCAGGCCGCACTGCAAGAGCAGGTCAGACAGGGCGTTGCTTTACGTTACTGCGAAGAGATGAGGTAAACTTTTCTCCTACATGATGACCTTCAGGCTATTAAAATTTTGTTTAGTAAAGTGTTACTAAGAAATAATTGGTTGCATAGATTGTTCTGTGTCGAGCATGATTTTTAGAGAGGAAAAGAGAAAAAAGACAAAAGGAAAGAGTATGTCTGGCATGTTTATTAAATTATTAGCAACCGGCATATGCTTCAAAAGTTGTGGAAGCTAATGATTCTAACGGGACTGCTTCCATTACCTAATGGGAGTCCAGAATGGGATAGCAACTGCAGATAGGATTACATGTTGTTTCTTGGTTCTCGCTATAATAATCTTCTGCATTTTCTTGGATGGCTGATTATATAGCCACTGCCAAATCTTGGTGTCTATCATGATTTCATATTGGTCCTGTAGTATTAGTGGATTTTGCTTATATTATTTGCTTTGTCTAGTTCTTTTGTTGTTTTAATAATGTTTCAAAGCTTCAGAAGTCACCATGGAGGACTTGACCATGGATTGTAACTACCATTTGAAGACCTCATTAATGAACTCTAAACTGATATGATAAGAGACGTTTTCTTTGTATATATGTTGTGGTCATCACATCATTCTTTTGAAGCGATACATTTTTTGCGGTCCAACAATGATTCATATTGAAATTGTATGTATTAGGCTTCGTTTTAAATAAATTGAACTCCATTTCTATGCTTTTATGTAACTTGCAATTATTCCTATTAAGTTTTCTCATTGAGATCTTTTTGAATATTGGTCTATATTTTGCATGCATAATCATTTGTTACCTTTACAACTTTGTTTCAGAATTAGTACATAACAACTATCTCATGACATTTTTCCACAAAAAGGAGAGGTTTAATCAAGGTCCACAAACTCGATACCAAGATTTGTTCTAGTGCGTTACTAATTCTGTGTGGTATGGATTGATACGGTATGGCACACATCCTGTACCAAGATAAGGTGCATTCTTTTTGCACTCATAACCACTTAGTATCAAGCGGTACAGGTCATCGAGTACCACTTGGTACTGGGCAATATGAGTTGGTTCTGATCGGTTTGGTTCATATCATATCAAAACTGGGTATTCTACCAGTACCTTACTAGTATGGTATGCAAACCTTGGGTTTGATCATGTTAAGGTCAAGTTGGCATTGTCAAGTTGCAACCTGCAATGCTTTTCCTCTATCAAGTTCTTCCACCTATATTCCTACTATTTTAAAAATAATTTTTCAGTCATGAAGCCAACTCCACCCTAACTCTCACATCTATTTCTCATCTCTTTCATATGCTTCCTAGAAACCCTCCTCTTCCATATTGTCATTGGTGTGGCCAACCTCACATGCTATGCCCTTCTTTCCTCCACCATCCATGGCGGCCCTCATCTTAGGATTCTATCCCTTCCTAGGCAAACATTAACCCTCTTTCATGGTCTCAAACACTTGACAACCTCCGATCAAACTCATTTCGCCAAATCTCAAGTATCTTTGATGTCTCTTATAAAGAGGCTCTCAAGTGGGCTAACCGGATTTTAGATTTTTTTTTTTAAAAGAAAACTATTACTTACCAAACATATTTTACTTTCTTTTTGAAAAATAAAAAAACAACAGTGATGACCAGACATGTTTCTATTGTTGGAAATTTAGAGAAATAGTGGAAGGAGAATTCCTGTTTTGATTTTTTTTTAAAAAAAATAAAAGTTACAGAGATGCCAAACACTGCCTAAATATAATTTTTTTGTAATTTTATAACTACTTATTGTTGGTTGCCTTCATTTCCCCTTGTTTGACCATATGCAAGGAGATTATTATCAAATTATGAATCCTGTTGTGTCCATATGACATGGATTACATTGAGAAGCAATTGCTTCTTTTAAATGAATGGGTCTAAATAACTTTGGCTTCTATTAATAATGTTGAGAAAAATTGATTTCTATCATCCATACATAAATGCATAGGGTTTGGCTGAGCAGGTCAGAATGCCATTCAAGGAATTTTAGTGACCTCCTGCAACAATCTCTTGACCTGATGTTGACCTTATCTCAATGCTTTATCTTCCTGATCAAGATAAGAAGAGGAAGACCTGCCATGGTGTGGTTGGCTGGAAGGAGAACTTATCTTGTTGGCCATAAGTGAGCTCATACTGTCAACCCTCCCCACCCCACCACCACACCACAGCGGGGGGAACTTAATCCCATGGACTGTTAAGTTCTAATTTGGAAGGTTTCCTTGACTCTATTAGAAGCAAGAATGTTAAAGGGGTGTGCTGATCTCGATATGTTTAATCTTCCAAGGGGAGCTGGTGGTGGAAATTACCTCTTCAAGTATCATTAGCAAGAGGATCAAGGGTCAAGAATGCAGTATTCTGTGTACCATATTTTGTTGCCAAATTGGAATTAAAAAAAAATATCCTGGTGATGTTTAAATTTTGTGATCTTTCAGAGAAGATTCTTTTGGTTGGAAGAAGCTTTATCTGATGTAGTTTTTCCTTTGTGATGGATTCTAGTCTTCTTAGTACCAATATGTTGTGCTCTGCTACTAAATAAATTTTAAAAGCATTTGTACATGCAAATATTGTGATGAAATATTCTGCTTCCTTATTTTCTCATGATCAGACATTCATTTTTGTTTTCTCAGATTAGACGATTCAATAAGATTCTTCAGAAGATTAACAATAATTCATGTGATCTTCACTCTTTGCCTGCTGATTCCATAAAAGATCTTCGCCCTATTTATTCTTCTGGTAACTTCAATGAACTTCAGGTTACTTTTTTTATATAAATATTTTTTGAGCTGAGTTTCTATTTACCTATCTTTTTTATTTGAAAATATAAACAGCATTGGAAAAGTTGAAAAAGTATGTGGAGTCAGAAACAGGAAGGAAATCCAGTATCAGTTCTAAGTCAGTGAGGTCAAGTGATAAAAAAAGAAAGGCACTGACAAAATGAAGGAATAGATGCATTATTTTAATGGAGATCCTTATCACAATATGTTACTGATAAATATTTCAGTGGTGAGTTTGAGAGTTTTCTACTTCTAACTATGCCTTTACTTTCACCTCTCCTTTATTATTTGATTTTTGGATGTTCCCTGTGTGATTTCAGTTCCAAAACTTAGTTTTGAATCTGAGATAACTCTGAAATGGTCAGTGGCTACTTCTTTCAAGATTGTCCTAGGGAAACCATGAAAAACCTATTCAGAAAAAGAGCATGTTGATATAAGTACCTTTCAGTGGTAAACCAACATGTTTAAATGCTATGAGACGGACATATTGTGAAACTTAAACTGATTTTGCTTGAACAAGAAGAAAGTTAAGTTTGATCTGGCACCAGCAGCCCAAGGCTAAAGGCATTAAATTTATCACCCAAAATTTGATTTCTCAAAAATCAAAAGCATTTTGCCATATATTGGCACAAATTAGCTTAAAAGAAAAGAATTCTGTGGAAGACATCTAGCTTTTGACTCGTCCAATTATCACCACTTTACATGTTGCTATAAACATTAAAAGAAATCTCCTTTTGTATATTAGTAATGCATATGTGACAACCATGCTCGGCGCTCATACACACCATGCATCATTAGTCATAGGCCATATTGGTGATTATGCTACCTTATAAAGATTCAATTGCATCCTAAGAGATGGTTAATGGTGGGCTCTGATGTTTCCATTTTCAGATGCTCCAACTTCAGGGGCACATGTGATTTATTTTACAGTATAATCTCTTCTTAGCACCACACTTTGCGAGATATTTGCTTAGAGGGTGTTATTTTGACCACCAATCACCTCATGACTGTAATTATGTTTTGACATGAACATGTTCATATTAATTATGTTTTCCAATGCCATAAACATATTTTCAGCAAATACATAGAACTTAAGTGAGACTATTTGCTACATATTGAGGTCAGCTTTCTTCTATGATATGCTTCTATGGCTTTTAATTATTCTACGCGTGGCCATTCTTTTTTTATTTAATTATTGCAAGTAATCTATATGCATTGACTAAGTTGTGCAACAAATTCAGACGTCACTTTTTAAGAAAACATAGGTGAGCTAAGGAAAAGTTCTACTTTATTTTGGTTATCTTCTAGAAAGGCATATATATCATATTTTTAAGGGTGGCAAAAAATTGACCTGACTTGAGAAATCCTATCCAACCGAACCCTATTTTGGTTGGGTTTAGGTCAAGATTTTTTTTAGTTATGGTCTAGTATGGGCCAGATTTTTTGGCCCAAACTTTAAGTGGTTTTGGTTTGGGTCAAAGGTGTGACCCAACTTGAGTCATGAAGGTGGAATTCTATTTGGCTCAAAATAGTTTAGGTTGGATTGAGTCATGATATTAGGTGAATTTTAGTTGTTCAAATCATTTTGAGAATTAGTCCATAAAAATTGTAAATATTGAAATTGATAGGTTAGCATGGACTTAACAGGGATTGAGCCTTGTAAAATAGATTATGTTATGGTCAAATGGGTGACCCGAAATGACCCTAGGGTGGGTATGGGTCAAGAGATCTTAACTTGATGTTGGGTCAGGTCAGGTATGGGTCAAGTTTTTATATGTTGTCATCCTTATTGTATATCAGATCTTTTACCTTCCCACGTTATTTTTCAATTCTCTTTTTGTATTTTGTTTTAGTGACCTGAATATTGGGAATGCTTTAAAAGCAAAAAACATAGCATTCAATAAAGCCTCCATAGATCTATGTTTATGTTATTGGATCAAGTTATGTACAGAAAAAGGAATAAGCTTTTGTAATTTTTTAAGTGCAACAGCAAAACAAAGGCCAAAACAGGTTCTCAGCATTTGGTATTACAAAGTGAGCCTTCCTCTCTAAGTTAAGTCATTTGGGCTTTTTTGGTTTTTGATGTATGTAGGAGTCAGAGTCTGGTAGTTAAAAGAGAAGGTTGAGTTAATGAAGTTAGAACAGCTGTAATATCACACTTCTCAAACAAAAAACAATGCATTTCGTAAATAACAAAAAGCAATGCTGTATGTAAGTTGAGAGCTAGCTCTCTCTCTCTTATGCATCCAGAAAATTGTTTGTTCTGATATTTTGTTGCAAAACCTTCATCTTCTATATTCTTTTGGCTTTTAAATGACATAAATTTTTCTAATATGAGTTCAAAATTTTCTATCGCAAATTATTTTGACCTACAAATATATTGAAGTTTTGAAGTTGGCTGGGGAACAGAATTGGAGTAGAATAAGACTTTGTCGTCAGGTCTGTAATCCTATCTTGATGGCACAGAGCTTCCTCCTCCAAGTGCTTAAGAGAAATTTCAACATCTATTCTTAGGAAATCTGAAACCTTTGTCGATAGTGTCATTCCTTATCCTTCACATGGTTCGGAGTCCGCTTGGAGAAGTTAAACTTTATTGGGGGCAAAAACCCTCATCTTATAGGTGGACTAGGGCGCCTTTGCAGAAGATTCTTGCTGCTGAAAGTGACTTCTTGAACTGCAGTTTTGGGGTTGATAGAATAGGCGCTTCTGCAAGTTTGCAAACATTTTTGACAGGAATTTTGGTGTTGCTAGAAGGGATGAAAGAGAGATGAGCCTTTAGTAGGAACCATAGTTGTTAATCTTTTGTGGACCTCCCAAGTGTCGAAGCTAGCTTGTACTCATCATTTATATAAATGTCTATCAGTAAAATAAGCCAGTGAATAGTGGCTTATTCCTGTTTGCTTTTTTCTCTTCTTTTTGGCAGTGAACTTTTTATTGGGAAACACTATACACTAGGTTGCATGATTTCAGTCATTTTAAAAATATAATTTGATTAATATTGAAGATCCAAGATTTATTGTTAGATGAATAAACTTTCTATGTGTGTTGCTTCTCCAATGCTTGTCGTTATCCATTGTCGTTATCCATTCTTCCTCACTGCTATAGAATTTGAAATGCACAGCTCATTCATAAGGTTGATGTTTTGTTTTTTTTGTTTTTTGGTTGTCCTCATGTTCCATTCCCAGCTAGAGATTTTGGAAGGCAATTCTTTGATAGAATTATCGCTGCCCCACCATGGCTCGTGGTTAATCTACTTGGTTTTGATGATTTTGGGACGTATACCAGGGGTCAGCATTATTAGTTAGGTACGAGGTCCATCATTTTCCCTAACTAGTAAATTTGAAGCTTTCATTCAAATTGTAGAGAACATTGTGCCATGTTAAGCATTGGAATTTTCCGTAACTACGATCTCTACCATTTCAGTCTATGTAGGGTAGTTGCATGTCGTTTGTTTAGCACATTGAACAATAGCAAAGGACTCGTCTGTTTCCAGGCAACTCTCATCTGGGCTGTATGGTGCAAGATGGCTGACCTTGAATATATTTTTCTGATGATTTCAAATGAGTTTTTTTTTTTTTTTTAATTGATTCCAGTCCGAGCTTTTCTTGCGGACTGAGAATTGGACTTATTGGAACTTGATGAGGGCCTGGGAGAAACCATTTCGGAATTTCTAGCCATAAGAGAAGCATAGATAGGGGCAGTTGAGTGAAATCCATAACAAAGGTAATAATCAAAGAGAATGATTTGATGCAGGCAACAACACTAATTAGCAGGCATCAGCCTCGCTCTGCATCCTTGTATTATTCATGATACGTATGCTGGTATCTGGAAGCGAAGATGATTCCGTGAAGGCCACAGCTAGCACTTTCATATCGAAAACGTGCAGGCCATGGTATTGCAGTTATATATAGCAAAGCTTTGCCGTGGGGATTATATGGTAAAATATGTTCATCAAATGATCCGTATCACTTCTTTACAAGATATCATATGGTCTATAAAAAGTAGATTAAAAATGGCGAAAAAATAAAAATAAAAATCAACGAAAAAGCTAATGGATTCATCTAAATTATGTTATCTTTTAAAAAAAATGTCACTACGCAAATTTACTTTTACAAAATATTGCAAAATAAAAGAAGGCCCTAGACAAAGCCCTGTAAAGGCACCTGCCATGCACAAAACATATGCATTGGGCATATTATGACAAAATGTAAAATAAATGCTGCATTTGTAGTGCCATGCTCAAAACCTAGATGAAGAAACAGAAAGCCTAAATAATAAGAAGTTTGAGTTTGTTAGGAAATGTTGAGAAATGTCGATATTAAAAAAAAAAAAAAGAAAGAAGAAAAGTTTAGGTTTAATAGGGTTTAGGACTGGCCAGTCAATAAATAATCTAGTTGTCAACTTGCCATAAGATAAATTATAAACACAAATAAAAAAGAGGGAGCACTGCACTTAACCACAGTCCAAAAAATCTCTATTTAAATTTGATCAGATAGAGAATTGAATGATGAAGAATGTAACCTAATACCTCTAAAATCATCACATGTAAAAGGTAATGCATCGCGAAGGTTCGATTTAGTTGTGGTTGTCTCCAAAGATGACATCCACATCCACGTAAAGATGAGGTACTTCCCTTTGCGAATCCGATCGTTAGCAAAGCAGACGGAACCATGGCGACAAAAGACACCCCTGCCGAAAGCAAGCCATAAAGTCAGCGGCTGCACACCAGGCTAAGAAGGTAATGTGCTGGATGTCGATTTGCTTCAATAGGCTTCATTCAAAACAAACCTTAACCGATTGAGAGAGAATATGTAAACCATGCTATCCAGATAGGCATTCTTGTACAATGACGAGGGCTCATGACCATGATACCTACCACATATATCATCTTTTCTGCTCCTCTTCTCACAATGAATCTCAATCATGCCAAATGACTGAAAAATAATTGGGCATCATAAACTTGAATCGATCCTCATCTTGCACAAGATGACCACAAAGCTCATCTTGAAGCTCTATAAGCTCTACCATGTCCGCATCTTGGTACACGAAGAACATCACGAAATTCATATATGGCAACAATATGAAAATTTCAACATTATTTTGTAGAGCCTGCTAGGGAAACAACTGCCTCAATGCTATCAGGAAACCTTATCACCTAAAATTGTAATATTTATCACCTAAAATTGTAATATTTCCGGCATGACCACAATCCATATCTAAATTCCCCCTGCTATCTGCTTACCAATTGATTTTAAGGCACGCTGCATGCTTCCTGCTACCTGACGCAGGCTATCCACACAAGGAACTAGCAGTAGCTACAATTCATAGCATCACAGACAATAAGAATGAGAGTTGCTCAAAAAGAACATGCGACTAGCTGATGAATAGGAATCCACGATATTAATTTCAACATTACATCTTAGTCCAAACACAAACCACCACCAATATTAAACTCTCATCACTGAGGAACTTCCATTGCTAATCTGCAAAGCACTAAAAGTACCAAAACGCCAGCCCAAAATCCCTGCTGTCAATCGAGAGCAACATTGTTTTCAGACGATGGCATTGGCTGCACTTGCAATTCTTGGCCAGAGATCTGCACATTCCTTCCCTATGGGGCCAGTAATAGCAGAACCTGCAATAAACAACAAGCCACCAATGTAATCACTTGCTAAGTCCTAGAGAGTTTGCCAATCATTTCTTTATCAATAAAATAATTTTGCTAACTGGCAAGCACTTAATATGAAAACAGAATTCAAGGACCGCGTGTTTTCTTTTTGTAACAGGAATTCCACAACATGCACAATTGCTAGTCTAGCTTTAACAAGTTTGCCATGGCATGGCAATCCCACAAAGTGAGATTTTCGGATAGCAATTCTATGTAGTGCCATCAAATGCCCATCAAGATTCCCAGTAAAGTTATTGAATGCATTCTTTGGTGAAATAGAACCAATGAAAATCAGCTATCTTAATAAAATGTGTCTCAGAATCCAACTCCATTGTATAAAGAACATTTTTTTTCAAGTGGCAAGATGCAAAACTTCTTTCGTGCATGATGTGCTTCAACTTGACGTAATTTGCATTACCTTTCATTTCTCCCTTTGGGTTCACAATAACTCCAGCATTATCTGCAGAATTGGCAAAGAAATGAAATAATCAGAAACTTGCCAAAACCACAAGACTAAAGACAATTTTCAACTGTAGAATTCTAGGAGAATCTAAACACTGCTCCACAGCTACTGATTCATCACAATTGGGATTTTGTTATACTAAAAGTTTACATGACAGATTCTAGTCTGATAAAATACCTTGTGAGCAAACCATGGACATTCAATATACTACAAAATGATGATTTCATTACATGATAATACATTACATACAAGAAACTGCAATGTTCTTTGGCACTCGAAAACCTGATGCTGTGAGTATGGTCCTGCAGAATATGATGCAAAGGCATTAAAAACATCTAACATTTGCACTAAACACAGATATTGCATGAAATTCCAGGGAAAACAGGCCTAAGTGTAAGTATATCCACCCCTTGGATTATAATATGTTCTCCTAATTAACTCTGGCAAAACAATCAAGATCTTAAAAAAAATGCAGCCAATATAACATGGTAAATAAAATACAAAGAATGTCGTGGTAATCTCATCTACACGTACATTATACCCAAGTTCCTTTAACCCCCATCTCGAATTACCACATTAATGTGCTTTGAAAAGAATGTCAATAAAAAGTCATCCTGAAATCAAAGCATTCTAACAAATAAATCAAAATCCTACTACTCCTGGTCAGTAATCCAAAACAATTTACTTCAATTTATAATATAACTTTATTCATCGGCACAAAGTATGTCTAAAATGTCTTTAAGCAGTACATGTGTTGTAAGTCTGCAAGAACCAGATTGAGGACAACAAAACGTATGACTAATAATCTTTCATCATCCCATTAACATTTATAGCTGATAATTTGTCATCGTCCCTTTAACATCTCCATTCCATCACACAAATAACTGTCAGCTAGCCACAAGTTTAGCGAAATGACACTTTTGTACTTCAAGACCCAAAACCCATGGTTGTCTTCTTTAACTGCCACTGTCTTCTCCTGTAGTCCTCACCACCCACCTCAACCCAATTGCTCCGATCCTTTATCTCACCCCTTACTCTTCTATGTGCTAACACACAAACAACAATGACACAAGCAAACAAGATCAAGGTGGTAGATCTATTTCCAATATTCAAGCATTTCAAGAAGCTAAACTGACCACCTCTAGCACCAGGATCTTGAAGCTCAGTGCATTAGGCCATAAATGTATGTGTCTTAATTTGGAAGTTGTAACTGGCAGGGATTTTTGATAACCCTCCCAATCCAGCTCATCCCCATTGGTTGAACACATTGTTTCCAACTTGATGTGGTACTCAACCCATCAAGAAAGGCTGAAAATCTTTAGTTAGAAGCCATGCATTTTTTTTGCCAATCTGAAAGTTGCAATTGACAATCTAGATGTTATGTTGCTTGTAGGTCAAGGAGATGGCTGCTGCTGATCCAGACAAGTTCAGACTCCCTTGTAATTCCACATAAGTAATAAGCTGATCCAGACAAGATCAGACTCCCTTGTAATTCCACATAAGTAATGAACATGATAGGGCTGGGTAAAGAAGCAGCAGTCCAAGCTCTAGTTTGGCATGTGACCATAAATTGAGGATATGGTCGTAAAAGCACTAGCCAGAGACGCAGATGAAATCACGATGGTGGAGCTGGGCGACAACTAATTGCTAGGCCATGATCATCATGACTAGCAAGGCATCACAGACAGCAGCTGGCTCAAGAAAACAACATGGTACGCATACTAAAACCAATTTTGATTCAAGAATCATTTGGTTGATGAAGCCACTTGGGACAGAGATTGAGCTCTACGTAGCTGATGCTTTGGCCGCCTTCTTGCTGGGATCTTCTTCTACTGAGGTGGTGCCCTATATCAACTAAAGTCATGGCGCCATGTCATCCACAATTGTAGATTCAGGGCAAAGGATAGAAAACCGAGATGAAGACACTTGTATCCTACCGCACATGTTTATTTTCTTTTTGGTAATGGCACAAGGACAGCGCAATCTCATCATCATTGGCAGTAAGATGAAGTAAAGGAACACAACAACATGAGCTTACAAACAAGAAAACATGTCTCTCATCCAGTATTGTTAAAAGCGCTAGACGTACTTAAACATAAAAAGCTTTTGGAGCCTAAGCATATGATGCAAAGTAAGGTATACATTTTTGAAATAAATGATAGTATAATTTATATAAGCCATATTTATAATATATAACAAAAAAAAAGCTTAAAAAATCATCATTATAATAATATATTTAGTCTATTAGTTTAATAAAAAGCATTCTCTTTCTCAGCTGAAATCTTTGATCCCTTGATGTCTTTTCTTCTCTTTCTGATATAGCATAATTTTTAGTGTTTTATTTCTTTATTTTCTAATTTTTAACTTTTTTATAGGATAAGAAAAAAATTATGTATGGGATATTGTATCATAAAATTAATACGGTTTAATAAATATAATAGACTAAAAAAAATATTATACAACTTATTAAGAAAGATACATTTTTCTTACATATTAAATTAGATCAAAAGTGTGTGTCTTTTCGCCCCATGTGCATCTAGATAAAAGCATAGTATATAAGAAACACTCAACCCTTTGCGCTTTGCACCTCATGCCTTTGACAATTCTGCTGCATCTTCAAAAGCAAACCATGCAACATGTTAACGTTTGCATAGCACCAATACAGAACCTTGCATATAGAAGACTACAATTATTCTCTGCTATAATCATGCATGAACGCTCATTATTGAGCGTATGTTGCTGGGACCACTAGGTGCCACCACACAGATTCCCTACCCCAATGGAAACGACCAAATTATAAAACTTTTGTATGATTGACAGCAAGCAACTTGACTCACTGCTATGGAGGCCCCAACCATTGCAAATATATCCAAGAAGAACAACCAGGCAGAAAATGACTGCGTATGATTAGAACCAACATATACAAATAAATTCAAAGAACATTCGCTTCATAGCACCATCAAAAGTGAAGAATGAAACTTAAACCAACACGCACAATTCAAATAAAAGAAAAAAAAAAAAAAAAAAAAACTTCAGATGCCAGTCAGAAAGAATATAGCCTTGAAATCACATGATGTGCTACCTTTAAAGGATTCATCCAAAAATTTCCAATCCATACACACGTCCTTTTAAAGGATTCATCCAAAAATTTCCAATCCATACGCACGTAGCTAGTATAATCGAACATAAAATTTCCAATCCATACACACGTAGCTAGTATAATCGAACATGCATCGTAAACTTTACACTACCATGCATACTCTCCATCATAATAACCATTCAAGCCGAGGAAAAATGAGAATCTAAATAGGATTGATCAGAGTAATTACCTTCGAAGTACATGTAGACCCCGTCCTTTCGGCGCCAGGGCTTGCGCTGCCTCACAATGACCGCGGGCATGACCTTCTTCCTGAGATCGGGCTTCCCCTTCTTGACGGTGGCCATCACCATGTCCCCAACGCAGGCAGACGGGAGCCGGTTGAGCCGCCCCTTGATCCCCTTCACCGAGATTATGTAGAGGTTCTTCGCCCCCGTGTTGTCCGCGCAGTTCACCGTCGCCGCCACCGGCAAACCCAGCGACATCCGAAACTTGTTCCCCGCACTTCCTCCTCGCCCTACAATTATTTTAAAGAATAATATATCATAAATTTCCTTCAAATCTTGCCTTCATCAACCGATTGGAGGCACAAAGAGAAATCCTAAAACCTTAGATTCTTACAACCCGATTGGGGATTTCGTAATGTTCGCGGTAAGTTGACATCGACGGATCGACGGAAAGCCCTAATGCTAAACTTATCAATATTTCACCACATGATGTGGAAGAATGATGAAGATAAAACACCAATGGATCTAATTCGTTGGATCAGAACGCAGAACTGGAAACCCTCGCGGAAGGATTTTTGTGAGGGAGCGGGGATCGAAGAACCCTAACAACCGGAAGGATAGGCTAGGAAAGTGGAGCATATTGCTTACCTCGCTTCGACATTGTGGAGGAGCTCGGCTGACGACGCCGGGAGAGGGCGGAAGCGGCGGCGCTGGAACCCTTTTATTTTGGGTTTCTAGGGTTTTGCTTGATAAATAAGATATTATCGATGGGTCCCTGAGTGAATCTTTTATTATTTTCAGGCTCACCATATGGAGCCTATGGTAAACGAAGTCTCGCAGACTTTAGATGAAACAAGCTTGGCATTTGCCGATTTCATTTTAGCTGGGTTGTTTTGAGAAAAATCATTTAGCTTGCCAATTACGCCCCATTAAATTATTTTGAGAAAAATAACTTAGGTTGCCAATTACTTATGGGCAAAACTTAGATGCAATTGTGTTTGGTATGGATAATCCAGCACCGATGATTTGGATAGATGTAATCGAATCATTACATTTAATTATATCTCAATAATTTTATATAGCAGTAGTTTTAAATCATTTCCATCTCTAAAATCATCATTCAATCTAATAATCACATCCCTAAGTAGTGATCTTACTTTAAAATTTTGGCCAAAATTTCCTTTATCTATGTAAAAAAAAAATTAAGATATTATTTTCATAATAATATAATATAATTATAATAATATATAACTATAATATTTTTTATAAAATATTATATTATTATAAATATAATATTATATAATATTTATTATTGCATTGAAAATATAACACAATTATAGTTATATTATATTACAATGATAATATAATATACTATTATAAATATAATATTACAATTTAATCTAAATTTTATAAATAATAAATAATATGAAATAATTATAAATTATATTAGTACTTGCAAAATATATTAGGAATAGTTATTTTTAAGATAAAAAAGATTAATTAATTAAGGGTACGTTTGATATTTCATATTCAATGATTCAGGATTTCTACGGTATACGCAATATGGCGATCTTATATTAGCAAGGGATTATTATGGGGGTATATATCATATTAATCAATGATTTAAGATCACTATGGTGATGTTATTTAGGTTACCAAATGTCCTCTAAGTATTTGTCATTCATTTTTTACTCAACAAATAATACCTCTCCAATCATTTCACTTAAAGGCAATATATATTTATTATCAGTCTTCTAATTGAATCTAAATATTCAATACAACGCAAAATTACACATCTTTCACTTATTAAATAGAAGAACTAAATAGCAAACATCCAATAAATTTTAGCTAAAATTTTTTCATTACTTATAAACTACCTATTTTGCATAACATAAATAAGAATCACCAACTTTATTGCATTAAAGAAAATTATCTTAACCTCTTCATTTGAATGATAATTGGCTATTGAAACTTTTGGCCAACAGTTATGTAAGCCAGTTGTTGGACAACAAGGAGATCCAAAGTAACTTTAACATAATTTAACCAATCTCTTGCTGCCGAGACAGTAAAAAAATTTTATATAGATAAAAATGTTATCACTTAAGAATTTAATTTTTCATAAAAAATAGAAACGTGCTGCCCACCTAATCTTGCTTACTAAATAATTTTTTTCTACAAAATATAAAATAATTTATTTGAATGTGTCATGATTTTTTTTTTGGCACATTATATCTAATCTTGCTCTCTCTTAATTAAATCTGATTTTTTTTTTTAGAGTCTCATTATTAAATACTGTCGTAGCATTAAATGTCTCTTTAAAATTTCTTCTCCTTTCTTTAAATTTTTTAAAAATAAAAATTATTAACTACTCTTCGACGACGAGTGCATAGAATTCTTGGAGAGGGGAGCCATACCTATGCCGAATAAAATATTAGCCGAATATCTCTGATATCCAAAAATTAAAAAAAATTTCTTTTCTGTCCTTTCTTTAATTTTTTTTTTGTTGAGGGGTTGCACACCAAGGATCTTGATATTGAAAAAAATATTAAAATAAATAAAATCAAAATAAGAGGTAGAACTAAAAATATTAGATAACAAGTATGTGTTATACCAAGATGCAACCGATAAATGTTAAGAAGATAACATAACAAGTATGTGTTATAACAAGATGCAACCGATAAATGTTAAGAAGATGACATCATCATTAGACTCTTAAATTTATGCAATTGTCTTTAGATTGTTCATATTGTAATAAAAAAAATGAATAGCATATTATCTTTATGATACTAGAAGAAGAAGAAATAAAAATTAGGCATAAATGCTATATACATCATAATATAACAAAATTGATGCCAATATTACATTCGAATACATGGTTGAAGATAAAAATAGGTATCCCATTCCTGTCATGAGGAAGATTATTCATTATTTAAAAACTTCAAACCAAACCATGAGATAACATAAAATAATTTTAAATAAAAGACATAAGCTTTATTTTCTTGATAATGTTGAACACTTATTCTTTCTTAACGACTTATGATATAGGAACCATTAAAATTAATTCATCATATAATTATCTAAATAAACTAGCAAGAATTATACTTCAAATATATTTTTGATGAAGCAATAAAGAAGGAAAAAAAAAAAAAAAAAAAAATCTCCTACAAAGGAGAATAGTCTTTGCCCTGTAATTCTGAAATTGATCACCCCACAGGAAAGGATTATACCCAACATTCTCATGTCACTCTCATTTTATTTTGTTAATAATTTTATTATATTTTAAAATTATTTTATCATAAATTTGTTGGTGAGACTTTCAATGGTGCACCTTTATTTTTTTATGGCAACAGAAGTGCAAAAAGAATCAGCTAATAAGAATGTACTTTTTCTCTTTTTTTTTTCAAATATTTTTATCATCTCTCATCATAAAAATATTTCTGAAATACATCATAAAATAAAATAATAAGAATGGTTCATACCATCTCTCCTTTTGGAAGCAAAATCCACTCCCTCCACTGCTAAACCTCTTCCATTTAATAAAAAGACGAATTAACTCGGAATAAAACCAAAATCAGAATAATAGTTATGCCCTAAAATAATAAAGCAGAAAATCTGAGAGGCAACATGCAGCTGAAATGCTCTTGATTCTATAATCTCGTGCAATCCTTCAAAGCCAAGCTTTAAGGCAGCAGCGTGATGGCTTCGTGGGAGCATCATCTTTCATGTGGGAAGTAGCCTTTTTAACTTTATTTCTAAAAGCTAAGATAAAGAAGGCCACTCGAATTGAATCATACTGACCTCAGTTCATTGGCGAGACCTCCAAACTGAGGAGTGTTTCTTTATTTATTTTTATGAGAACGCGACAGCGTACACCCTATTCATGCCTCACGTGGAGTGAGAGAATTGGGTATGCCGATCTAACTTTTACGATACATGATTTTTTTTTAAATTATTATTATTATTTTCCTTCTCAAATGTTGGATGGGAACGAAATTCAATCCAATTCAACGTTTCAAACCTCACCATAAATCCTAAAGCAGCTAAGCAAAACTATAACGTTCCTAATCTACCTGCTTGTTTAATTAATTTTATTGATAAATTAAAATTATATAATTTTTTAAAAAAAAATTAAATAAAAATTTATAAGTTACAAGTAAACTTGAGTTATGAACACATAACACTTTCTTTCCCATCGAATGTGGGACTAAATTTGAACTATCACAAAAATAAAATTTTTAAAAATAAATTATATTTTGAATTATTAATCTTTTACTCAAAATTTTTTTTGATCTTTAAATTTTTATTTGTTACCATCTAATCCTTTATATCGTAAAAATATAATATTTTTGATATTTTATTATATAAAATCATATATAATTAAAAAAATAATTAATATATCATTCTGATTTGAATATATGAACCTATTGGTAAAATGATGCATCAATTATTTTGATAATATTAAATAAAACATTAAAAATATATTATTTTTAAAATATAAAAAATTAAATTATATTCATTAAAAATTTGATAATTAAAATAAATTTTTAGTAAAAATTTAAGGATTAAAATTATATTTTTACCATGGTGGTAGGCTAATGCTGGCCACTAGCTAGCACAGCCCATGTGAGATTTTCCTGTCAACAAACAGCACAGCCCGATCTTTTCTTGGATTCCTTTTGACTTGCACTGACCTACTCATAGCATTTACCAACACTTCGAAAGGCAAATAATATATTTTTGTCCCGTGTATGACTTTTTTTTTTGTTTTTTTTCCTCGCTCCCGCCTCCTCCACGGCTGGCAACCAGGGATCTAGCTTGACATGCTCATCATTTCCCATGACCATTTTTTTAAAGTATTTATAGACCAAGTAGCCAACAACGAAAGGAAGCTTATCAATATATATTCGATGTAAAGGCAACATCTCGGATCGTTTTATCATGGTCCTGCGGAAGAGCAAGCAAGCCAGCAACAGGGATGGCACACCGACAACGATGGAGGGGTTAATTTATAGTTTGGAAATTACAAAGAGGCAGCGTTGCGTCTCATCCGCCTCTAATCTAATGCCACGCTCTTGCTATGTCATCCTCTATTATTATTATTATTATTATTATTTTCTTGGCTGCCGGCCACGCCGACTCGCCCCACTCTCTCCCCATCTCAGCACAACTATAGGGCATGGATTCGCCGCTGAATCACAAGTTTGCCATTCTACCGTTCAAATTTAACTCCCCCCTTATAATTCTCAATGGGAAAATCACGTAAATTCTCAAAGTGAAAAGATTAAAAAAACAAATTCAGTGATACCACGCATCGGACCGCACGAGAGATTGGGCTTGGTGGAAAGAGAGGTTGAGTAGATTATGGTTGGAGTTGCATGTTTATTGAGGATAAATAATGCTTTCTTATTTTTTTTAAATTTCTTCTTACCATATTATGATGCTCTGGATAGGATAGAAGGCCATTATTCTCTGCATAAGATAGGAGGTTTAGACAAATGCATTAAAATTCGATTGAAGTTACAAACGATAATTAAAGATAAAAGATAAAAATAAAGATAAAATATAAAAAAAATAAAATAAATTAAAGAAGGTTATGTATTTAATATTATTTTTTTAATCAATATACTTTGCTAAGCCTATTTCTGTTATTTAATATTATTAAATTATTTTTTATCTTATTGGTTTGCTATTTAATATTATTAAATTATCTTTTACCTTATAGGCCTTGTTTTGAGGGATACATGTGCTAAAATAATTAAAGTAATTGGAATCACGAGTCACCATTATTCAAAAATAAATAAATTACTTATCGTAATGAAAATAATGATTATGTTGATCCCAAACTGAATTTAGTATGCTTAAAAATAAAATCTAATTATAATCATTAAATATTATTACATTAATTTTAACCGACATCAAGTCTTGAAAACTGTAGTATTATTTATTTTAATAAAAATAATTATATAAAAATAACAGATACTTTCATTGTTACATGCTCGTGATACGATCTCGCCAATCAACCGTAGAGAAAGAGCTCAAGGGCACAAAATCTCGCCATAATTCTTTTCGCACAGAAGTTATGGCAACCAAACGTACGCTGCGGTCAAAGCTTCACCGCGCCAGCGACGGTGACGGAACCCAGACGAACGAAAAGAGGGGCAGCGACATTCATGTAATTTAATTCATATCAACGCCCTAAAATTAACTCTCTAAAGTCAGCATATTTTATAAAGCGCATCGATATTTTCACCCTCATAATACTAAATCTCCATAAAACCCATCCCCTGACCCTCCCTCTGCTGGTCAAAAATATAAGGAGCTGGAGGGTACCGATATCATTCCTGCGATCGAAAAAGCCCCCACACGCAAAAAGATTAAGCGGTTGATTAGCAAACAAATCAATGGCTATTATCTCACATAAAACCAAAAAACTAATTTAGCTGCGTCTTAAATAAAACCGACAAATGGGAGACTGGCGAGCCCTCAGTGCCGTACAATTTAAGAAAAGAAAAAAAAGAAAGAGAGATAAAAGAGAGTTTCGGGAGTCGCGCCACGTTATATTAGCTGGAGAGTGCTGAGAGAGTAGAAAACAAGAACGGCAGAGAAGCAGAGTACGGCCATGGCGTCTTCTCCAAGCCTCCGCTCTCTCGTCGGCTTCCGATCGCCTTCGATGTGACCCGCGAGGTAGGGGTTCGAGATGGCGAAATGCGATCGAGGCGACGCCGGATCCCTGGGCGCTGCAGCAGCGGTCGGAGGGTTCCGCCTCTGGCCGATCTTCTCCGCTGCCGCATTTCGCCGGAAGCTGCTAGAGGCCATGATGTGCGGAGTCTCCCGGCATCGGCGGAAGGGAGGCGCCGCCTTCGGTTCGCCTGAGCGGCGACCGAGGATCCCTGGGTCGGAGCGGCTGTCGGAGCTGCTGCGGGCGGAGTTCTCGGAGGCCGGCTCCGACGAAGCGGAGGCCGAGACGAGGCGGAAGATCGAGACCTTCGAGGAGCTCCAGCGCGTGGTGGGGAGGCTCCAGTCCGGCGACGGGGACAATGTGGAAGGGAATCGCCGGAAGGAGGCCTCCGGGGAGGTACGGCGGCTTGCTAAGGATGACGCGGAGGCGAGGGAGACGCTCGCCATGCTCGGCGCCATCCCTCCCCTGGTCGGAATGCTCGATTCCCAGGATCCTGAGTTACAGATCGTGGCGCTCTACGCCCTTCTCAATCTAGGGATTGGCAATGAGTTGTAAGCGTTCTCGTTTCCTTCTTCCGGTCGGAGATCTGTAATGCTCCTTGTTTCTCATCAGGGTTTTGATTTCAGGAACAAGGCTGGCATAGTGAAGGCCGGAGCCGTGCACAAAATGCTGAGCCTGATCGAATCGGGGAGCTCCCCGTCGGTCTCCGAAGCGATCGTCGCCAATTTCCTCGGCCTCAGCGCTCTGGATTCCAACAAGCTGATTATCGGCTCCTCTGGCGCGATCCCATTCCTCGTGAACGCCTTCAAGAACCCTAGCGCCACCGCCGGCGGCGGGGGCTCCTCTCAGGCGAGGCAGGACGCACTCCGGGCGCTCTTCAACCTCTCCATCGCCACCGCCAACACCCCCCACCTCATCGAGGTCGACCTCGTCCCCTGCCTCCTGGCGGCAATCGGCGACATGGAGGTGAGCGAGAGGGTCCTCTCGGTGCTCTCCAACATCGTCGCCGCCCCGGAGGGGCGGCGAGCGGTGAGCCGAACCCGGGACGCGTTTCCGATCTTGGTCGACGTCCTCAACTGGTCGGACGCCCCGGGGTGCCAGGAGAAGGCGGCGTACGTGCTGATGGTGATGGCCCACAAGGCCTGTGGCGATCGGACGGCCATGATGGAGGCCGGGATCATGTCCTCCCTCCTCGAGCTCACGCTACTGGGGAGCCCCTTGGCCCAGAAGCGAGCGTCAAGGATTCTCGAAATCCTGAGGGTGGACAAGGGGAAGCAAGTCTCGGAGGGGTTCGGCGAGGGGGGAGGAGGGTGCTCCGGCGTGCCGGCGGTGTCGGCGCCGCTCGTCGGAGGGGCGGCGGAGGGGGAAGAGGAGGAGGAGGAGGTGGTGGAGGAGGAGGAGGCCGGGATGAGCGAGGAGAGGAGGGCGGTGAGGCAATTAGTGCAACAGAGCTTGCAGAGCAACATGCGGAGGATCGTGCGGCGGGCCAACCTCCCGCAGGATTTCGCGCCATCGGATCACTTGAAGGCGCTCACCGCTTCCTCCACTTCTAAGAGCTTGCCCTTCTAGCCTACGCTATGCCGCAGAATAAGAGGTAATAATAACCAATAAGAATGGAAGGTTATATTCTTCTTTGTTTTTCTTCTCATTTTCGTCGTATTCTTTTTTACTAGCAGAATTTTACCCCCGAGTTTTACTCTAGAAAATATTCCCTCGAAGAAAGAGATAGAGAGGCTTTGGTTCTTGGCTCCTTCCCTTGTACAGGACTTAGTTTGCCATGTGGCCAAGGACCGGTGACCTTTACGTCGTAAGGGTGGATGACGGAAGTGTCGGTGTCCCTTTCCAAGTTTCCTACATCCATGGCGGAAAGGCAGACCAGGGCCCGGTCTCCATCACTCTTTACTGCCTTTTTAACTCCCTGCTCTTGAGAAATGTGCATGCTTTGACCGTAACCATGGCTTTGAGCAACTGTTGTTAGGATGTTGCTTGCTATGGCTGGTTTAACGGTCTCAGCAGCAGCACGTTGGGTGGTGCATTTCAACCATGGCCATTATTCCGAACTTATCCACTGCTTTTGTTTCGGTGTTTGTTAGTTTCAGAGAATAAGGAATACTTCGGGAGAAATGGGTTGATGTAATAATAATGCAGGCTGTAGTTTTGCTTGCTATTTTTCCTTTCTATATACAAAATTCCAGGCGAAAGTACTGGATTGCGCAGATCAAGTCCAGCTATTTCTGCTGTAATGGACCCCAACGGCAACCTAGGCATCTGTAGAACAAAGTAACGGTGTCATTGAAGCGCTGATGTTAGTCGCTTTATTTTCTGGGACTTGTAGCCTTGGTTACTGTTGGGGGGGGGGGGGGAGGAATCTTTGGGTCGTCGGGAAATGGCTTCAGGTTTTTTGATGGAACAAAAAAAAAAAGGAAGGCCTGGATCTTAGTGCTGAACGCTCAATCTCTCTCTAGAACATGATTTCGAGCTTGAGGGAAAGATCCATGCTATGTATAAAGAAATCCGCCGAGAGATTTTTATTTTGTCAGATTATAACTTCTTTTACTTTAATCACGCTTGCTGATGGAATGCATGTGCTGTTGCAGGGAGGAGGGGACGCCAAGCGAAAAGCATGTACTTGATAAAGTCCTCGAGCTTTTGGCATATTCTAGGGGTCGCAGTTTTGTATAGTTAAAAGATAGCTCGTCTCTTTTTCTTGTGCTTGTTTCCGTCTTTCTTTAGGAATAAATGCTGTGTGAATCTGATGATATTGTTATTAGACTGTATTAGAGGAGAGAGAGAGAGAGAGAGAGAGAGAGAGGTTATATAAGGAGTGAGTGCTGAATGTTGGACCAGCTATCTCATTTCTTCTTTTCTTTAGCCTTCCAGAAGGGGACAGAGTTGAAAGGGAGGGAGGCTATCGTAGCTAGTGGGGGGGGGGGGATGGTGCTTCTTTTGGTGATTGCGGTGGTTGGCTCGCCGCTTTATGGCGCCTGAGCTGCTAGGTGCCAATGGGCGAAAAAGGTTGGAAGGTGAAATAGGTATATCATCCGCTACGTTAGGAACTATCTCCAGTTCCCACGTTATATTAGTTCACTTTATTTGGAGCGCCATGCCTACGGAATTACAAAGAGTCGAGGTTTTTGTGGCCAACTAAAACGTTGGTTTCTGGCGGTGAAATGGAAAGAAAACTGATAAGAATGCTTCAAATATTTATTTATTTATATTTTTAAGATTTATAATTGAACATGTAGAGAAAGATTTAAGTATTTTTGAATATAATCAAATTTGAATTTGAATGCTTTTTTTTATTTTTTTAATTCATATAATTTATAAATTTTAAAAATAAATAAAATAAAAAAGAAAAGATGACTTTAGAATTTATGTAGATTTAAGGGTAAGAAAAATAATTAAATTAATATAGCTAAATTTATTTCCTCTCTCTCTCTCTCTATATATATATATATATATATATATATATATATATATATATATTTGCTCTATCCAATTTAAATGACTTAGCATCACTAGAATCGCCATCTTATGTGATCCTATACAATACCATGTTCAAAATCTGCCAGCAAATGAATTTGTTGGTATCTCTGGCCAATCAATCTTTCATCAGCCGTATGAAACGATGCGTAATGATAAAGGTGGTCATCTTCGTAGCAACTGCGTGTCCAATGTATATGTTGAATTAATGCACGTGTCCTACGCATTCGTGTAGGTGAAAGCTATTCGCACCACCTGGCGTGGACTATTTCCACCGTAAAAATTTAAGAGCGCAGCAGCAAAATCCCCACCAATATCCGACAGGCATTATCTTACCGTCAACCCTACCAGTTTATTTAATGTCGACAGGTGCTTCAATTCAAATTATTCTCTCATTAATTCAGACCTCTGTATCCTTTAATGTTGGTTTCTATCTTTCTTTGCTGGAAGTATTGCCGGTTTCTATGACCTCCATCCAGGTGTACGAAAAAGCTATTCGGCGGCAGACCACGCACAACAGCTTAAAGAGTCGAAAACTTTGATACATAGTGGTCCCTGCGACGACGACACTGCCCTTTGCCACAGAAATTGTAAGTAATAATATCTATAGTGCCGGAACTTAACCATGAGACCCCGGTGGTGCTATAAAAACAAGGTTAGATCAACAAAGAGAACCCAAATCTCTTCGACAATACCTCTAAACACAGAAGAACGGCGTAAGGGATACTGAAGATTTCACAGCTAACACCCTCCAACATTTAAATCAGGTAGAAGAAGATAATGTGGGTAGTCAAATCTTGTAACCTTTTAGGATAAGAAAGAAGAAAAATAGGATAAAAAGGAAGGTTTTGCCTTACTAAAGATGGATAATAGTAGTGAAGGAAGGAGTTTGAAGAGAGTCCCCTTTCTATCATTGAGCAGGCTTTTTTTTTTTATAGGCGAACTTCATGTTTCATAATAGAATTGTATAGCTCGTTTGGATCAAAGACTACATACTTTATTATGATAAGCCTATTTTTTCTAAATAGGATCGGACTCATTATCTTGAGTCGTTTTCTTTGCAGGTAACTGCTCATTCTAATTTGAAAGAGGCATAAGCATCTTATTCCATCGGGCGCATATCGCTTGCTAATTTATCAACCGCATGCTTTTAAAGCATCTTATTGATCATATTGTTGATGGCATTAGCTCTCACTTTGCGAGAGTTCGATGAATTCAATTTTATTAATATTCTTCTAAAAAATACATTAATTCATAAAAAAAAATATTTATGATGATCTAAATCATTTTTTTCTTACATATTTATACCACTCGAAATATCTTTCTCAATCAAAAAGAGAAAAAAAGAGCTATTTACCATATTTATCAATGTAATCAATGATGGAGTCTAGTGGCTGGGTTTTCGTAATTAATCTGATTGGCTTTTTTTATTTTTTATTTTTTAAGTTCCTTCACGCCACCCTCCATCACCATCATGCACCACCACCCTTCCGTATATTCTACCCCACAGCTACATATTCAAGGTCAAGGCCACTCTAAGAACAAATAAAACTGCAGGATTCGTTCACTCCATCCAATACCAGCAAAAGCGTGGGTTTCTTTTTGTTTTGTTTTTTTTTTTGAAAAAAAAAAGAGAGGGAGCAGTAATCTATGCTAGAACGCGGAAGGCAATATTAAGGACATATTTCTTTTTTTTTTTTTTTCTCTCTATCAATATTTATATAAAGTATGAATGTAGTGCTCGCCGGATGCCATTATTTTTTCCTTCACCGCATCCTTCCATTCCTTGTGAGCGTAGGAATGCGGTGATTGATGAGACACGGTGTATTCAACCCGCCTGTCGCACGCCCAAGCTTCCTCAAACGCCACGGCAACCAACCGGTGCCCGGCCAAGGAGGAAGCAGCGCTCTTTCCACCAGCTGCTTTCAGGAAAGCTGTCGCACGCCTCGATGCCGGATGTGACGGGCTCAATCAGTTCCCAACGCCGTCGCACGCCTCGATGCCGGATGTGACGGGCTCAATCAGTTCCCAGCGCTGCGGCGTCGGATCCGTCGAGAGGTCTCATCGTAAAGCGTAGCCAGGTGCGTGCATTTTGGTTGGTGTCATCCATCGGACGGACAGGCTCGCCAGCTCTTCCCCCCCTCCTCATGATGGTACTACTAACAATTATTTGCGACACCAAGCTAGGTGCAGGAGAATGGAGATGGCTTTGTACGAAGGTTTGCTGTTTCTTTTTTTTTTTTAATTTTTTTTTTATCTTTTATCTTTTTCTTTTTCCTTGTCTTTTCGCAAATGATGAAAGGCTAGTGTAGGAACTGTGGATATAATATTGCTTCCCAATTGGCATGTCCTGTGTCGTTTACAATTTAAATGAGTCTTACTCGCGGGGCGTTTCAGTACATATGAAAATCTTTGTTCCGTCAACAACAAATGAATTGATTGTTGTGAAATTTAAATTATTATTTATACATATTTCAGATTTACTGCAGCTAAACATGTTGATAAAATAAGCGGCAAGCCTATTCAAAAGGCAGAGAAAGAAAGAGAGTTTTACAAAGAGTTAAGAAAATCATGCAGAAGATGGAACTTTTCTGACATGTTACTGCTTTTATTATTATTATTATTATTATTATTATTATTATTATTATCAAATGATAAAAGACAGCTCTTGAAATCAAGGGCTCTGAAACGAAAACATCCTGAGCCACCACCATAGTGGCCTGAAACGAAAACATGCCATTTTGATTTAATTCGGTTAAGTACGGTTTAACTAGACTAAAATATATAACCAGTTTTCAAATCCACCGCCACAGCCGTTGTTCAACACCATACTTCCTCAAAATAAAGAATTATTGATGAAAATTTAAAAAGAAAGAATGCTTTTAGACTTTCGTGCCTGAAGTCGCTTTTTAAATCTTGTCATTTGTCAGGTTGACCAGAGAGTATATAATAGTATGAAAATAAAGGATTTGCCTGAGTACACATGTCAAGGCATTTAGGCTACAAGTGCAAAAGGCAAAATAGCACATTTGAAAGGAATATTGATAATAGAAAAAAAGAAGAAGAAGAAGAAAGAGGAGGAGGAAAAAAAAAAAAAAAATCATTGACTATGACCTAATAATAAAATATTTAAACATAAATCATAAATTTCTGATTAATTTATAGGTTAAAAATTTAAATAATCTTTAAAAAAAATTTCACAAGTTCCTCTCTTCATTGATAGATATCTAAAAAGAGATATATTGCGAGCAATTAAATTGCACATTATATGTGTTTTACAAACTATACTTAATCTTTTTTTCCCAACAAATCTATTTTTCTCAATATAAAAAACAAGCAAATTTGAAAGGAGATCAAAGCCATCCCAATAGGTTACCAAAGATCCTCCTACTTTCATGATAAAGCATAATTATTAGGCCGCTTACATAAGTTGCGAAATGAAGTTTGGCCTCCAATATTTAAATTACTCTTATTTGTAGCATAAATATTTAAAAAACTTTGACCTCTTGATGTATGAACTAGTACTAGTTATTTTTAAATCTTGAATCATTGATGCAAAACCTCCATGATTCTATATAAAACAAATTAGATCCCACACACACACACACATGTTATATTTGACTCTATCTCTACTTAAAACCGACATACATATATTCATATATACATACATACATATATAAATAAATATCCAATCAAATTCAATTATATATAAATTGAACAATAAGATTTTACATTGATGATCCAAAATCATTGGAAGTGATCTAGCATTGTTAAAATGCTTAAATATATAAAACCATATGATTTATAGGTCCCTAAACCATGTGTTATTTGTTAAAAAATTAGATAATGTAGATAATGTAAAACAAATAGACGTTTTTGACCATTTGATGCATGAGATAAGCTTTTCGCATGAATTACTAAATGCTAACTTATATACTTATTTGCAAAACTATAAATAAGTTAAGTTGGATTGAGGCATGTTTGTCCTGATCCAACTTGATCATAATATTAAACCTGAACCAAAATAGTTACAGATTGAGCCAAGTTAAACCTATTTTTTAATGAGCCAAGATAGACTGAGATGATATACACTCTCAGGTCTTGAAAAACACAGCACTCAGACCTGATATAGAATTTTGATTGAATCTAATTTTTGAACATGACCGACTCATCTAGAGCCCTAATAATTTGCACAAAGACAACAACAACAGGACCCAGCAAACCCTAGCAGCTAACTCCGGCATTTATGATTCATTAGATTACTTGAGAAAAAGTCAAAGAAACGTTCTGATGACAGGAAGTTCCTGGATAATACTGGAATTTCGCAACCAAGAGAGTACTATAACCATGTCCGGAGAACCTTGTCAATGGAACTCAGACAAGAAAGCATGTCTGTAAAGTGTACCATCTCTGTAAAAAGCTGAGATCTGATGTATAACATGACATGTTGGCGAAGCTACACCTCTCACCAGAATTTCCACTTCAGTCCAGACCTAAATAGCTCAGATAAGACGTGCTACTTGCTAGCTCAGACCTAAAATTTCACAGCTTTAAAGCATCGGATCTCACCGAACTGAACATTTTTTATCAAACTTCAACGCTAATAAAATCAATCTGTTACTTGCTTCTGCTAATTGGAAGGTACACACCCTCTGCTGCCAACCAGACATTATCAGGACGCTTATCTCGAAGACCGCAGACCTGCAAGAGTACCAAACTGATGTTAAGCAGAAGGATGGCCTAAATTAGAAAAAGGTTGCTGATATGACGGTCCCCAAAATAGCCTTCTTTTTTCTTTTGGGTTAAAAATAAATGCAGTTTTAAGTTGGAGAGTTTCTGCGTCACCATGCCGTTAGGAGAGAGTAGATACAATATTACTAAGTTCTCTTGTTACCTCCTGCTGTCCTCCAGCTATACGAGAGTACTTCTTGTCATGACTGTGCAGGTAACCACCAGTGTCAACATGTCGAAGTCTAATTCTCTGGTCTTGCCTCCATGTTTTCCCACTACCCTCAATTTCAAGCCTGAGGAAAAATGTCATGAGAGATGGATAAGGATCTAAACATAGATAGTGTCAGATATTACAAATTTTCTACATTGATATGCTGGTCTCACCGCCAAAAGTCACCAGTATCTGACTCGTTATCTCCTCCAAAACAGCTCACCTACCGATGATGACAAATAAGCCATTAGAAATTTAAAAAAAAAAAAAAAAATCCAGAACAATTTTATACAAGTAAAGATGTTATATAATGAAAATGCAAATCAAGTCAGAAAACTGATAGCACTATTCTCATGCAATATACAAGTTTCAGTTGATATGCAAATCCGAAACCATACTGGTGAAAAAAAGGGACCAAACAATTCTGGAATCCATTTACATGTTGAAACTCCCCTTCTTTGTTCAAATTGTCTACTAAAATTTTTGAATATGTTATGACAGTTAAAAATCAGTTGCCTGATGGTCTGCAAAAACCTTTAGAACATTTGCTCATTTGAACTTTTGGAGATTGCTCAGGTTTCAATGCAGATGGGTGTTTCGGGTGTAATAACAACCAAAAACATGCTCTTCTTCTGGGTTTTCTGATACCTATTTGCACTCTCTGAAAAAGGCTCTGGCCCTAGTAAGATATCAAATTTCTATGCTACACACGGGTGCATGCTAGCTGCACCAATATGCCAGTCCTTGTCCCTAATAAGGTGTCAACCTCTATACTACACACCCATGCGCACTGGCTGCATCTATATGCCAATGAAGAAACTTCAGCTTCCATGACATTGGGAATTGCATTCTGCCGTAGGCTCCAAGAGTTGCCGCCTCTACTGCCCCTATCCTCTTCAGCAAGAAATCCCCATGGCCCTCTTCCCCAAATAATAGTAGTCATAAACAAGAACGATAATCAAAATCAAAACAACAGTTAAAAAGCAGCCAGGTTAGATTCCCTAGGAGTGCCATCAAATATCCAACTGTTCGCTATATGGTGGAGTCCGTTGACTCATCAATTGTCCATGTTCAACATAGAAGGTAAGAGAACCAAATAGGAAAGTATTTTTGACATGCGATAAGTTGTACGTTAGTGTCGTAGAAGAGTATGCACATTAGGCTGAGCCACCCAGGGCCCACACTATACAACCATCATTCTAAGCATGCTAGATTAAAATATAAACAGGGTTGCCTAATCAAATTGGGACGGGGGGTGGCATATGTTACAGAGTTTCATAGGATGGGTTTTGCTCTAAGCCAAAACCAATCGGGGGATGATACGTAACCATAAGTGACAAGCCTTTTCTCATCTACTTGTTTAGCATTGGAGATATATGTAATAATCCCTTAGTTAACGAAAACCAACCTTACCCCACATTTTGCAATTCCAACATGAAACAAGTTATGAAGGTTGATAAGGACGAAAGACAAAATCTAACCTCATGTCAATGTAAGAAAAAATAGAGATAGTCAAGACTTTATCCACTTGTTTTGCACAATATGAAGATAGTTATAGGGACATAGTGTCAACACTTCGTGTCAGAAATAGCCAAGAGTACAAGAGCGGGATGGCATGTTGTATGCTGTTCACAATTTAAAGCTGCACATGGATTAGCACAAGGGTAGTACATGAACTAGTTAAAGACAACAGTTAATTACTACTCATCAAAGGCATCATGAAAATTGAAGTAGCACATCATGGAAATTGAAGTAGCACAGACCAGACCTATTTAAGTTGACCGATCAATGCCATAGGTGTCCAATACATTCAGTCCAAAACAGAAGCCAGCCACAAAGGATATTCAAGTCACAGATTCCAAATTCATCAATTTGAAGCAAAATGTTCACCTCCAATGCCCCCTCCAATCATTAATTTTATTTTCCACCATACATAAACCTCTCCAAAGCTTTGTACAAGAATAATAACACTCTTTTCTACATCTACAACTGGTTTGTATTTCACCATACTCTGCTTTCCCCCCCTCAAAAAATTATATTCTACCTGTCTGCTTTTTTCTGCCAAAGATGTTCCCTGTCCTCCCAAAATCACAAAATAAACTATGTTAAAAAAAACAATTTATTCCTTTTATGTTCCTAACGCACGTTATGCCATCCACATAGTCTTGTATGAATTTCCCTAATAAGTAATGCAAAACTTTTGTTAATCATCAAAAATCATTTCACAGGATATCCCTTAAAATTTTTCCCCTGATTCATAATAATCACTGAAGCCCCAAGGACATTTAAAGAGGAAGGATTACTTGGATTTGCTAAGCATGAAATGCCTCCAACAAATTAATGACTGTTTTTCTATAGCTCCTTGTTTACAACAATTGCAACTTGAGGATTTTTAATTTTTATAATGTTTTTTAATAATAAATTCTTAAATTAGGGTAATTTGGAAACTATTTACGGATGTAGGGTGGTTTTGGCCATGCCTGCATCTACGTGTGAATGGAAGGGTGAGGTGGAGAAATCGTCAGTTATACTGATGATTTCATCCATTTTTCTTGGAAAAAAGAGAAATCGTCACCATGACTGACGATTTTAATTTTTCTAATTATTATCTCAATTGAATTTTTTTAATAATCTGATAAATTTTTTAAAAAATTAAATAAAAATCTTTACAAGATTTAAATTAAGATGCTTTCTTTTTATATAGATATCATTACAAGTCAAAAAATTAACTAATCATTTCCAACCAGTAGTTTCCTTCCATCACAATCACTAGTTACATAGAGTATACTATACATTGAAAGCTTGACTTCTTAGTATGAGAAAGTATTGCCTTTTCCTTGCATACATAATCTCTGATTTCAAAGTTTCTGATTGTACCAATGCCTTGTAAAGGATGGTCAGTGCTTTATCAATAACACAAGCAAAAATGACAGTTTAACCTTGTCGTCTTTGATACAAACAAAATAATAACATCCTTGACCAATTGAAATGATAAAATGAAATATAGATCATGAAAGATTCGTATTAGCTCGCTACCATTAGAATATAAAGCAACATTTGAATCCCTACTAACCTCCAGGTTGCCAGATATTGGAGAAGCATGCAAGTGGCTATGTAGCCATCTTCGAGTCCTCATATGTTGTAACCTGATAATGGTTCCACTTTTAATGACATCACCTTGTTTGGCAGATGAATCTGGCACAGGCTTTACAATCTGCAAAGTTTAATCATTTTTTCAGTAAAAAAAGAAAGCTATTAAATAAGTTGAACAGTTCTCACAACCTATCGAGTGACTAAAGGTCAGCCAAGACATACATAAAATGAATTTAGAGAATGAGAATGGCTCCCACAAAGACATTGACTCTCCCTGAATATAAAAACTTTAGCATATAAGGAACAAAGAGATAGATGAGCTATAAAATGGGTTCTAACCTCTACTTCAAATATTGCAACGATAGGCTTGTTAGATATTCAGAAAGTCAAACTGTGAAAAGATGTTTCAGAATGAATCATTTTTATTGACATTCATCTCAATTTAAAGCCAACACATCATTGTTAGCAGGTCAACCTAAAACAAAAGAACTGTGCAGTCCTATTTACATGAGATCATTAATGCAACGTAAACAACTAGCCAATAATAACTAGAGAAGATTTGAGGTTGTAAGGATTTTTTTTTTTTTCCAATGCAGAGGTTGTAAACAACTGTTATATGATTTTTTTTCCTATACTTTATATCAATTTTCTTTTCTACCTCCATGTGATCTATGAAACATATCAGAGGAGACTGTGAATTACATCATAGCTGAATGTCAATTAGCTAGATGCACCCTGAACATCGTATCTGAAAGTCTCTAAGTTCCCATGAAATTCAGTTCCTTAACCATAGTTGATAGATATGTCATCCCAAAGACTTATCAGAGACAACAAGGAGTGCTCTATAAGTTTTTGGGTAGATCCTAGAAGATGCCAAATGAATGACCGTCAATTCAAGGTGTGGCAGGGAAATGTTACTGCTAGTATAACCATCCAGCTGGCTCATGAGTATCACAAGCCAACAGGGAAACGACCAACACCACCACTGCCAGGCACTGCAGTACCAATGACTCCTCAAGCCCCTACAATTCTTTCACCATTTTAGTCATGGTTGTGCCCATGGAATGGTAAAGATCAGTATGATGGCTTTGTCAGGACCCTTTCGCTAGTGCAGCAGGCTTTACCCATCAAATCCACGATGCAAGCTTCCCAGCTCATGCACCCATAATTCAAGGCTAATATTACAATTCGCAACAAAATCACAACCTAAAATTGCAAGCTGATGCTAAATAAAGAGATTCAGATCAAAGGGGGGGGGGGGGGGGGAATCAAGAATCAAATTCAACACCATACTCACCCAATAGCTGTTCGAATCGTCAACATTGGGAAAGCCGGTGACCGACTGTTGCCCGCTCCCCGAGCCGTAGGGTACCTCGTGTGAATGCAACCGAAACTTTGTCCTCTCGTGCATCAATTTAATAACACTCCCATACGTAATCTGCCCGGGAGAAAGGGGAAAAAAAATCAAAACAAATCAAGAAATCGGGAACATAACCTAAAAACCGAAGACATGACTAAGAATCCAGAGATCCAGGGCTTTGGAAAGCGGACCTCGACACCCTCGGGGGCGGCGGCGGCGGCGGCGGCGGCAGGGAAGACGAAGCCCTCCTCGAGGTCGATGCCGAGGAGGAGGTAGGCGGCGAGGGCGAGGATGGAGAGGGACATCACGAGGAGGACCAAGAACTCAAGCTGCCGCTGTCAGAAGGGGAAGTCCCGGGGAGGGGGAGGGGGAGGGCGAGGGCGTCTGTGAGAAGCTGGGGACGGCGGAGGAGAGGAGGTGACGGGATTCTTCGCGAGAGGCTCTGTGGCCCTGGTGGACGCACGGCGCGCTGCAGCCGGTGAAATCACTCGAGCCGACTGCTTTCTTCTTCCACGTCGACTTTCTTCCTTTGCTTTGCTTTGGTACGCGAAAGCTCGACTCCCTTGGTTGGTCCTCGGGTTTCTTCGACGGGTTTTGGGGAATTAGAGAGCGCCACATGGACCTCGTGCTGACGTGGAGGGATTTCATTGCTGAAAACTCCTCATCACCTCTTGCGAGAGTGGGACCGAATCACACTGTTCCAAGATGTGACCGAGTTTACGTAAATTAGGGTGGCAAATTAACGTAGGTTGACGTTAAAAGCCATCTATCTGAAACTAACTTATTCTTTACTTAAAAATTTTAAATCTGATGACATGTTTAATAAAAGGTACTGCAACCTAACTTAATCTATTTATTTAACCTGTTGAGACATGTTAACCAATTATAAAAAAATTAATTTCCAACCTATTTAATCTAAAACTTATTAATCAATAATATAATATATATATATATATATATATATGATGGTTTGGCTAAATAGTTTAAATTTAAATTAATTTATTCTGACTAGTTATTTGAATGGATTAAAAACATAAAATCTAAAGCTAATTCATTTAACTTTTGAGTCAAAATCAATTAATTTATTTGCAATCCAATATTTGTTGCTGAGTCATCACTAAGTTAGGCTACAACAATAGTGCTGACGATAAACAAGAGAAAAGAGACATGGTTGTGAAAGTTGGGAGCCACGAAAGTGACACGAAAACTAGATTCTATTCCTTAGTCAACAACAACAAGAGATAATTATGAACTTTTTGTGCTTGAAAGACTATAATCACAAATGATAAGCTAAAAAGGTGAAAACTTGATGCTTGCTTTTTTGTGTTAATTTAAAATCTGTACATTTTCTAGACTAAATGATTTGGACATGATTAATTATGATAACATTTTTATAATTACTAGAAATGTTGGATGACCATTTTGGCAATGATTTTCTCCCATTTGGTTTTGCATATAGATATCATTATATAATATATAATATGTATATATTCCTCATTCTTAGAAGATCAGAACATATTAAATTCAAATTAATTATTGATTTCTCATCTGTTTAATATTTTTTAGCTATTTGTAAAGGTGGTATGTACATATATACATGCGTGTGAGCGTGCATACATATAAAATGTATGTTTTTATGAAGTATATGACTCACTTGAGTTATTAAGTTGACTCGTCCAAGCCAAAAAATAAAAAAAAAACTATTAGGCACGAGTCAAGTTTGAGTCACAAGTTTTCCAACCATTAATCAAAAATAAGATCGCTGTTTCTTTCACATTCCTTTCTAGCTAACAAGTTTTGTTTAATTTGGCTTCAGATCTCTCTTGGAGTTGTTTTTGCATGCATTGTGCTTGAAGATTCTGATCTTGATTTGGCGGCTGCAAATATGGTGAAAAGTGGTTTCTCTTATAGGTGATATTCTGAGCCTGCCCCAAGGCAATCTTTTACTGGAGACAATTCTCAATGCTCTTTGTTTGAGTTCTTTCTGGTAACCATATCTTAATCCGTTAAAAAGCTTGAGAAGCAACAGAAGTTTGCAAATAGAACATTTGCATCTACTATCAACTAGCATTTTTTTTTTTTAATATATATAAAGCAGTCTGGATTCCAGTAATCAGTGTATAGTTTGCACTTTTAATAATATTAGCAATTCAAAGGAATGGATATTTTCAAGGGATGTGATAATTGTAATACTGCCATCATGAGATTTGGTCCTGCTCAAGCCTAGCAAGGAGCGTTTGACTAGCATATTCATTATAAGAATACATACCAAAATACGTTTGATTTTGGTCCCATGCTTAATATCCTTGCTTAATATCCCAGTATATTCACTATCATTGTAATACATTTAGGCAATGATTGAGGCAGAAACATCTCGTCCTAGAGAAATTTAAGGATTAATCTCTGCTGTTTTGTTCTGACTTGACTATAATACATTATAGTACTAATTTTAAATAGATCTAATTTATCATAAAAATATAATTTTTGAAGTTCAAATATATTTAAACATCAAATAAGTTTGACAAATAATTTTTTTTAAAAAAAAACATCATAAGTACTGAATTCCCTAATTGAATCAAGGATCAAGATAGGATAAGATGTGAAGCATCTTGTTTTATGAAAAAATTGAAACATTCATATCTCACCAGATTTAAAACCTTATTTTTAAATCTTTACTGCATTTATTATGGTGATAACTGGCTGATTCTAATGTGGCACAGGGATGTGTTTTTACAAGGGACATCAACAAAGCAATAATGATCAATGATGCAATGGAGACAGGAACAGTTCAGATCAATTCAGCACCAGGACATGGGCCTGACCATTTGGCCTTCCAGGTATAAAGTCTCTCTGATGACCATTTAAAAGAATGTACATCAAAATACTTGGATTCCCAATTATGTCCTATGTTAACCGTGATATGGCTTGTGCATTGCAGGGTCTGAAGGACAGTTGCATTGGATCATAGGGAATTACTAACAGTATCAATATGATGGCGAAAATTAAGAGCAAAGTTATTAACCTACCATCTCCGTCCTGCACAATGGGTTGAAGACTAAAGTAGGTGAGTCCACTTGGTGAATAAGCTTGACAAACTTGTATGCCTTTTCGATTTTAGTTTCAGTTAAATTTTGGTGTTAGTCAATAATAAATAGCAGAAAATGCTAATTACTCTAGATTGAGCTGATATATGTTTAGTTTTTGTATTTAGGAAAAATTGCATTGTCGTGATGGGAGACCGATGTATTTCTTGAGATGATGGTTTTACAAGTTGATAATGCTAGGATTTAAGGATTTCATATGTGTAATCACAACACCAAATAATAATAATAATATTTTTATATCTGTTTGTGCCATTACGAGAGAAGTGCAAGAGCTTCAAAGAAGCTAAGTCTTTCTTTTTTTATTCCTCCCTTAAGTACGATGTTTTGACGGAAAAATAAATCGTAGATCTAAGGAGAGAAGGGAGAACCTAGCCTATTCATAAAGAAACCCTAATAGAATCTCCAATCATGAATCACTATTAGGTTTTAGGCTCATACAAACTGCCAATCATATCATCTAACAGAGGTGTGCTTAAGTTCTAATCATATGTATTATAATTTTAACCAACAGTGGACTCATCCGGTTTGTATCATCGGATCAAATTTATTCAGCCAATTTTATAAAAGTAAAATCACAAGAACTAATGATAATCTACATATAAAAAATTTTCAACGGATAAAAGCTCTTGTATTTGTTATCTTTCTTTTAATGCGAGGGCATATATTCTTAGAACAGACATCTGCTGGAGGGTATGGTATTTTGGAGACATTGTACTGTGGTACTGCAATTTTTTCAAAGAACTTCTTAGACTTGGACTGAGTTTGGTACTCTTTGCCCCAATTCCTAGATTAAAAAGTATTCCATCTAAATGTATGAAAAAAAAAAAAAAAGTTTGTTGGAATGAGAGGTTAAATGGAGGATAAGTGGTTGAATAGGAAAGGGAAAAATCATGGCTACCCTCTTTTTCATGGAATAAAGTTATTTGACTCCTTTTTGCAGCAGCAAAAGTAATCCTGGTTAAAGGGTTTTAACCTGTCTTTAATGAAAAAAAGTTATTCCTCAAAAAGTAAACACCTTTGGCTGAATAGCTCCAAGTTCCACCACTTAACCTGGCTTAGCCTGCAATCAAGCGCGCCCTCTAACATGCCTGTTTTTTTTCATGCTTATTTTAGTTGAAATTGATGAGCAAATCTCTCTTTGGATCCATAGTCTGAAGCAAAATATGCAATCCCAGTGCTATCCATGAAAACTTCCAGATTCCAATATTTGTTTTTACTTTCATAGGATATTTTTATTGGCAAATCGTTCTAGTAAAAGTTTCAGAGTTTATTAAAGACACCAAGTTATCTCGGTATTGTTGTACAAATTCAGGAGGCAGTTAAGTGCAGAGTTTTCTCATTTCTCCTCCTTGTTCTCCTTCCCTTCCTCCTTTTTCCATCAAATGAAATGGCAAGCAACATACAAATTATGAACGAGGATCCGGAAGCCTTGTTCAACCACTGCAATGTGACTCATAAATTTCTACCTGTTGTGGGAACCTTTGGGATAAAATCATCAGCTTTGGCCCTTTATCTCTGATTTAATGTATTTTTTCCTTTTCCAATTAGGAAACCATTTCCATTTCTACTGCAGAGATAAGATATTTCTCAGAAGTTTAGACACGTAGGCATAATGCACAATTGGTTCTCAAGACTGCATGGATAAATAACCTTCAATGATTGCAAATTTTTGGGATAATGCAAACTAAAGTAGTCATGTTTTTATATGTTTCTTGGGATAATATCGTGTGTTTTTACTTGTAAAGGGTTTGACATAGATTGGCAATGTGCCTTGAGAAGGCAAAAGCTCAATGCTTCTTACCATGTCTTAGAAAATATCCTATTAATAATAATAATTTAGTGAAATATAGACACACACAGTTTAAATTAAACTTTATCTGGTATTAATCCAATGAAGAATGAAGAAGTTGATCAGAACTCATGGGACTTGGTCACAACTTTTTTTTTTTATTTTTTTTTGAGTATAGTTAGTCACGACTTCACTGATCGTACTCATTTCATCTATTTTCCCAAATGTTTTTCACTTCTTTATCATTTCTAGTAGATTATCTGGTAACTTTTTTTTTAAAAAAAATGCATAAAAGAAATTTGACTCCACAAGAGAAGGTTATGACTCTACAAGAGATGCAGTTCACTAGAAATGGACAGCAAATAGAATGTACTCAGTTAAATCTTTCTACAGATGCCTAAATCATGGAGGTGTTATATATCCACTTGCACCAGCCATTTGGAAGGGCACTGCACTAGATAAATTCAAAATCTTTATGTGGCTAGCTATAAAGAATAAGCTGAATACAGGGGAGGTCCCTAACAAGAATGGCTGGAGCTCTCTTTTTCATTGTCCTTTGTGTGGATCATCTTCAGAATCCAAAGATCGCCTCCTTGTTTCACTGCCACTGGAGAATAGTGAAGCAATGCCTGGGTATCCATTGGAGCTCTCAAATGTCCATCAAGTCTATTTGGTCCTGCTGGAGAACAAAGGACACTTGCAGAAGTACAGCTGCTCTTGGTATTTGTAGGTTATTGCAGGTTCCTGGTGTATTGTGGTGGAAAAAAACAACAGTGAAGAAGATCCTCCACTTAACATACTCCAGTAGGGAATTTCACTGTTTCTTTCTTGGAGAACGGTAGTTCCTCAAAGGCAGATTTCTGGTTTTAACCTCCTTTTTAATGATTCATCCTCCCTTATCTTGGTGTAACCACCATCTTTAATATATCCATGTTGCTGCTTCCCTTAGAGTGAGCTTTCTTGTGCTGTCATTTCCTTATTGTACTCAGGATTAAAAAGTTATGGCATTCCATTGTATTTTTCTTTTTTTATAACAGCCCTACAAAGACCTTGGAAGATAGACAGTGTTAAGAGTTGCTGAGGTCCCTTGCATATGACTTTTGTTAAGTGAAAAATGTTGACAGTTCAAATGTCAGACCATAGTGGGAGCTGCCAGCCAATGGCAAATTAGGCAGTTGATTTGAACTAATTTAGATGCCATTTGGGCATAATAGACAGTTCTAGCATGGAAACAAGTAGCAATGCTTCTAGCCCATAGAAAGATTTGATTCTTTTGTCCTGCTGAATTTTTAGTTGTCCTGCAATTGCTGCTGAATCTTTATCCCTTTCTCATCACCAGATTTATGCATATTTCTTTTTGAGAAACTTTACACTTGGAATCATTGAGCCTGAACTTGACTTCACCTAAAGCGTGTACAAATTTTCTACACCTGCCACGCCTCGTCACGCCCACCGGTGTGGTGGCCTGTAGGGGTAGGCACGCATGCTGTGCATGCAAGGCATCCAATACAATATCAATTATAAACAAGGAGAGTTAACAACTATATAATATGCAAAGTTTAATCCTTCATGTACAAATTATGTAATGTTGGGCAACAAACCAAAGTTCCAAAATTATTCCAAATGGGGTTACATATAACAAAATAAAATCAATTTACATCAAGAAACCCCCAATTACCCCTGTTGTTGCCCCTGATAATTCCGTGGCTGCGAAAAAACATTGTAAGATTTAATGAGTTTACACTCAGTAAGTAAGCCTACTATTACATATTATAGCCACATAAGAATTTTTTTATCAAGTCAAATACATGTCATGCTTCCAATTTAAAAACATTTCGTCATATTATAGAATTGTACAAAACTCATATTCGAATAAATTGGAAGCAATTAATATGAAATAATATTTCAAAATACCATTTCAATTTCAAATCACTGTAAATCTCATTTCATACTAATGTCCCACGTCCACGTAATAACATCCCAAGGATGTAACCTCCCCGGACGCCCCGGTGGAGGAAGGGTGCCGGAGTCAATTAGCATCTAATGCTATATCCTGTCACAGCACATCCCTAGGATGTGTGTTCTCCACATATTCCCCCTGTGGAGGTGGGTCCCGGAGTCATGTAACATGTAGTGTGGACCGTGACGACATATAATACAACAATCACAAATAGCATTTATTCGCATAATAGCAAACATGTATCAATTTACTTTTCATGTTTTACCAAAATTTGGTAATTTTTCATAATCATGTAACAACTAGATGCATGTATCAAATGCCAATTTAATTCATCAAAATTAACAATAATCAAGTCAAATATTCATTTACGAAAATGTGGTACCACAACTATCATTTTTTCAAATAATACTATAAATCAATTCATTATTTCAATAATGGCATAATTTAATAATGTTTTAAGAAAATCATTATAACTGGCTTACTTACCTCACAACGCTAATCCAAAAGCGTAAATCAGCTGTAAGGATCTCTGGGTACCTACAACATAATTTTTCAGATTTTTAAATTTCAATTTTAGGATGGCAAACTCACTCCTATACTTAACCCAATCTAATCCTTGGGCCCAACTTGGGGCTTGAATATCTCCAAATATAGAAGCCCAAATGGGGAAATAAAAATTCACGACAAACTAGGATCAACGCTGATCCCGACCATATTTTCCTTTTTATTGGGCCGAGCCCAAATTGGGGCCCGAAAATTCAGCCCAAAGGCTAACTGATCACGAACCGGCCCTTCCGATTTTTTTTTTTTTTCTTTTTCTCTTCCCCGCTTCACCCCCGGTTCACCCGAACCAGGGGGTGGCCGGTGGCCGGCGGCCTAGGGCCGCCGCCGGCCCTCCGGGGTCGGCCGGCCGCCGACGACCGGCGCGGGCCGCCGCCGCCGGCGGCCCTTTCTCTTCCCTTTCTTCTTCTTTCTTTTCTTCTTCTCCCGTTTCTTCTCCTCTTTCGTGACCTGCGCCGGCGGCACCCGCCGGCCACCGTTGGCGGGCCGGACCTCACCGGACGCCGCCCGGCGCCGGTGAGGGCCACCGGCCGAGCCGGCCCGGCTCCGAACCAACGCGGAGCCGGTTTGGCCCCCGCGGCAGGGGAGGGCCATTCGGCCCTCTCCCGTTGCTTCGAGCCACGCCGCGACCCGGGCCGGCCACCACGGCCGGGACCACGCCGGACGCCGCCCCGACGCCGGCGGGGGTCGCCGACCAAGGCTCGGGCCCGGCGGGCCGGCGGGCACGCCGCCGGGCACACGAACCCACAAGGAAGGGAGGGCCGTGGAACCCGCCCTCCCCCCCTTCTTCCTTGCGGCGGCACGGCCGGCCACCCCCGGCCGGCCGGACCCCACCGGACGCCGCCCCCGGCGCCGGTGGGGGCCACCGCCCAAGGACCGGGCCCGGCGAGCCGGCGGGCACGCCGCCGGGCCCGGAACCAAGCGCGGAGCCCAGCGGCTCCCGCGTCGGGGGAGGGCCTCCTGCGGCTCTCTCCCTCACTCTCACGCTCTCTCTCTCTCCCTCTCCTCGCCGGTGACGGGGGGCGACGGACGGCGGCGAGGTGACGGGGACGAGCGGAGGGTGACTCAGTGACAGGAGTTCGCGACGAGCAGGAAGAAGGAAGGAAGAAGATAGGGGGAGAGGCTTCGGTCCTCTCCCCTGTAATTTCTTTCTTTTAACGAGGGAGGGCCGAGCCCTCCCCGCACCTCCATGTGCGCGCGCGTGGGCGCGCGCGCGCGCCGGCGCGCATGCGGCGCGCGCGTGTCGCGCACCCACGCCGCTTAATTATGGCTTAACGGGAGGGGGGTTTACATCCTCCCTCCTTATAATAATTTTGGCCCCGAAATTAATGTACAACACGAATAAAATTTTTGAGGCCCGAAATAAAAATTACTAACTGTATTTATCTATCCTTCTGATCAAAATACAACAGTAATTACACTTTTGTGCTTATATACAAATATCTATTCAGATACAAATAGATGAGGATAGTTCTTTTTCACCTCTTCTTCAAGTTCCCACGTAGCCTCCCGTTCAGAATGATTACTCCACTGAACCTTAACATAGGGAATGCTACGTCGTCTCAGAACTTGATCTTTATGGTCCACAATACGTATCGGATGCTCTTCGTATGTCAAATTCTTCTTTAGCAAAATGGGCTCCGCTTCTATGACATGACTGGGGTCAGAAATGTATTTCCTCAACATAGAGACATGGAATACATTATGTACCCCAGAGAGTGCAGGAGGTAGTGCGAGACTATAAGCCACTTCCCCCACTCTGCTCAAGATCTCAAATGGACCAACGTATCGTGGACTCAATTTTCCTTTAATCCCAAACCTCATCACATCTTTGGTTGGTGAAACCCTTAAAAAGACATGGTCCCCAACCTGAAATTCCAGCCTCCCTTCTTCTAACATCAAGCATAACTTTTCCGTCGGCTCCGAGCTACTCGAGTCTCTCCTTAATCACCGCACTTTTTCTACTCGTCCGCCGAATCACTCGGGGGCCCAACAATTTTCTTTCCCCCACATCATTCCAACACAAGGGAGATCTGCATTTTCTACCATACAAAGCTTCAAATGGAGCCATTTTGATACTGGCTTGGTAACTGTTATTGTAAGCAAACTCCACCAAAGGTAGGTGGTTGTCCCAAGCACCACCTAAGTCCATTACACAGGCTCGCAACATGTCCTCTAAGATCTGTATGGTCCTCTCAGATTGTCCATCTGTCTAGGGGTGAAAAGCTGTGCTGAAATTCAGTTTGGTCCCCAAAGCCCTATGAAGACTCTTCCAAAACTGGGACACAAACCTGGTATCCCGATCTGACACAATCGACTCGGGGACACCATGAAGTCTCACTATCTGCTCAATGTACATGGTGGCCAATCTCTCGCTTGAGACCCCAACTCTGAACGGCAGAAAATGGGTTGACTTGGTCAATCTATCAATAATAACCCAGACCGCATCATTGCTTCTGGGAGTTTTGGATAAACCAATCACAAAATCCATGGTGATCTTCTCCCATTTCCACTGAGGGATCATTGTAGATCGAAGAGGTCCCGCAGCCTTTGATGTTCAAATTTCACTTGTTGGCACACTAAGTACTTGGCCATATATTGAGCAATTTCTTTTTTCATTCCTTTCCACCGAAATTTTCTCGTAGGTCTCTCGTACATTTTGGTGCCTCCTGGGTGAACAAGATAGGGAGAATAATGAGCCTCCTCAAAATTTCAGCCCTCGTATCTTCCACATTTGGCAACAAGAGCCTAGTATTAAATCTCGTGGATCCATCCTCATTTATTCCGAATTCATTCTCGAACCCCCGATTGCACAAATGCCTTTATCTTTTGTAGTTCCAAGTCTTCTTTCCGGGAAGACTTAATCCCGTCAATCGTGGTTGGTCAAGTACAAGTGTTGCAAGAAGCCCATCGTATTGCCGTACTCGCAAACCAACCTCCAATTTTTCAAGGTCTCTACGAATATGAGGTCGAGAAGTAATTATGGAAGCTAACTCGAGGAGGACTTCTGGTTTAAGGCATCGCCTACCACATTGGCCTTCCCCGGATGATAATGCAGTTCGTGTCATAGTCCTTTAATAGCTCCACCCACCTCCTTCCGCCTCAAGTTTAGCTCTTTACGGGTGAAAATGTATTTTAGACTTTGATGGTCTCGTATACACATCACAAGTCTCCCCATACAGATAATGCCGCCAAATTTTCGGGCAAAGATTACGGCGGCTAACTCCAGTCGTAAGTAGGATAGTTCGCTCATAAGGCTTCACCGCTTTCCGGAGGCATAGGCTATCACCTTCCCTTCCCCGCATCGAACACCTCCCAATCCCTTTCGAGAGGCGTCGTTGAATAAAATATATCCTCCGTATATAGATGGAAGAGTAAGGATAGGGGTCGACACTGTGCGCCGTTGAGTTCCCGGAAACTTTCCTCACACTCCTCGACCAAACAAACTTTGCTCGCTTTTGAGTTAAGCGAGTCGAGGCAAAGCAATGCGAGAGAAGCCTTCCACGAATCCGCGATAATAACCGGCCTCACCCCCAAGAAGCTTCGACTTCCGATACATTGGAAGGCCGACACCCGGTTCACGACGGCCTCAATCTTCTTAGTGGTCTACCGATATACCGTCTTTGGATACGATATGACCCAAGAAGGATATTTGGCTCATCCAGAAGTTACATTTCACATGACTTGGCATAAAGTTTCTTTTCCCGAAGAGTCATCCAGAACAATCCTTAAGTGGTTTTCATGCTCCATATGACTTTTAGAATAAATCAAGATATCATCAATAAAGACCACTATAAACGATCCAGGTATGGTTTGAAGATTCGTGCATCAAGTCCATGAATGCCGCAGGGGCATTAGTCAACCCAAACGGCATCACCAAGAACTCATAATGGCCGATACACGGTTACGAATGCGATCTTAGAAACATCTTGACCTTTATCTTGAGCCGATGGTACCACGATCGAAGATCAATTTCGAGAATAATCGTAGCTCCTTGAAGCCGATCAAATAGATCATCAATCCTCGGCAAAGGGTACTTGTTCCGCATCGTTACCTTATTAATTTCTCGGAATCAATGCAGAGCCAAAGACTGCCATCCTTCTTTTTAACAAATAATACTGGAGCACCCCAAGGAGAGACACTAGGTCTAATAAATCCTCGATCCAGAAGCTCCTGCAACTGACATTTTAACTCTTTTAACTCAGCTGGAGCCATACGGTAAGGAGCTTTGGATATAGGTCCAAGGCCAGGGCTAAATCAACAAAGTTGAACTCGACTTCACGATCCGGGTAATTCCGTCAATTCCTCTGGAAAGACATCGGGAAACTCTCGAGCCATTGGAATATCTTTCAACTGGTGTTCATCATGCTGAAGGTCCCTAACCATAGCAAGAAACCCCTGACCATCTTTTCTTAAGTATTTCCTCACCAGCAAAGTCGACACTAATACCGGCTCTCGATGTTCCTCGACTCCCACTAAAAAAAACCGAATTCGGGGAAGATTAGGAATTTTAAAGATTACCCTTTTCCCCGAAACATCAATAGAAGCATGATAGGAGGCCAACCAATCCATCCCTAGGATTACATCAAAGAATTTCAAACCTGGGAGGACTATCGCATCGCCGTTCAACCTCCTATCTTCCAAGTCAATCGTGCAAGATTTACACACCGAGTCTACCATTATGACATCTCCATTAGGAAATGCAATATGCAACTCTTGCTCTAGAGGAACGGGTGTCAATGATGCATTCTTGGCAAGAAAACTATCACTATAAATGAATGTGTGGCAATCTTGATCAATTAAAGTTCGAGCATAAGTGTTGCCTACTTTAAACATACCGTCATAAAGATTAACTTAACTTAGATGTCATGCAAGATCATATGTTTTTCCTCTATCTACTACCATAATCCATGCATTGTACCGTATGAATGCAATAATTTTTAAAGAAATAATTTAATTTAACCGTACATACCCGTCACCACAATGTTGTTGGGAGGCAGCCGTCTGCCGAGTGAGGGTAAAGACCCTCCCTTGGGTCCTCGGGCCGCAGTCGGCTCTTCCCCCGATCCGGAGGGGGCCGCCGATCCTTTCGGAGGGGACAGGTGGCCATTTTGTGGTCCATCTTCCCACAAATAAAGCAGGCATCAGTTAGCCTGCGGTACTGCTTGCCCTGATGGGCATTCCCGCAATGAGGACAACGGGTCTCCTTATCCTTCTGTCCTGAGGGAGCCTGAAGGAAACCCTTCTTCTTCTTAGCCTGCGCTGAAGACTGGCCAGAAGGAGGTCCTCTCCTCTTCATCCGTCGCTCTCTCATCCGCCGAATGGCGCTCATGTCCCTCTCAATGACCGCAGCCTTGCTCACCACTTCACCGTAAGCGGGGAGCTCAAATGCATCGACCGCTCGTCGGCCTCGGGGTGCATCCCTCGTTGAATTTGGTGATCTTGGCTCTCTCGTCATAACAAAATCGGGCAACCGGCCAATCGTCCGAACTCGGCTTCATAGTGGGGCCACGCTGCAGGTTCCTCTCGCTCTAACCTCATAAACTCGGACTCCATCCGTCTCTCGAACACTCCCCGGGAAAATACCGGCGATAAAAGGCCTCCTTAAAATGTTCCCAAGAGATGGCCCGCCCTCCGCAGTGCCGCTCCAACATCGCCCACCAATCGTATGCCTCCCCCCGGAGGAGGTAGGCGGCAACCGATCCGCTCCTCCTCCGGCTACCAAGGGCCGTAAAGGCCTTCTCCATCTCTCTTATCCATCTCTCCGCATCAAGTGGGCTCGGTGGATCCGCAGAAGGGAGGGAGGGGCCAAGCTCTTAAACTCAGAGTAGCTACGACCCCCTCCCTGCCAGGGCTGAGATGGAGCGGGCTGAGTAGACTGATCGAGCTGGACCGGTTGGGTCTGAGGAGTAGGAGGGGCAGACGGAGTCTGTGGAATAGCAGAGCCGCATAAAGGTGCGCATATGCCGAATCGTCGTCGCATGGCTCGAACCGCCCGAGTCACTCCCAAGAATGCCCGAGTAACCCCGCCGCGCCGTGGGTCGTTGCCAATCGGGGGCACCCGAACCCGCATCCGGTGAGGCTTCCGGCCTCCCGCTCGGTCGTGGTCACCACCGAGAGTCCCCCTCATGTCGCTGATCACTGGTGCGACGATGCATTATGAAATCTGCCATGGTTAGATTCCAATCAATATCATAATAAATCCTCAATCTCAAATATTTATTTAAACAAGTCACTTGAATTTTTCTAATGTTATTACCCTCCTGATGTCATGTCAATATTTGGCCTAAAGTTAATCATGTGTTTGGCCCTAATGTCAAACCTGGCTCTGATACCACTACAAGCTGTCACGCCCCGGACCCAGCTGGTGGTGGCCCAGGGGTGACAGCCCGCCGCATGCCAGGCATGCAAGGCATCCAATACAATATCAATTATAAACAAGGAGAGTTAACAACTATATAATATGCAAAGTTTAATCCTTCATGTACAAATTATGTAATGTTGGGCAACAAACCAAAGTTCCAAAATTATTCCAAATGGGGTTACATATAACAAAATAAAATCAATTTACATCAAGAAACCCCCAATTACACCTGTTGTTGCCCCTGATAATTCTGTGGCTCTGAAAAAAACATTGTAAGATTTAATGAGTTTACACTCAGTAAGTAAGCCTACTATTACATATTATAGCCACATAAGAATTTTTTTATCAAGTCAAATACATGTCATGCTTCCAATTTAAAAACATTTCGTCATATTATAGAATTGTACAAAACTCATATTCGAATAAATTGGAAGCAATTAATATGAAATAATATTTCAAAATACCATTTCAATTTCAAATCACTGTAAATCTCATTTCATACTAATGTCCCACGTCCACGTAATAACATCCCAAGGATGTAACCTCCCCGTACGCCCCCGCAAAGGAGGAAGGGTGCCGAGTCAATTAGCATCTAATGCTATATCTCGTCACAAAGACATCCCTAGGATGTGTGTTCTCCACATATTCCCCCGTGGAGGTGGGTCCCGAGTCATGTAACATGTAGTGTGGACCGTGACGACATATAATATCAACAATCACAAATAGCATTTATTCGCATAATAGCAAACATGTATCAATTTACTTTTCATGTTTTACCAAAATTTGGTAATTTTTCATAATCATGTAACAACTAGATGCATGTATCAAATGCCAATTTAATTCATCAAAATTAACAATAATCAAGTCAAATATTCATTTACGAAAATGTAGTACCACAACTATCATTTTTCAAATAATACTATAAATCAATTCATTATTTCAATAATGGCATAATTTAATAATGATTTAAGAAAAATCATTATAACTGGCTTACTTACCTCACAACGCTAATCCAAAAGCATAAATCAGCTGTAGGGATCTCTGGGTACCTGCAACATAATTTTTCAGATTTTTAAATTTCAATTTTTGGATGTCAAATCGACTCTATACTTAACCCAATCTAATCCCGGGCCCAACTTGGGGCTTGAATATCTCCAAATATAGAAGCCCAAATGGGGAAATAAAAATTCCCCGACAAACTAGGATCAACGCTGATCCCGACCATATTTTCCTTTATTGGGCCGAGCCCAAATTGGGGCCCGAAAATTCAGCCCAAAGGGGCTAAGCTGATCAGGCGAACCCGCCCATCCCGATTTTTTTTTTTCTCTCCTCGCTTCACCCCGGTTCACCCGAACCGGTGGCTGGTGGCCGGCGGCCTAGGGGCCGCCCGCCGGCCCTCCCGGGGTCGGTGGCCGACGCACGCGCCGACCGGCGCCGGCACGGCCGGCCCGGCCGGCCCCTTTCTCTTCCTTTCTTCTTCTTTCTTTTCTTCTTCTCCCTTTTCTTCTCCTCTTTCGACGCGTGCGGCGGCACGGCCGGCCACCGTTGGCCGGCCGGACCTCACCGAACGCCGCCCGGCGCCGGTGAGGGCCACCGGCTGTAGCCGGGCCGGCGAGCCGGCGGGCACGCGCCGGGCCGGACCAACGCGGGAGCCGGTTTCGGCTCCGCGGCGGGGGAGGGCCATTCGGCCCTCTCCGTTGCCGAGCCACGCGGCGATCCGGCCGGCCACCGCCGGCCGGCCGGACCCCGCCGGACGCGCCGGCGCCGGCGGGGTCGCCACCAAGGCTCGAGCCCGGCGGCCCGCGGGCACGCCACGGGCTCGAACCCACGTGCTGCAGGGAGGGCCGGTGGAACCGCCCTCCCCCCTTCTTCCTTGCCGGCGGCACGGCCGGCCACCCCCGGCCGGCCGGACCCCACCGGACGCCGCCCGGCGGCGGTGGGGGCTACCGCCCAAGGACCGGGCCGGCGAGCCGGCGGGCATGCCGCCGGCCCGAACCAAGCGCGGGAGTTCGCTTGGCTCCCGCGTCAGGGGAGGGCCTCCTGCGGCCCTCTCCCTCACTCTCACGCTCTCTCTCTCTCTCCCTCTCCTCGCCGGTGACGGGGGGGGCTTACCGGACGGCGGCGAGGTGGCGGGGACGAGCGGAGGGCGACTCAGTGACAGGAGTTCGCAACGAGCAGGAAGAAGGGAGGAAGAAGATAGGGGGAGAGGCTTCGGTCCTCTCCCCTGTAATTTCTTTTCTTTTAACGAGGGGAGGGCTGAGCCCTCCCCTGCACCTCCATGTGCGCCGCATGGGCGCGCGCGCTGGTGCGCATGCAGCGCGCCGCGTGTCGCGTACCCACGCCGCTTAATTATAAAAAATTTCTTAACGGGAGGGGGGTTTATATCCACTAGATGTATGTTTTACTTGGATGTGAAGGAGTTGGGTGTGCTTTGACCTTTTCATTTTGCATAGAATAAACTCTGTGGTACAAATATCGGTGAATATATGATATCTTGTGTCAAATCACCGATTTTCAACGAAAATAACTTTCAAATCAAGCTTATTAAGAAATAACTTTACCAGCCACTAAACTCGCCTGTCTCCACACGTTTCACATGCATTACACCAACTGTTTTTTCGTTAAAAAAAAAAAAAATCCTTTTCAAAATGGGCACGTCAAAATTGATAACTATATTATATAGTACTTGGCCTTTTTAGGGTGAGAGGTAGAATAAAAGAAAATAATAATAAAAAAAAAAATTCTTAAGTTGACTCGTTCGAGTCATCTCAATGGCATAATGCTTAAGCCAACTTGAGTGCCTTCGAATCTTAGCCAAAGATGAAGAGAAAAAAAATTCATTGCTAGACTTCAATGGAAGCCCGACCTTACGAAGGAATCTGAAGGAGGAGAGGCAGATCCTCTTTTACCTCTGGTTACCACCTCCACCAACCCCCTCAATGTCCTTCCCTCTCAATCTACTAGCAAGCTTTTTTTTTTTTTTTAACCTACTGAAACCTTCCAAGAGGCAAGGCAGAGAGCCTCCAGCCTTTTTTCTCAATTGCTTCATTTAAAATATCATCACTATCAATCGGGTTCTATTTAAGAATCTCTAGATTAAAATATTTCTAACATCCCCTGTTGTTATGAGTAGCAGAGCCGTTCCTTTTCTTTGGCTGTCCCTATGCTAGCTGTTTGTCATTACCTCATTACCGACCACTCATCGTCAGTCCTCCATTGAATTGACCTCACTGGCTAAATGTCAATCTAAGTTGACCGATATTTCTTCCTCTCTCTATATATTTTTTCCGTTTCTTGTTTTGGTGATTGCATTTTGATGGTTGCGGCCCTAGCACTTACTAGTGCCTGTTAGCATCAACAATCTAGCCAACGGTACTACAATGACCACCTCCATCCTTCTCCTTAGCTTAGAGAGAGGTGACAGAGAGTTTTCTATCACCTATTTCCTTCTCCCCTCTTTCCTATCTATTCTTTCTATTCTCTCTCTAAATGAGCTTGATTTTCTCAACAAGCTAATTATGGATTGGAACCATACTGGCTATAACTAATTATGTCAACGCCATCATGTTGTTCAGAGAGTATCACAGCTCTTATTATAAATTACCTCTATAAGGCTACTTTGGTCTGCAGTAATTTTTTCTTCCTTGATTTAGCATGTTATTATCTAAATTTGGTTGACCCATTCGATTATTACTATGTAGCCTTATCCTTTTCTTTTACTTTTTTTTTCTTTTTATTTTTGATATGAATATTTTACATATATTACATGCTGATTATTTAAATAAATGATTTGTCACAATCCATTTTATGTTATCGATATTTGATCATATTTATTTCTTTATGTATACCTATATGGCTAGTTTAGTATAAATATAGAATTTTGGTCAAATTTATTTGATTAAGCAAGAGGTATTTAGAGTGGGCATGCATTATGGATTGCTAGTACATAGAATCATTTATTGTCGTTATAGGCACAAACGTGGAATCATAAGGATTACAGTCATAGGCAGCTATGTGAAGTTTGGATTGCTGCCATGAAAGATATGTGCGCAGTATGCATACTCTCATTATTGCTATATGCTAAAGATCATTAAGAATTATTAAGGATTTTTTGAGAACTGGTTTGCTTATTTCGGGTTCAAGTGTGGCCGTAGTTAGTCCAATGTTAAAAGATATATATTAATTTAAAAGGAAAGATTGATTATTCAAAATTACTATTGTTCGAATATACTACCTAATATGACATATGTGATATTATATAAATGATACAGTTAATTACTAGCGTGTAATATGTATATGCGTATAATGATTTGTTTGAGCATCAATTCATTTATTGTGTGGCTTTATGATATTTTTCATTTAATTTGATATTGATATTTAACTATTATATATATTAATTATGTTGATGTGTGTACAAAATTTTTGTAGAGGTGTTAGCTTACGTAATATTTAACTTGCCTTCTGAGAACACTAAGATAAGATAGAGCCCTAAGATAAGTTGAGTTAGGATATTGACAATTTGATTATTATATCTATGATATTCTTTAGCTTTAGATATTAATAATGATATAATATGTTAGTATGGAAATTGATGTAAACAAACTTTGTATGATGAAGATGTACATTTTATCTTGCATGATGAAGATATTAAAAACTTTTAGTTTTCTATGACTAAATTTTAAAAGATATATAGTCATATCTCTATTCAACTAAAACTAAATTTAGAATATAACATATATATAGTAATAAATTGACTACAGCAACTTCATATATTATACCAAATCTTACATATTCCATGTATAATGGAGGTGGCTTGTTACATGATTACCATTGAATCATTATAATAAAATATTTAAATTAATTTTAAAGTTAATTAATGTTATGTAAATGAGCAATTATTCTGAGAGCAGTCATATCATGTCACTAATTTAATTCTAAATTCTAAATTTAAAAATTTTAGTTTATAAATCAATGTGGAAAGCATTTTTGATATTAAGAGTTTAAAATTTTGATTTATAAAATTAATTATTTATTGAAATCTAAGTGATAATGGAACATTTCAATCATAAGTTTAGGAAAAATACATATAGAAGAAATACTCAAGCAGAGGTAAAGCTAGAAAATTTTCGAAGTATGTAAACTAAAAAGACAAAAGTGGAGGGATTGAAGTTAAATTAGCAAATAGCTTTTTTCGACCGTACATAAAAAAAAATATTTTTGTAAGTACACTAAAATTACAATTTAATCTTATCTTTTAGAGGATTTCATGAGTGGCCTCACTGTAATCAAGATGTTGCATGAGTTAGGATCAAAATTTTATTATTTTAATAGATAAATTTTGATTAAAATTATAACAAAGGCTTTAGCTTGCTAGTGCATTATCGTCTCATTCTTTAATGATATGGAGCCCAGCCATCTTATCTACTAAACTAGCATTATAACTTCAGATCAAAGCACTGAAGGAAAAATAAAAGATGATATAAGAAATTACAAGCCAATTTATATTATAAGATAGATAAAATATATTTATTTATATGAATTAACATATATTTGATTTTATTTATTCGATAAATAATAGAAAGAGTTTGTTAATTCATATGTACTATTATTTTTTAAAGAAATACATTTGATAATTTCAAAGTGTGGGATTTAAAATACACTCCACTTTTTTAGACCTAATCTACTCTATTTGATAGATTACAGTCTAACTTTTTTTTGTATTAATTCTCATATCCACATATCTCTTAAAATTTAGAGAACTGATGTATGGGACATGTGAGTCGTTGTAACTGCGTAATTAGAAAGGAATCATGATGAAATGATGCTATGCTTGCATTTAAATTAGTACTAAAAAAAAGTATTTTCATAGAATAACATATTCCTATAAATGCATAGTTCTACTATATTCAATTAGGTTTGGTTTAATTTAACCTTTCGATTGTCAATTTTTGTTGAGTAAATAAATATTGAATTAAGTGAGAATTATTGCTACATATATTGAAATTTGTTTGCTAAGATAATAGAACAAGCAAAAAATATATTGTAATACATATATTTTAGTAATTAATTTTCATGCAATCTATTAGATTTTTGTGTAATCTTATTACATATTTTTCAGTCATAGATATTTAGTGCATCAATTTGATATATTTTTTAACTCATATGAGTTATGAGCTAAAAATAATATTTTTGTATTGTCTAAAAATAAAATTGAATAGAAATTATAGTCATATTTAAAAGGGATATTACTTTTTTGTAACTCCTGATCCCTCTTGCTCTCTCCCAGTCTAAAAATTTATTATTCTATAGCTCAATTATATAAAGACATTTAAGTGTATATAATGAAAATATAAATATGTACAGAGTGAATTTAAATATGTATAATGATAATAAAAATATAAGAATGCCTAGTCATAGAATAAGTGCGTATAGGGATACGATAAGTGTGTACACAATAGATATAAATATATATAAGAGAAATATAAATATATACAGTTATACTATAAGTATGTACAGTTATACTATAAGTGTGTACAGTTATACTATAAGTGTGTACAGTGAAAATATAATATAAGCTTGCACAATGATAGGATGAGTACATTGTAAAAATATAAGTTGTGTATAATGGCAATATAAATGTGTATGGAGATAAAATAAGTGTGTACGATGAGAATATAAATGTATGCAGTGATAATATAAGTATGTATAGATATGTGATATGTATGTATAGAGATGGAATAAGTGTGTATATAGTGAAAATATAAGTATGCATAGTAACAATATAAGTGGTGCAAAGATATAAGATAAGCATGTATATAGTAATAATATAAGTACATACATTGACAATATAAGTGTATATACTAATAATATAATAAATATATATTGTATTAGAGATACGATGGGTATGTACTGTAACAATATAAATGTGTACATATATAATAAATGTATACAAAGAAATATGTACACATTAAAAATATAAGTGTATAAAAGAAGAATTTAAGTATGTATAGTAATAATATAAGTGTATACAATGAAAATATAAGTATGTATAAGGAGAATTTAAGTGTGTACAATGATAGTGTAAGTGTGTATACTGAAAATATTGTATGTATAGTGATAGGATAAGTATGTACACAATAAAAATATAATTGTGTATAATTACAATATGAGTGTGTATAGAAACGAGATAAATATATACAATGAAAATATAAGTGTTTACAATAATAATATAAGCATGTACAGAGATGGGATAAGTATGAAAATGATAATTTCCTCTAAATCCATGAGTATCCACCCGTTTTATTTGAAGAGGTATGGAGCTTAAAAAATGGAAATAGGTACGAATATAGGGATACATGGCAATACTCATTATGGATATAGAACATGTATGGATGCAAAGATTTCCTTTCTTTGCCCCATTTTACTTTGCCCCATATAAATTACATGCACTAGTAAAATTATTTGATCACCTTTATTTTCTAACATATAGTTTCAAACTTTCAATAAAAATTTTTACAAGCAACCACATACAACAATTTAATTGACTGATCTAAAATTGAAGAAAAAAAAACAATGCATAATTATTTAATTTTAAAAAAATATTTTTAAAAAATAGATGGTGAGTATGGAGCGGGTATAAGGCTGGTATGAGTAACGAGACGAGTATAAAAATTGTATAATATTCAAAGGTATGGATACAAAATTTTATATGTATAGTGAGTATGAAGCAAGTACGAGTATAAATTTAATGGATTAAAGTTATCTTCTCCTCTATCTGCTCTATTCCATTACCATCCTTAGATAAGTGTATACAGAAATAGTATAAGTGTGTACACGATAAAAATATAAGTGTATAGAGTGATAATATAAGTGTATATGTATATAGATAGGATAAGTGTGTATAAAGATAGGATAAGTATGCATATAATAATAATATAAGTGTGTATAGAGATTGGATCAAATTACGTCGATCCAACCCACTACAACAGTTGATTTACAGACTTGTGGGCTATGCTAGTATAGCTCACTGGACTAAGGAGTGAGGCTTGACATGATTGTCAAGCCCGACCTAAGAGGTCATACCAAGTCTGGCCAAGTTCGTGGGTCAGGTTAGGTTCATTGATTGGGCTAGCTTGCATGCCGGCCCATATGTTGGCCTATCTATTTTTTTAATATTATTTAAATAAAATAAATTATACACGTCTCTATTAATGGGTGAAAAAGTGGCCATTGATCTTATTGATGGTTGTAGGTGTATGGTCTATTTACTTTTATGCATAACGAACCATTTTAAGTTTCTCTTTAAAAAAATTCAAATAGCCTTTTTTGAATTTTAATAAAGAATGACAGTTTATTAAGGCAATATGCAATACGGTGTCGGTGTGGGACTGCAAGTTTCAATTAAATAACTCAAAGATCGCTTTCATAAAATAGAACAGTCTAGTCAGTCTTTTTTTATTTATGGTAAAGTATTAAAATCTAAAGTATCATGGGTAGAATATAGTTGGTACTAATATTGCTTTCATAGTCTTAAGTAGATTATTAATATTTAGCAAAAACTAATCTATAAAGTTTAAACTTTGTTTCGAATAAATATCCTTTCATCCTTCTTGGTAAGAATGAGATTAACACCGTTCATTTTTACTACTAATTAGAATTTATAATTTTATTTTTTTAAAAATAATTTTTTTTAGGTGAGAAGAAAATTAAGTGATTTTAAAAATAAAAGTATTACGAAAGTGTCTCATGTACTTAATATAAAAAAAATCTAATGATTTGTAAATTTTTAATTTCTCTCAAATGTTAGCATAATTAAAAATTAAAAAAAATATAAATATATAATAAATTTTGTGTAATTTATAAATAATTATTAAATATTAAATATTTTTAGGAGCGTATGAATTGATTTAGTAAAGCCATCAATTATTGGATATAAGTGATCCAAGTTTGATATCATTTTATTTATTTATTTATTTATTTATTAATTATTATTATTATTATTATTATTATTTGGGTTTGTTGGCCCGATGAGGCGGGGGACCCGGGGGGTATTTCATGCTTGGCTGCCGTACTTTCTCTCACCATTCTTCATTGGAGAACACTAAAATCTTTCACACCGACCGGGCCCGTTTGTGAGGAGGAGAGGTCCGACCTTTAAAATCCGTGAGGGGTGAACGGTCACTTCAATCGGCGTCGCCGCCGATATCTTCTCGGACCTTCCCGCGAGACCCGAAAGGCGAGGAAACCCGTTGCGGACGCGAAAGTCCTCGGTGAGCCCGATTGCATAAACCCGTCGGAATCCGTCGGGTCCGCTTAAAAGCCGCACCCAACCACTACCGGTCAGCCTGCAGGGCACCACTGCAAGCGAAATCAAGAAAACAAAAATAAACGAAAAAAGAGAAGGTTTCTTTTTTCGGCTAGAGAGCAGAACTAGGGGTCCAGGTAAAAATCGGCGAGTTCGGTCCTCCAAACCCTAACTCTCTCTCTCTCTCTCTCCCGCTGGAAGACCTAGATTTCGATTTCTTCTCTTGCTTTTTCGTTTTCCAATCCGTTCTTCCGGGTTCTCGATTCGAGTCCTGACGGCAGTGTTCTAGGGTTTTCCCGGCGTTTCGATGACCTGAAGCCTTCTGGGAGTTTGGAGCGCCGGCGATCTTGAACTTGGAAGAATGGCGTCCGCGGAGAAGGAGCTGGAGGACCGGCTCCAGGAGGTTGGGAACCGGCTTGCCTCTCGTCCGTCTGCTATCGATGAGCTACTCTCACTTCTTGATGTAAGCCCTAGTCTGGCCGTTCTGTTCACTTTCTACTTCGCTGTCTTTTTCTTGATTCGTTGTCAAAGCCTTTGTTGAGTGATTTATCTGATTAACCTATTGCTGATTTTTAGCAGATCAGTATGCATGGGTTCCCCCTGTTTAGATTCACTATTTGTTTATTTTATTAATTGGCCCATCGTCTCTCTTTAGTTTGCGAAATTTGGTATATTTTAGTCTCGTTTCTTCACTTGTTGGTATTCTTATGTGGTACATAATATGCAACTAATTTCAATTTACATCTGTTTTCTTGATTAAAAGTTGAAAGAGATGGATTTTGGACACATTGGAATGTGCATGAAAACTCTTAGTGCGTTGATGTATGAAGATGCGGGTCTATTGGTTATTCAAAATATATATTTTTTTTTGAAAAATTGTGTTGGTGAATTACAGGAAATGAGCTTGGATGCAATATTCAAATCAAATCGGATGTATGGAAACCCTTTTTTTTTTTTTTTAAATTTTTAAACTTTGTTAAGTACTTGATGATACAAGTATTTTATTCTCCTTAATTGCATTTTGTATACCACCAAATTAATAGGCAAAACATGTTCGTTCTTTCTAGCATGTTAGAATGCATTCTTTCAGTAAAAAGTGTCTAAATATTAGCTGAGGTTGTTAGAAAAGCCTATCATAGCAAGTCTAGACATTGCATACATCTTATTTAATTTGTTCAAGCTCTGCATCCATTTTTGTTTTCTAACATGACACCCTTCAGAAAAACAACAAGAATCCTTAATACCTTCATTTCATTCTCTCATAAGATCATACCTTTTTGCAATGTGCTGCATGTTGTTTGGTAGCAAGCAAGAAATTTAATGTTTTAAGGATGTCTAATTTCCTGAATATGAAGTGGGCATTAGAAATTCTGAAGGAAACAAGAGCGCAAAAAAAAAAAAAAAAAAATCTGTGGGTATTAGAACTTTTGAGGGAAACAAGAGCAAAAAAAATAAAAATAAAAAAAAAAAGTGAAAAAAGGATTATTGCACAACTCCATCAGAAGGTATAACTAGTTGGTACTTCGCTTTATGCTAAATGAAGTAATTAGTCAATCTTCTGAAGTGCACATCTAGTTTACTCAAACATGATGACAATGAGGGATCATTCTAATTTTTTTTTGGATAGTAAGGATAGAATCCTGATTTCCTTGTTTTTTTATGAGCTCCCAGAAATCATTTAAGATAGAAGCCGAAAATTACATCAGCAATTCCATTTTTCAAATAAAAGTTGGCAGGCACATGTCCTTGCTGCTGACTTTATTCTAATTAGTCATGGCTATAGCCTGATATTGTCAAACTAATTGTGGCCTTCAGGAAAGGATGTTATTTATTGTACTTTTTTTTTGGTCAAATAAAAAACTGACAGGCTATTTATTCTTCAACTTGTTTCTCTTTTGCCCTTCCATTTTTTATGTTAGTTGTAATTGCTGAGTCAACCTTTTATCCACTGTTAATCAGCATTTCTTTGGAGGTCTATTTGTTATCTAAGCAATTAAATGTCCCTTTTCGCTTAACAAAAATCAATACTTGCATCTTTGATGTTGAATATATCAAAGTTTGATCACTGCACTGCTTTCTCTTTATGGATGCTAGTTCTTTTAGATCCGCTTTATAAGTTGAGTCTTCCATATGCCATGCTCCTTCTTGTGACTTTGGTTCTTCTACTTTCCAGCAAACGGAGAGTTTTTTGGTAAGAGTGGAACAATCACCATCTGAGTCCATGTACAATGCACTTCGTCCTGCAATGAAGGCACTGGTTGCTAAAGAGCTTCTAGGACATTCGGAGACAGATGTGAAAGTTGGTGTGGCATCATGTATCAGTGAAATCACGAGAATAACAGCACCAGATGCTCCATATGATGATGATCTAATGAAGGTTTGGGAAACATGCATGCATACACACACAAATTTCTATTGAGGTGCATCGCATTGTTCAAAAATTTAAGGAAGGCATCATAATTTATGTATTTGTGTTCATAAGTTTGTCTAACCCCTTCTGTTTATAAATGTTAGGAAGTATTTCAGAGGATTGTTGAAGCTTTTGAAAAATTGGATGACATGTCTAGTCGCTCATATTCCAAGAGGGTTTCAATTCTTGAAACCGTTGCAAAGGTCCGGTCATGTGTTGTGATGTTGGATCTTGAATGTGATGCTCTGATTCTTGAGATGTTTCACCATTTCCTGAGTACCATAAGGTGAGGAAGTCTGTTGATGGTGTTACTATTTTATGCTATGCCTCTTGCTCCACGAACCATTATATTCTCATGTAATATGAATTGTTACTCTTTTTTTTAATGGAAAAGTACATGGCTCACTTTTTTTTTTAACATGTTGGTGTTCAGTACCACACTATGGGAGATCTGTGGTGCTATAGTGTTATATGCACCATTTATCTTTCTAAGGATGAAATTCTGAAGTCCCCAGAGCTATTTAAAAGCTGGGAGTTTTTAATACTTAAATGTTGAAATTGCAACATTATTGACATTGTAGGGGAAACCATTTCACCTATGTTTGTCTTGAAACTGTTGCACACATGGAGGTATATGTAGATGTTTTATGAGCAAATGCTGCAACTTTCTGCTGTTTATAATCTTTTTATTGTAAGCTTCATTTATCATTAATTTTCTTCTAACATGATCACATCTAGGGGAACCTAAGGTTGTTATTGATTGGGAGGATGCAAATTTTACCAGAAAGTTCTTGATAGATTCTGATAGTTAAGGGCACCTATATCCTGAAAAAAAAAGAAGTTGAGAAAAAGTGTGAGAAAGAATTCACCATCAGCAGTAGTCATCCAATATCCTGGTCCTAGTAATGTGCTACGCCTCATTGAAGATATGAATATTCATTCCTTTTCAGACTTTGCACCTTGTTTTCAATTTTTCATGGATCGTCTTTTAAGTTTTCTGGCATTCAACAATTTATAAAGAACTAGTTATTTTGTCACCATGGACATCAGGACATGTAATGCTTTGTTTTTATATTTATTTTTACACCCCGGCCCCTGCCCCCCAACTCATGCTTTACTGGGTCAGGCAAACTTTTTTGTTTCCTTCACTTTGCTGCACTAATTTTGGTTCCATTTTATATAAGGAGTCATCATTTCATGCTTTCTATATACCATCCTCTCCATTTGTGATTCAACAATTTTATGTTTGTGATTCAACAATTTTACTTTTGTATTTATCTCTTGTCAATTGGTTTGTCATTTTTGTTTTTCTTGTCTATGATTGATGGGTTTATTTACTTTTTTCCCCAGGCCAAATCATTCGGAAAATGTTTTTAATTCAATGGAGACAGTTATGACGCTTGTATTAGAAGAGAGTGAAGATATTTCCATGGAGCTTCTCTCTTGCCTCTTGGATACTGTAAAAAAGGATAACATAGTAATTGTCATCCCTATAATGTTGTTATCTGTCCTCTAGATAATAAGCATTTTTTTAATCTTAACTTTTCTTCTTCTTCTTTTTGGTTGCCTTCAGGATGTGTTGCCTATTGCTCACAAACTTGGGGAGAGAGTGATGGGTAATTGTACAGTGAAGCTTAGACCTTACATGAAAGAATTAGTTAAATCCACAAGTGCTTCTTTAAATCAATACAGCAAAATTGTTGCCTCAATATGCCAAGAGAGTTCTGATGGCATGGAGCAGAATGATGCAAATGCTTCTGGCGAGGTTATGGTGTGTCCATCTTTCCTCTACTTCTTAGCTAAACTGTTTTATCTGCATTTAGCATGATAAGCAAATTATGGACACTGTAGACCACTTAGTTTTTTGGATAGGCACTAATCATTTCATGGAGAGATTTGTTCTGCGTATGGACTTGGATGAAAAGGAGGCAAAAAGATGTCTGACTTTATATATTAGCTTAATAAAAGAAAATGCATGTCTAAAACTTTACTGCTTTCATTGTTGTTGTTTTGAACAAACTAAGGGGAAACAAATCATGTTTTCTTCATTTAATAATAATAAATGATTATGGCAAGACATCAAGTGAATATAGTTGCCAAACACCAAGGCTGCACTTGGATGCTGAATAGCTAACCACCTCTTGAATAACTTTAACCACTAGCATTCACTCCCTAACCAGCTAACCAGTGAATAAATTTATTCGCTGTTTACTTGAGGCTACCATGGTTAGCGGCATGAAGTTGTGGAAAAGGGTGAAAAAGTAGAGGGAATGAGAACATTTTCGGTGCTTAAAGTTATTTCAACCTCTCACCTGAAATAACTTTAACCTAGTTAGGTATCTTTTTGGCCCGTTGACCAAATAAATTTATGGACCACTTTTTGGGTGGTGTTTGGCTAGTTAGCTGGTTAACCTTATGTCATTTGCCCTTAAACCAGCATTGAAAGATGCAGCAAAGGATATTAAACCTAAAATACAACATCTTGCTTTAATTAATTTCTAGCAATCATGCTAAATGATGGTAAGAATAAAGATGCTGTCTGGTCTTGTAACAACTTGTTAGTAAATAACATTTTGCTTGTATATTGAGTTTGAAAAAGTCTTATTGAAAAATTTGCATGCACTGATATTTTTTTTCCTTTAACAAGTGATTGTCATGCTATTAACTTGAAGCCATTATACATCAATTCATTTGTTTATTGGCCTGCTAATTCTTGCATCTTTGTCTTCTTTTTCGGCTGGTAGCTGGATTTCACTTACTTCATCATCTGTCTTAGAAAACTATATATGGCTTTACCTTTCATTTACTGCTCAAATAGCTCAATAACTACCTTTTACCAAAGTAACAACGAGTCTGCATCCTCACTGTTAAATCATGATGGTCCATATTCTGTGGTGTAGTTAGAAATGAAATAACCGTCCATAGAACTATCCTAATCAGTCCAGGTATTATTGGTTACCAAATGGATTGTCCTAAGGCAGATGCTATAGCATGGAATAATATCCTGTAATAGTGGTCCAAATCCAGCATCAGCTGGTTGAATTACGGCTGTGATGCATCATCTGGAATTCTTTTTCATCCAAAGACAAGGGGCTCTGCATTTCATTATAGCACGAGCAATGCCTCCTTAAGGCGTTGAAGCACCGCTTGATATATTAAAGGTTATGCCCTGAATCTGTAGATTATCTGTAATGATCTTGAAAGTTACAACCTGCATGAAGCAGTTTTGGAAACATTTAGTGAAATAAGACATTGTTAATTTTGAACCATTCCATTTTGAGAAGTTTTACAAAAAGACATCTCTCTCCACTGCACTTGTATGCTCTGATGTTCAGAAAAGGATGTGCAGTGTCGAAACTGCTGTGCACCTGCTCAATCAAAAGATTTCTTTGGTGTTTGTGGCTTTTTGAACAGTTCTCCCATCAGATAACCTTGCTTAGGCAACCAACTATTCTATTATTTCCAATATAAGCCACACCACACAACAAGTCTTTATAGGGTGCAAATGCTTCTTATTTTCTCCTTACCTTCAGGTATGTGCCCTTGAACCTTGGCATCCATCTTTCATTGCCATTGACAGGATCATGGTTTAGAAGCGAATCTCAGAACTCGCCCAGTTCTTATAAGAATGGGGCCAACCTTAGAAAAAAATTGCAGGAAAAAATTGCAGGGGGTACTTTTTTCTGTGACATCCTCCTGATCTGAGCTAATTTTAACCAATGTTAATATGTTGCAAGTTTCTCAAACAAACTGACCTTGAAGTGATCGAAGCTCATCTGTCTGGTCATGCTGGTGGGAAAGATTCTAGGATAGTATGATAACTTGGTGCTTCATATGATTGCATTTGCTCTGGTTTGAGTATTATAATAGTTGGAGATGTCGATTTTCATCGTTTTTTAGACTTCCGAACGTTGGGTGTGCTGGAGGTATTTTCTTGATTATTTTTAATCAGGATGCTTTGTTACTGGTTTTCTTTTCCTTTTGTAATCTCTTATTTTGTTTCTGCTCTAGCTTTGATTCTGCTTCTTGGTGAATGTCATGAAGTTAGACAATGAAGTTTTGGTTATATTTCTTTATGTTTTAATTGGTTTTTAGTGTCAAATGAAACCTGTGTCCAACAATGTCTTTTTCATTCTGTTCTTCCGCATATGGTCTTTATATTGCATTGATTGCCATTCTCCTGCTTTGCATTGGCATAAGTAAAAAGTATGGACATGTCCTATGTGATATCATTTAAAGGGTATAATATATTATGTAACATCATTCTATGGTTACCAGATTATCTGATGCCATTTTCTTTTTTTTTGGGGATATATCATCAGTGGTCACTCTGCTTTGTTTTAGCTTTTAGTGTTGGAATGCAGTAATTGGATTTGAGATAATTGGATTAGTCATGATTTTTTTAGTGATTGAGTTTTCATGCTTCAGGCAGATGACAGCAAACAATCTGAGAGGACTGTTTCTGATGAGCTGCCTCAGGCATGTAAATTAAAATGGATTGTTCTTTGTTTTTTAATATTGTTTTCGTAATTGAATGATGGGGTGCAATGCACTTTTTCCTTTATTTTAGGGTTCTGCAAAGATGGGGCAAGAAGTGGGTTGTGCTGAAGAAGTTGGCACTGCTGCAGTCAAATCACCTAGATTGTTGATGAGCAATGGTACTGTTCAGATAGGCAATGGTGAGTCGGTGGTAGAACAAACATCTCCAAGACAGAGGCCTGGACGTTCTCGTCGCAATGGTCAGTCCAAAAGTACTTCTGCAACAACTAGAGCTGCTTCAGAAAACTTGGCCTCACTGCCTGCAAAACCTGAAAGTACCTCGGACCTTAACACGAGGAAAGTAAGAGGCCGAATGGCCGACTATTCTCGCATTGATGGTGACAAAGAAACTCCTGCATTACCTAGGAGAAAAGGTCGCAGGAAGGAAGTAGATAGCGCACACTTTGATGGTTCATCTGGAGCTGAGAAGAAAGATGGTATTCATCTCCATTCTGGGTCTGATAATGGAACTGGAAGTGTAGCATCACCAGATAATAGTGAGAGTCCTGATGCAACTCGACCCAGAAGGGGTCGACCCCCTGGGTCAAAGGTATCCTCAAGGAGAGGTGGTGGCAATGCAGTGGCCGACCGATCTGCTTCTCCTTCAGGGCAGAAGGGATCTTTGGGAAGTGGTCATACTCAGGATGAAGCTTTACCCTTGAAAGATGTTGATTCCAAGAAGGAATTGGAAGGTAGTGGTGATTCAGAAGGAAAGTCTTCAAGACGCTCTGGCAAAAAACATCCAGAGAATGCTGATGATGGTGAAACACCAACAACAGTAACAAGTGATTCAGAAACAAAGCCACAGAGACGGAAGAGTAAAAAGGCATCCGCAAGAAAGGTTAGTGATGTGGAATCATCTCAAAAACAGTTTAACTCCAACAAGAAGCAAAAGAAGAAAAAACAAAATGATGAAAAAAAATTAGCTGAAGAACTGAGATTGAAGGTGGTGATAGTAAATGTGATAATCCTTCTTTTTGAGTACTTAGTCATATAGGTATGTCTACATTTACTTCTTGTCGCTAGCTTTATATCACCCTCACTTTCCCAGCGAAGGGTTGTTTCTTCTGCCATTCCTGATCTTCCAGGATATGATTGCCTGATGTCATTTCTTAGGTCTCTTTTCCATCCTATTTCTTCCTTGTCAAGTAGAATGCTTGTATCATTGTATTCTGCTTAGTCCTTCTGTCAGTTGTTTATATCTTCTCTGTTGGGCTTAGGATCAGCATTGATATTACCCACTTACCCAATAAATATAGGAAGGTTAGTTATCAAGCCTCATCTTGGTCTTCGAAGTCATCTAGCTCTCTTGGTTCTATGTTATGTTCTTCACAAATGTCTGTGCAAGAGTATAACTTTTGTAGCTGAACTTGTGTTGTATCAGATTACTCTTGGTGTTATCTTTATATAATTTAGTAAGATTTGGAACTACAATTTCATGAATAACTGTTTAATCTTGAGTAGTTCATTTGTGGTTCAGTGAGTGGACCAGAGTAGTTCACTTATCATTTGGCATTTTCCTTGTTTTAAAGATCACACTTGATACAAAGATGATCTAGACAAGCTTAGCTACCCATATGCTTTTTCACATTGCAGTTGGTTTTATATTAGGCCATCTCACCTTACCTTTTTGGATCCAAACATCTTGTTTATTATACATTTATTTTTTGATTGTTTGAATTGTATAATAGTAAACATGCATCCTAATTGATTCTGGTAATCACCTCAGTGAAAGCTGCTCAATAAATTCCCCCGATAATCATTCCTCAATTATGTTAATCTTACTATTGACCAGTGACTCAAATTTTGGTGGTACAGGGTCTGAGATGGCCGAGACGGTCTCTTCCTAGAGAGATTTCGAGACTAATCTCGACCGTACAATTCCATTCTATCTCAGCCATAATACATTATAGTACCAATTTTAAATAAATCTAATTTATTATAAATATATAATTTTTAAAGTTTAAATATATTTAAAAATTGAATAAAATACTAAAACTTCACAAATATTTTTTTTAAGAAAAAACCATCGCAAATAAGAATTGAGACACTTGACTGAGTTGGGGACCAAGATAGGACGAGATGTGAGGTGCCTCGTTCTATGAAAAAATTGTAACACCTTTGTCCGAAGAAATTTAAAACCTTGCTATTGACCCAACATATGTTATCCCTCTTGTGTTTGGCATTTTCTTTTGTCCCTCACTCTTGAATTTGTAACTCATGTCATCTAGTTGTCTCTCACGTAGACAATTGCACGAGCTATATTTTTATGTTTGCTTAATTATCTTATTTGTGCGTGCCCATCTTTTTTCCTTTTAGGTTATGTATGTCTTTCAAATCTTGTCATGCCATTTTTTATTTTCTGTTGTAGAAAATCAAGATCTCACCATCACAATCTCATGTAATTACTAGCTGTGAGAGGCAAGAATTTGGCAGTTGATAGGTCTGACTAATAAGGGTTTCATGATGTCACAAAGAAAAAAAGAAAGATGAAGTTTTGATTGCATGGGATTCTTTTTTATTATTTTATATCGGCTTGGTAAGTGTTATAGTTGTCTTGTTTCTTTTTTCAGGAAATGGTTTCTTCACCAAAGTTTGCTTTGAGAGCTAAAGGTAAAGATCAAGGCAATTTGGCAGAGAGCACTAATGCAAAAACTAAGAGAAAGCGAGCTCAAGGGATTGAAGAGGTATTCAGAGGCTTGCTAATAAATTGTGGTGTTCTTAACGGTCTTGAAATAATTACATTTGACTCCTATAAGATTTGTCAGTATTACGTATATTGCTAGATATATTGCACGGACCATCCTTTGCAGCATAAGGCACATCATTACTATGTTTAGATTGAGGATCGTGAGCACTTACCTTCACTTCCAGTTTTTCCTTTATTTGCTAATGTTTAGATTCCATAGGATTTGCATATTTTGTTATGAGCTATTTGTATGGTTCATTTATGTTGGTATGTGGGACCGCACCTTGTGCGATTCATACATCTCTCATTGGTTCCTTCGGTTGATATAACACAGAGGACCATAAGGTAGTGCAGTGCGAACCGTTACATGTTATGTGGGATGTTGAATTTGTGCATCATGAGGAGCATGTGACTTTAGTGGTGTGATAGGTCTGCCGCTGAAGATAGAAAGGAAAATATTATTATATTCCCTAGCTATTGGTTGAAAGTAATTGTGAGATTCTGACTCTTAAGGTCTGTTATTTGTGTGGAATAAGGAAACATGAAATGCCATTTTCATTTTATAAGCTGACTTGGTAGACTTCCTCTTTTCCATTCTCTTTTCCAAATTTTTTTTTTTTTTTTTGGGGGGGGGGGGGGAGGGGGGAGGGGGGGTTGAGTGAGGGAGAGGGTGGTCAGCAAGCATGTGGCTTTTTACCCATTGGAAACTTTGTTTTTTAGGGTGCTTTTCTGTTTTAAATGTAGGTTTATCATTTTTCTTATTTTAGTTGCTGCAGTTTTGCTGTGCTCATTTTTCTTTCAGCTTGAGTGTTATCTAGTGTGGTGTTCTGGTCTTGGGATATAGGGCATTGGAGTGCCTAACCCTGTAGTTTGACATTGAGATATTGGAAAGAATAATCTGTATCAAATTTTTGTTATAGATTCTCTCTCCCTTTTGTTCTCTTTCAACTTCTTTTATTTTCTTCTGTGTATTTCGTATGCTTGGCAGCTTGAATGCTGCTTGAGCTTCCTCTTCCATGTCCTTCAATTTCTCAATTTAATTACTTTTTTAATTTTTTTAAATATTTTCTTTATTTTCACTCATTTTTATAGCATACATACACTGACTTAATCTGTTGCATCAACAAAACAAAATGCAGCAGCATCTTCCTACTTTTGCCTCTTCTGTAACCTTTGAGCTGCTGTTTGTCCTATATTTTTTCCTGGTCCAAGTTGGAGCCAAGCAGATGTGCTTTCCGCAGATCAAGCCATGATCTACCTTAAAATCTTACTCTCTGTGCCTCCTATTTCAAAGCCTTTGCTATGGTTTGAAACAGGTGCAAGATTTGATTGCCTAGGGAGAACTGTGTGGAGGTTGTCAATGCAAACTTTTGCATAGAAGGTTCCACAGTCCCTAGGAACTCGTAGTCAGTAAACATGTTGGTTATTTGGATATATGTTTTATAGAAACTTTCAAAAAAGGCTAGCTGCTTCAAGAAAAAAAAATATATTGCAAGTGAACCAGTCATTGCAATTAATGACCTGTGAACAAGGTTTGTACTCTTGGTACCAAACGCTATACTGGTACCATACTGGAATAGTGTGTTTGCTTCATACGGGGGTCAGTTTGGCCTATGGAGGTATGCCCTTCTCATATCAAGTCTCGGTTTGGTATTGGCACAACATGGTACATCTTACATGGGTTGGTGCATACCAGTATGACAAACTTAGGCCTTCAGTAAATTTAAATTATATATGGTATATAGGATGTAAAAGTTGGTAATTTAGGCTTGACCATGATGGAAGCAATTTAGGCTCCTTAAATGATGTTGTTTGCTAATAATCTATGGTATGTTTTTCTGTATAATATATAATCAGTGTCCGATGCATGGTGTTGGCTCTGCTATCATGTTGAAAGAGTTTACTAGCTGGCCATATCAGCAATTATCCCAACTGTCTCTTTTACTTTATTTCAAATGGTTCTTGATTATAATGTACCATAATGTAAAGTTGAGGAATTAGTTAGTAAATACCATAATATATGTAAAAAAATTGTCTCAAAAGAGTATATTCAAGTATGCGTTATTTTATGTGAATTGTGTATCTGATGTCTGTTTAGCATAATTGATACTAACATGAGTTTTAATGAGGTGGTAGAGATGTAAGTTGTGTAGAAATTATCGAAATGATGCAACTAATAGCCATGATATTATTTGTAAAGTTATGGGTGATAACTGACAAAGAAATGGAATTAACAGAACCAACAATTTTGTGGTTGGGTCTGATAACATATATCCTGGACTGAACTTGGTTAGTGTTATTTAATCACAACTCAAAACACCTACCTAAATGTCGAGGGATGTTATTTGGTACCTAAATGTTGAGGGATGCCATTTGGTTCATTAAGAATCACTGGTTGTTTCAATGTCACGTAAGTCTGAATTTCCAATCTTTTTGTTCTTTCCCTTCCCTATGCCAAAAGATGTCAAATTATTAAGAATCATGCTTTGGAAACCAATACCCCTAAGTTACTGTTTTTCATTGATGAGAGAGGTCAGAACTTATTCAAGACTACTGTTGGATGCTTCCTTGGATCTTTATTTTCATTTCAAATGAATTAGTAAGGCCAAGAGTTTTGTGGGGAGCTGTAAGGGAGAAATGTTGGTGGCTTGGACTTACTGCTGCAAATCCTTGGAATGTATGACTTGTGGTGCTACACACAGGTTGGTGCAACTAAGGTAAAGCAAAAGGGCTTTATTTGAGCTTGTTTTTGAGCTCAAGGTTGCGTATTTTCTTTTGGACTTGGTTAGGTTATTTTTGAATTATGCAAGGATTACTTTCCTCAAGTTGTATGGATTTCTGGGTGCTGGCTGGATGCCCGGTTATAGGGGTTTATTTGTTCTTATCATCAGCATGCATTGTACAAGGATATTGTAAGTAGCCAGTATTGGTGCCAAATTGTTTGCTGTTCAGTTTCCTATTTTAGACCTATTTAAACTTGACCAGCCATTACATTTTAATCCACATGTCAAAAAGAGGTAAATTGGCTGATTTGTACCCAGATTGGAAGTCCTAATAAGTCTTAAAGATGAGTCCTGGTGGAATGGTCTTTTTGATTGCTGTAATATGTTATAACATGATGCTGAACGTCATCTCATGATGGAGTGTATAGTCCATGGTCCTATATCTTATAATATGGGGTTTCGGTCTTATGGTTCGAATTTTAGTCTGGGTTGCGCTATCCAAACTGTGGATCATTGGATCCTGACAATGATGTGCCCTCCAGTATGTGCTTTTACATGTAATCCTTACTTTTTTCTGGACTCATCTTATATTATGTTGACATTTGGTTTCGGTTTTTTAACACTTTTTGCTAACCTACATTGAGTTCAGGCCTAAGGAGGTCTGATAAAATAGCTTTTTCTTGAGAATTGTCTTTGGTTAACACACGCACGCACGCACACAGGCACGCACCCACCATCTTTTCCACTGTCTTTATTTTTGAGATCTCCATTATGTGCTGGATGACCTCTGTTTGGATTATAGATCAAACAATCATTGTCAGTTTAAGATATTATGGATTCATTTTCCCTAGTTCCATTATGGATAAAAATTTATGTACTCATTGTAGAGTTTTTTTTTTAATATTTTTTATTTGTGTGAAATTTCTGTTTATTGGATCATCATTCCATTGTGAATTATTTTAGAAGATGGAAAAGAGACTGGAGGAGTAGGGTGCAGTGGTCTTTATCATTTTAAATATGGGCCTCTGTTATGGAGAATAGGCCATGGTCTATGTTTTAGAGGCAAATGATAACCCGACCAACTATCTGGCTCATGCAGAAGAAAATGTCTTTCTGGGTTGAAATAATTTGGTAGAACATGTGGTGAACCTAGAGATGGCCCTCAATGGGAATGAGTGATGAATGAGGAGATAGCTAGCTTATGGTTTTTGGGAGGACAGTTTGATGATTAATGTTGTTGATACCTGTTACTAGTTTTAATGGACATGGGCACTGATATGACCTTAATTTGAAGTCTTACTTCATGGTTTTGACATTCTTATGTGTAAACTATTGCATTCCATTTGTGTTCCATTGAAATCATTTTTTTGAGTGAACAATAAGAACCAGATGCCTGAAAAATTTAAATCGTATTCAAATTGCTATTTATGGAATATTTTTCTCTGCTTGAATGTGTTTGGTTATTGTTTCTTTCCAATTGTGCATTGGATTCATTAAATAGTATTTTTATTGTATCATTTGTTGATCCACATAATCTTTTTATTCTTCCTATTATGTTCTTCCCAGGGTTCTGATACACCAGCTCAGACTACAGATTTAGGTGAGGGCCTTGTTGGTTCCAGGATTAAAGTGTGGTGGCCAGATGATAAGGCGTAAGTATCACACAATCTCAAACCTTTTCAGTATGACAGAATCCTCAAACTAGAGAGGCAGCTTGTACCTGATGGATCTTAAATTGTGCTTGGCGATTGTTCTTGAAATTTTCTTAATATTTATTTACGAATTTACACTTAATTTTAAACATAGAAAATACTACTGTTTTCTTGGGAGCTTCTTGGTATTGCCATCATGAAGTATAAGCTAGCTATTTGGAAAACCAAATGGTAATTAGCTTCTTTAACTGGTATGGACTTGATTGGCAGGAGAGCAAAATTAGGATGTGGGTTAACATTGTCTTGTTTACAGAAAGATTTATTCTTGGCATTTTCTGTCCACTCTTTTTCCCTTGCTACAAGACAGATACTATGGAAACTTGCAGGCCCCCCCTGCGAGAATTTTTGGACCTTGTTAGGTAAAGAGGAGTATGACTCACTACCATCAAGATCAAGTGAACAAGCTTAGCCTTCCTGAATTTGTTCATCAGTGGTATCTGGTTTTGTTATTGTTGAGTCTTAATTTGTTGGTTGTCATGGGAACTTGCTTTTTTATTGGAGAAATTGAAGATTTTACCTAAGGTTGTTTTGGTAGCCATGCTGGTATCCATCAGGTTGGTATGGTGCATCTCCTGGTACTGGCATTCGGTTTGAGGGATGTGCTGGGTAAATTCGGTACTGTATGCACAAAATGGACTGTTACATTCTGGTATTGAAAATGTTGATGTCTACAAGCTTGCGAATGCTACCCCACTATTTTATGATCACAACTGTAAAATGTGGCTGAAATAATTTTCTTGAAAAAATAAATGTTGTTGCAATGAAGATTGGGCATCTGATGTGCTTGATTTTGTTGCACACTGCAGTTTTTAATGAAGTTCTGTACCTAAGTGATATTTTGTCGCTTCATATTGGGTAATTGTTGTATTGGTTGTCATCATTTAAACTGCTTTTTTCTGCAGGTTTTATGATGGTGTTGTGGATTTATTTGATCCTGATTCAAAAAAGCATAAGGTAAAACATCAAACAAGTATGTTCTTTTTTTTTTTTTAAAGGATCCTGAATGTAACTTTATTTATGTCATTATTCTTATTTTTAATATGCTAAATTTGTGTTTATTCAGATTCTATATGATGATGGTGACGTAGAGATATTGTTACTCAAGAATGAACGTTGGAAATTTATTGAAGATGATGCGGGAAGAGATGGGGTGAGTTGATACCGGATCAGTATTACAGTATATATGTAGTTGTGTCCTGTATTCTAATCTATGCTCATTTGGTGTATCAGGGTGTAGCAAAAGATATTTCAAGTGCTGATGCTTCAGAATTGTAAGTATCGAGTACAATACTTGTGTTGAGTGGGTGGCAATTTTGGTGCATATTTTCCTTCAATATAATGGTATTGTAGTTACACACTTTTCCTTAGCTTGGCCAAGTGAATTAATTACTACCATTCATAGTGTTGATCCTACTGGTGATTGGAAATACAAGTTTCTCATAGACCTTTCCATCTTATTTATCAGATCAAGTTATTCTTTCAACATGCTTCTCATTTCTTGATATATTCCTTTAATCAGATATTAAGCCTAATCACAAAGAGTGGACCACTCAACGCTTCATGTTCTGTCCTAGACCTATCTGAACAAGGATAGTGTTGAGGTCTAGTGGCGTTGATTTGAAGGAAATTGTTGTCCTACTTAGATTTATTTTGTTCTAATTTTCTTTTTAATTTTGGGTCAAATTATAGGCTGAGGAAATGTTTATGTGGAGGGTCCTGTAGAGTAGACTACCAGATTTTATTTAGAAATATAGATGTAATGCGAATTTGAATTGAGCACGCGGTAATGAGTTTCAGATACTCAAAGGCAAGTATATGGTGTGGAAAGTTGAACCTTTCTTGAGTACCAAGAAACCTGTTACAGCAGAGGACAGTTAGAAGAGAAAGGATGAAGGAAGATACAGAAAAAAAGGAAGCATATGAAGAGTACAGAAGCCAGAAGGGTTCAAGGAAAAGTAGATATGAAATTTACATTCTTGCAAATCAATCCAAGAATTAAACTACAAACTCGCAATACGTTCAACCCCAAAACCCTGATTTTTACTACAAGTTGTCTTACCTCCTCCATCCCTAGTTTAGGATCCTTTTACTGTTGTATCACTTAAAATCAGTCTTCAAAGTAATTTGGACTCAGTCTTCTTATTCCAGCTTGTGGCTAGAGACATATAGATCACAATTGTCAACAATCTTTTGATCTTATTTATATTTTTCCATCCCACTATGGGTTCCAAGATTCCATTGCACCATCACACCAGAAAGACTGACATCTTTCTAGCATCCCCTATGTTTTGTGATTGACTGTTGATTTTCTAAAGGGCATTTCATCGTGGTGTCATTATTTTGTTCTAATTGTGAGAATAGGCCGAGTTGATGAAGCAGCATGTTGGTGTTAAAGGTTGTGGTTGCATCACATGGAATCTTCTGTCATTGTCTTTTAGCATGCTCTCCTTATAATCCAGGCACTCATTATTCTCTTACTTTCCTATCATCCCTTAATGGTCAAGGTGACCCTTTATAACTTAATGGCAAATGTCAATCTCTTGAAGGCAAGGACCTATGGGTTCTCAGTCTAGCTTGCTCCGGCCTACGTGTCTTTTGGACCAAAAAAGCCTGCTTAGAACTGGATTTGGACCAGTGACGCTATGACTTTAAATCATTTGCTATAAGCTGCCAAGCTATCTGAAGCTATCTTGATTGTTAGATGCTCTTCTACCAATGTGATGTGACGTCCATTCAGGGCTCCTATATTTAGAAATAGGATGATCATTGTTTATTGGTTGTTGTCATAATTCTTTATAAGAATGAAGTTCAGAAAAAATAAGGTTAAAAGAAATGTTGCTAGGGATTTAGGAGTTAATGGACTTGAGTTTAGTATTTTGTAAATTTATCATCTGATGCCAGTTGGTTATGATGTCTGACTTTGAAATAAAAGATGCATGACAAAATAAAGTGAAAAGGGGTTCTTAGTTTTTGAAAGTTTTGGAAACGATGATGCAAACTTAATATATGTGTTGAAGTTGTTATTGTCTTGCTTTTTAATGCTTAAATCTGTACACAGGTCTGTGATTATTTTAATGAAGTTTACAAGGACAGGCATGCAGGCAAGATCTATGGAGCTAAAGTTAAAAAAATCTTGTTAGAATGATGATGTGGCTATGGAAGTTTTAGGATTTTACACAAGCTGCCATTGGGAAAATCTGATTATATATGTTGCACATACAATGAGAATTAAGGAGAAGAGAGGGAGAAAGGAAACTAAAATGTAGGAATTGTGGAAGGGCAAGAAGGGAAAACTAAAGTTCTGTTCAGTTGTGGAAAACTATAGTTTTTCCAGAAATTTTTTTCCACGGTGAATAAAAATCAGGATTTTGAGTTCAAAACTAATATTTTTTTTCAAAAAGAAAACTAGAAAACAGTTCTAGTTTTTCAAACATATATTAGGTCTGGAAAACATCTTTGGATTGTTTTCCATTGTTTTTTTTTTTTGAAAATGAAGCAATATTTTTCTTCTGTGTTTTTTATCACCTCCGCCATCCACCACTACTATCCACCATCCTCTGCACCACCACCACTATCCACCACCCTCTACACCACCACCCATGACTAGCATCACGACCATCACCACCACTATACTTCTACCACCCATCATCTTCTTCGACCGCCTACTACCATACCTCCATCCACCACCACCACCACCACCACCACCACCACCACCACCACCATTCCGCCACCATCGCTATACCCTCGCCACCACTATGACTACCTATTACCACCCACCACTATTACCACCAGTGCTACCACCATTATACCTACACTACCTACCACCATTGCCACCCTTCACTTTCCATCACTATACCTCTACCCCAACCACCCTCCATGACTCACTTTTTTTAATTTTTAAATTAAAAAATGATTTCTCATTTTCAACAAATGAACACATTTTTTAGATTTTTCATGTTGAAGGAAAATTAGAAATAGAGATGAAAACTAGAGATGGAGAATGGAAAATTGATTTCTACCACTAAATAGACCCTAAGGTTTTATGAAAAGGGGCAAAAAGTAAAAATATCAAGATGCCCCACTAAGATTAAGGTTGCAATTGACTTCTTAAATTTCAAAATGATAATCTTATTTTATTTCTTATTTCAAATTTTTTAGTTTTGAAAAGTGAGATTGTTTTTTTTGTAGGTTTTTGGTTGTGAAAGATAGATATTTACCACTGAGCTATGGCTTGGATGGTGCCACCTCTTACCCCATTGGTGAGAGCATTTGGGTCCAATCCCATGGATCAGCCCTTTACAAGATTATTTCCTATTGAGGCTTAACCAAAAAAGAAAGATATTTTAGAAATGAAAACTTGTAAATGATGGAGGCAAAAATGATAAACTTAGAGGATGCTACTTAGTTTCTAATTCCATAATTTATGGATATCGGGGAATTTCATTTTACTACTAAACACCAATTTATTTAAATTAATGATTTGCAATTTAAAAAAAGTATAGAATACCATAATGTATCATGATTCTTATGGTATATCCAAACACGAGCTTTGTGAATCCATTCCAAGATCAGTGTTAAAGAAGTGACACTATGTGTCCTTTTCTTTAACCCATCCCACCCAACCCAACCAAAGTTGTTTTGGTGATAGGGTCCCATCTTACTATTTCAACCTTAGGTCTACCATGGTTTGAGTGGCCTAAATCTTTTCCTCAAAATTTCCTTTATAGGTTATGCCACCTTGTTTTTGGAAGGCCTATGTTCCATCTTATCCACTTTGAAAGGAACATTCTTATAGGTGAATGACCTCACCCTCTCAAATATAGTTGAGATTGAGTGCTCTACTTTTCCACCAAATTTATTTTTTAATGGTATTGATGCAAATGTTGGGAATGAGCTAGTTATAGACCAGTTATGGATGAGCTTACTGGGCATAGTTAGGATGATATTTCTTGGTGTATGTTGTTTATGAATGACATAATCTTAGTAGATGAAACTAAGGTTGAGGTTAATTTTAAGTTGAAATTACGGAAAAGTGCATTAGAATTCATGGGTTTTAGGTTAAGTAGGACTAAGAATACATGAAGTATAATTTTAGTAAAATTAAAAATAGAGAATAAGTTAAAGTGAATATTGAGTGCCATGAGGTGTTCATATTTGATATTTAAGTTTTGATTATTCATAAGGAGAGGAAGATCAAAGAGGATGCAATATGTCAGATTAAAGTTGGTTGGATAGAATGAAGAAGTGCAGTTGGATATTATGTGATTGTAGGATATCTATCAAGTTGAAGAAAAACATTTATAGGATAATCGTAGGACCTACCATACTCTATGGTATAGAATGTTAGGCAATTGAAAAACATGTGCATAAGATGAGCGTAGCTGAAATGGGTGTGGTAATACAAAAGAAGATTGAATAAGAAATGAAATCATTCTTAAAAACATAAAAGTAGTACTAATTGAGAGCAAATTGAGATAATAATAGTTTGGACAACAATTTAGGTCAAAGGATGTACTAGCATAAATGAATTGATTTGGTACATATAGAAGGAAAGAGGGGTAAAGGTTAACTAAAAATCATATGAGAGGAAGTAGGAAGGATGGATTTGATATTTTTATATTTTTAGAGGAAGTATGACCCTAAACCGAGTGGAATGGAGGAAATTGACCCATGTAGCCAACTTCGATTAGTTTGGAATGAAAGCTTAGTTGTTGTTATTGATGATGGTGATGATGCAAATGTTGTGGATCTATTTTACTTTCCCATTGGATTCATGTTTGTGCCACTGGATCTACCACCTTCCTCACAAGTTAGAAGGGTGTTAGCAAACAGATTAACATTCTTCCTACCAAATCTGCTTCTGTTGGTTGGTCTTTGCGTGCAAGAGCCCAGCACTAGAACTCTCTTACGACTACAATTTTGGGTTGGACAATAGCAACATTAGTCAGTGGTCTTTGGAGCCCAGATATTGGCCTAGAGGGCTGTAACCAATGAGATCATGGGACCTGGTTAGGGTTCATGGAATCTAAGTATGGTTTGAATGTCAATCCATTGAAACTTCTGTTTGAGAGGTTTGAAATGGGTTTTTCAGTGGTCTGGTCATAATACAACTCGACTCATTTGTGTGACTGGTCAAATGAGTTGATGTGTTTGACCCAGAGAAGTTCTAAGAGACTTAACGTAAATTTGTCCTGGTTGAACTAAACTGTTCGTGGACAGCTATTATCATGTTAATATTTTTTTGCATCAATTTTATATGATACCACTTCAAAACAAGACATTAAACTTGTTACCCACCAACAAGGACTTTTGAAAAACATTGTAAATTTCAGTAGGGGTGTAAATATTGGAACCTGGGCTAGTTAGTTCACCTTAGGGTTGAGTTAGAGAGAGCAAGGAATCCCAGCACGACTGAAATTGATGATACCATGGGGGAGAACATAGTGATGACCAGGATATTACCGACCATCACTGGTCTCTGCCTGAGAGTTGCTGATGTTAACATTTCAGTTAATTGCCTATTGATGTGGCAGGCATGAGGTGAAGATGGAAGCCAGATGACGATCTGAAGCTGATTGGGAGTTGGAGATGACTCAGCATGCTATTCGTTCTGTCTTGTGGTCCTTTTTTGTAGTATTTCATCTAAACGGCATTTTGCAATTCCACTTAGTGACATTTTTGTATAATAAAGAACAGTCTTTATGCTGCTGTTAACATAACTGGTTGCATGTAGCAGTGATGCAAGGAACACTCTGTTTCTTTAATACCAGTCCCTTCCTGTTCTTTGCATACCAATATTTGTCATCTGTGAAAAGCTCTCATGATGTCACCTGTTTTAACTCTGCAAGAAATTTAAGAGTTTCTGTAATTAATATCCATGTTTTGTCTTCTCAAGTTGCAGCTTTATACTATTTATTTACTTGACTTTAATGCATCTGCATGGTTCTATTTATAATGTCTATGATAACTTAGGCATTAATGCAAAACATTGGGGCTGGTGAATTGAGCTTGGGCTTTTAGGGGGAAAGAAATTTGGAATCAATTAGAATTTCCAAAATGGGGATTCTTGTTAAGAAATTAGTTTTTAAGGATTTAAAATTTGCACTCAGTGGAGTATTAGAGGGCACCTTTGGGTTTATTTTGAGATGCGTCCATGTGCTTTCTGAGTCTCTCAAAAATTATGGTTTGATGATTATAGAAAAAGGCAGAAAATTATGAACCAATAGATCAGATTACTGTAGGCATGAAGTAGGAACCTGCAGGTAGAAGGAAAGAATGATAAAAAGAGGAAGAAAGTTGGTTTTTTTTTTTTTTTTTTTTTTTGGTGTGTGTTGGTGGGGGGGGGGGTTTGTGGGAGGGAGTTGAAGTGGGAAATGGGAGGGGATGGTGAGATTAATGTACTAGCATGCAAGTCTATTTGATCGAATAGCAAAGATGTATGGAAAAGGGGTTAGAGAATAAGAAGAAGAAGAAGAAAAAGAATAGCACTGTTGTATGAAAAGAGGGGAGTGCTGGGGTTTTTGTGATTGCCAGGTGCATGGTTTTGAAATTCTGTTTATCTTGATAATTATCTTTTGGTTTTGGCCATTAATCACTTTCAATTCTTGCTTCTGTAGTTTCATGTTGAAGAATTAGATGAAAAAACTGATTCTAGCTTGATTTAGGAAGTCGCATGTAACAAGTTGGACCCAGGTCACTAAATGAGTTTGGTCAAGTTCAGATCTTTTATTGGGTTTAATCCAGATCAGCCCTGAGTTCTAATGGTCTATCTTGGATGTTGAACTAGTTTTGTCAGGAACGGTCGGGATCATGCAGGTCTGACTGGTTTTAAAACTTAATTTTTCGATATTGGTCACTGTCTTAGCTCGAGTTTGTCTCAATTTGGGGTGCATGCCTTGCTTGTGGATGTGTAGGTATCATGCTTGTTGGCTTTAAAGGGGATGTTGTTGTTGTTGTCGTCATTGTAAATGGTTTGGCTATTTTGCATCCTTCCAAATTGGTTATTTGGTCCTTGATATGCTGGCTTTCTGATTTTAGGCGGCGGCATAAAAAAGCAAGAACAAATTCAAGTTCTGTTCCAAAACATTTGAAGATCGAGACGCCACTGGAAAGGTAATCGGTGCTGTTCATTTTCATTACTGCATGTTGTGAACCATTTAATAGTGATAAATCTAAATAGGTATCCTATGGGTTTCTGGACAGTGGTGCAGAGTTTGGCAGTATTGCTAAGCGTAAAGGTAGACCGAAAGGTGGAATAACAAATCCTGGTAAGCTGTCCAGCGATGACAGTCCTAGAACTTCAGTCAAACCAAAAGAGAAGACAACAAGCAAGTACAATGATGACAGTCCTAAGACTGGCAGTAGGCTCAAGAAGGATGCTGGTGGCAAGTCTGAAGATGAGACATCCAAGGCTGACACAAAATTTAGGGATGAGAATCAGAAAACGGGCAGTAAATCAAAGGATGATCTCCCTAAATCAAGCAGAAAATCGAAGGATGGCACTGCCAAAACTGTTAGCAAGTCGGAAGATGAAGTGATCGGTAGTGGTGGCAAGGGCAAGGAGGCAGTTAAAGGTAAATCCAATGAAGAAACTCCCAGAAGTGGCCGGAAATTCAAGGGATCCTCTACCAGTCGCAAAACTGGGGTTGAGTCCAAGGCAAATGGCACTTCCGAGAGAGGAAAATCAAAGGTCCAAGAAATCGAGACTTCTGCTGAAAAGGTGCACTCAGATTCAGGGAAGGCACAAGAAAATGAGGCTTCAACTGGAAAGAAGCGCAAAAGAAAGGGTCAAAGTTGAATTATTTGTGGTAATGTGTTTATGTTTACTCTTTTCTTCTCAGGTAAATACATCCGCTTTTTACTGCCGCAGATAGGCATTTCCGTTCTGTTTTGCGTTGTTGCTTACCAGTTGCCTATCTGGTATTTCTGGGGCTGGTGACCGTGAAGTAGCTGACAGGTTTAGGAATTATGAAGGCTTGTAATCTTTGGCATTGCTTTGTTTCCTTTGAAGGAAAACATGTTACGAGCCTGCAGTAGCTGACGTTGATGCTCACCCTAAGTTAAAAGTCCCAGATATCAATGTAGGTTGTAACTGGCGATACATATTTTTTTAGTAGTGGATATGTTGGAAAATTTACATGAAATTGTTCTTGTTGGTTCCCTCTTATGATTCGGCGGTGGTAATGCAGCCCCTGGTGGTTCTTTTTGTGATTATTGTTGGCAATTTCTTTCCTACGGTTAGTTTGATTATTTCTTGAGGAATCATTCGAATTTAGCTCCAATTATGGAGCGGGCTGGATTTGTTGATATGGTTGGTATTGGTTTCGGCAGTTGTCCGTGCTACCAGGCGAGACTTGACGTCATGGTCTTTGATACGGCAGTCTTTTGCCAGTTTGAAAAGGTCTACAGGGAACAGATGTTTGCTTATTTATGTTGGTGGAAGTTGTAATAATTTATTATTCTGAGGATGGTAATGGGAGAAAATAGTTATTGGGGCCACTGATTCGACGCCACGTCAAGTCCTTCGTCATCTGTTATACGTTTTTGGTTGAGGGTAAGCGGTTGTTCTTTTTATCCACCGTGTTTTGACGCGGTTAACAATGCCTCGCGTTTTCATCGCATTTATAATTCTCTTGTAATTTATAGCATTAATGTCCAGGTCTCATCTCAGTTGCCAAGTTGCGTGATCAAATGTTTCATCACTAGCATATGAAGCGTCAATCACCCACTAAATTCTTAAGTTCTGGTGCTACCGCTTGTTTGTTACGTGTTAGGTTCGGGTTATGATAGGTTCCCATTGCAACATTGAAGAATAAATAAATAAACAAATAATTCAATGCTTCGTTTTTAAATACGAATTCAAAATTTAGATTAAATTTAATTTTTAAATATGATCCAACTTATAGGTTTTTTAATACGAATTGGGTTGAATATTACTGGATTAAGTTGAAAATCAATTCAACCATTGCAGTCTTCCTCTAAAATGGTGCTTTTTTTTTTTATATATATTTTTAATTAACTGTTTAGTTCGAGCAAAGAAAGAAAGGGCTGTATTACTTAGACAACCATGTAGCCAATTTATTTTTATTTTTATTTTTATTTTTTAATGACATTAGGAAGAATTGCCCTTGATTAGGACAACCCTATTTGCTTTCATGATGTAATATAGGTGCAACATCTTTGCTTATAAGCATGCTCTTGCCAGGCTGAGTTCCTTAGCCACTTCATTTCCTATTTTTGGTCGCCACTTTTTTCAACAACCACTTTCAAATAGGCTGAGCTTATTTTTGGTCACCACTTTTTTCAACAACCACAAGGCCATTGTGATGATAAAAATATTTGATCAATTTAAAGTATGATCATTATCATGATCGATAAGTAAAATTGATCTATTAAAAATTATGATTATCATGATGATTGATAAGCATGATTAACCTATTCTAACTTATTCATTGTCAATGGGTTAATTGTTATAACGATGTAATGTGATCAATAGCCCATTATTGTGGTCAATCTGGCTTTTTTATATTTGAAATTATGCTTGTCCAAACTCAACAAAAATACACATTTTCATTGAGTCGTGGAGGGTAATGTTTAAATCTAAAAATTAATTAACAATTAATTGGCTATAGAAATGGCAAAAAATATGAGCCTAATGAGATTTGATTAATAATTTATATCACGACATTTGGAAGGCTGTTGTTTGAATGCTTGTTATTCATATAAGAGTATCATATATGGATAGTTTTTTGTTAGAGCCATAAATGGATCGAGTTGACTTGTAATATGATCCAGTCCCGATTTATCTAGACCCAACCTAATCCATAATTAGACTCGTATGCTTGGTAGGGTTCAAAAATTAGGTTCGATCTAAATTTTGGACTAGATTTGAACCTTGTATTTTTCAACCCAGCACAATTTACATATCATATAAATCTAATTTGAGTCCACATAAAAGTGGGCTTGATTTGATCAAAACTCAATTTGACTGGATCCGAAAAAACCTGAATCATATAAACGTCCTTCACTCAAACATCTTTCTCAATCCATTCAATGAACTTTTATTTAAATTAATCTCTTTTTTTCGTCATAGTAACTACATTTCCTCTCATCTATTTAACTTAATTATATTTAAAAATTTATATTTTATTATTTATTTTGATAAATTTTTATCCATATTATGTTTTAACTGTACGTGTATTAAAAGTTGTAGAACTTAAGAACGATTAATTACGTAGATAAAATTAAAAGTTTTTAAATGAAATTAAAGTTAGATCTTTTTCTTTTTAATTAATATTTTGGTAATTTTATATTTAATTATTAATTATTATATTTTTAACTATAGAAGAATAGCTAGTTGCTTGACTTAAATTGTAACTCTAGACTCGACCTAGAGCTGAACTTGAATATTTTGAAATGATTTGAGCCATACTTGAACATAACCAAACTCAAAGACGTGTTAGGCCTTAAAATCTTCCGAGCTGACTTGTCCCCATCTATTAATGGGCTTGGTTTGCTGACCTGGTCCATAAACTAACGACTTTAGTCTCCTTTCTTGACCCCATCAACTAATGAGTTTGGTTTATATCCAAAACCATAACTTAGATATGAAATCGGATAAGGTTAGGGTTAGGCATGCTTTGATCCAACCCAATCCGTTTGCACCCCAGTATAGGGTGGCTATTTACAAGAACATCCACCAGAATGGAAATTACTAGGACAATAAACTATCTCATAAAAGAAGTTAATGTTAGAAATAACTCCTAATTTTCATAACAAAAGAAAGAAAATAGATTTATTCGACCCCTTTTTTTTCACACACATTAACATACAACTCTACTACCAGGTGCTAGTCTCTTTAATCTTCCAGTCCTGTGGAACCCTTGGCCTGGCAATCTCCCTGTAGGATTCTAGGATCCTAAGTCTTTTTTTAGTGATGAATAATCTCCCAACTATTAATAGATATAACTGCAATTTTACCCACCCATAGAGTGAACCGGAGCAAAAGTTGAACCCATTCCTACATAGATGTTAAGGAGCCTACAAAGAGTTCGAATGACTTAAGAAATTCGTGGTAGATATCATTCTACTATTGATAAAGCGGCTTGAGACTTGCATCCAAGAAAAGGTATCGACCTGCTCCTTTTATGTAAAATTCTAGTGATGGAATTTGTCATGAACGATTGGAGTAGCTGAGATGTCTTATTCCTTTCCTTTCATGATGATTAATTCTTTTATTATTATTATTATTATTATTATATTCAACCTTATTTGTCTCTTTCCCTTGCCTGAGTTAATGCTTTCCTTGTTACTTTCATTGTTCATATTTCTTGTTCTACTAAAAGTTATGAAAGGCCCCTCACTAAGGCAAGATGAATCCTTTATCATGACTTAACCAAACACTCAGGTTGATTAACTAACTTGATCGGCCATAGTTTAGTTCTCGAAACTGCATTAAAAAATTAACAAGATTATTTTGAATTGCAGATTAATACATATAGACATAACTATCTCATGCTGTGTCCTTCCCTTTTGTTATTGACAAGATCACTCGGCAACGAGTATGTTTATTTTGGACCGTAGAGGTACTCTCGTTCCATGTCAACATGATAATATTATTAGTTGCAAAATTTAGCGGCACTAGTGTGGATATATTAGTTATCGTTTTTGCACTGAATCTCAATCGTTTTTGCACTGAATGAGAGCATTGGTTGATGGCAGCTGGAAATATTTGCACTGGTGCAATTTATCAAACTTTGTCGCCTAACTTCAAACCCATGTAGTGGGACGCATGTCAGCTACTCAATGTTGCGATCAAGCGAACTACATCTTCAAGAATTAATACGATCGAGAAAAGTTTTAAGCCTTTTCATGAAGAAAATGGAAGTTGCATCTTCGAGGTTTATAAAACCATGGCAAATTATTTGGCCACTCTTAGATCTTAACTCAATCACAACATTGGTATAAATTAGTATTTCAAATAGGAATGACAATGGAATGGTTCAAGGTTAGTTTTTGCCCATTTCATCTCCATTCCTAACTACTGATATCCTACCCTATCCTTACCCTATACCTCCTCGGGGTCATAATTCTAGTCTCCATCCTTAATTTCACCTCGTTGCTTTGCCCCACTTTTCTCTCTCTCTCTCTCTCTTTCTTGAAAATTATTTAAAAAAACACACTTTAAAAATAATCAAAAAATATTTTTAAATATTTAAAAAATTAAAAATATTTAAAAATCTAGATTTGGGATGGGTTTGAGGTGGGTTTTAAGGTGAGAAGTATATATACCCGCTTCGTTTTGATCCCGACTATAGAATTTTTAGTTTTCTTCAAAACCCACTTTGAAACCGGTCAAAGCTAGATGGCCTAGTCCTAATTGGGGTCGGTTGCATTGGATCTATATTAGACCAAAATAAAATTGCTATCCCTAATTATAAAACAACGTAAGGTATATGAGTTTTTAATCATGTGATAGAGTTAGAAGTGGGCCGGGGTTGGCTTAATTTTAAGTTGGACTATGGGCTAAGCTTAAATTATTTTGGTTTAGGATTAGACTTAAAATTAAAGCTCAAAAAAAAAATTTGGATCAGGCTCAAACAGTTACTAGACTCAGCTCAAATCCAACCTGAAGCCTAAGCTTGAAGAGCACTCAATACATGTGCCCTTAGTTAAGCCCAAATCTGGTCTAAATCCAATTTCAAAACCTTAAAATATGGTGGACCTTTTAAATTTTTTATCAGATTTCTTTTCTATTGTATTAGAAAAGATTTCTTTGAGTAATTAGGTGCAATTAGGGCTGAAAATAGGCTTGGGTAGGAGATGAGATGGCTTCTTTTTTTTTTTTTTTTATTAATGTGTGTGTGTGTTCAAGTTGAGCTTGGGTTCAAAATTAAGATCTAAATTAATTTCAAGCCAAGTTTGGATAAAGCATTGGCTTGTTTCGAGTTCAGCTCGGACCCAAGCCTGAATCAGGCCACTAAATGAGCCCGAATCAAAGGTAACCCATCCATGGCGGTCCAGGGTAACTCATTCGTGGTTGTCCAAATCTGGTCCTCGAGGATGGAAACCATCTTGGTAATGGCGGCCTAGAAAGTGTTGATATTAGATGGGGAGATCAATTCGCCGCCTGTTCACAGGATCTAGTCCTTGATGATGATGAAGAATCCGATGATTTGAGCAAAAAATCCTTGGCCTAGCGCTACCTAATGCAGAGGTCCTCCTCCCACTAGTGGGTGATGGAGGCATGCAAAGAATCTGACAATCTGGATAAAAAATCTTTGACCTGGTGCTGCTACCTGATGTGGAGCTCCTCCTACTAACAGGCAACAAAGGCGTGTGAAGAATCCAATGACTTAGGTGAAGAATCCTCAGCCTGGTGTTGCCCATTGCGGAGCTCCTCTTACTAGTGGGCGGTGAAGGTGCGTCCGATGGTGATCTAGCCAAGGTGGTGGTTGGCGACGCAAATTTGGACCACCCAAGTGAAGAACTCTTTAGCAATCTTGTACTTGGCATGGGAGTGAATGGCAGAGATGAGGCAGAGGTGCATGCAGTGGAGGGCGGGGTGGAGGAATGGCATCAAAGAGGTTGCAATCAACGCTATTGATAGCATAAAGGGTTAGGTTTTTGTGCTGCTTAAGGCCCATGGGTTTTGCTTTGCTTGAGCTGGCCTCTTATTTCGAATTAGTTCAATGGATTTTAGATCAAGTTTAAACTTGAGTTTTGAAATAATTTTTGCGCTTTAGCTCGACTTACTTAAAACCTGAAAAAAAATTTCTAACTAAGCTTAGATAGGGGTGTGGTTTAATCCGTCTCGACTTACTTTCAGTCCTAATAGTAATTATTTTGTATGTTGCTTATTTTTATGTAAGCATTTAAAAATTAAAAATTAACTTTGTTGACCTAGTTTTTTATTCAAATTGATTTAGATCGGTCTTATTGAATTTTGAGTTTGTCTCAAAATTGACTTGAAAAAAAAAAAGAGAAAAAAAATTTTAAAGCATGAGACAAGTCAAAAGTTTGAAAAAAAAAAAAAGGATGGATTCAATCTGACTGGCCTAGCCGACTTTCAGCCCTATGTGTAAACGTCTCCATCCACTTTGTGTTCTTGATGCAACGTTTCATTGGTTCAACACCACGGAAGCACAAAACCATAAATCATTTGATCGCTGTTGCATCGCACTCATCTATACGCCTGCGACAAATGCATATGCCTTGAATTTCTTACGACCACCCACAGGTCAACATCTTTTGCCTTGGCCTTCGCCTGAACGCCCTTGCGTCGTCGCATGATGCAACGTTCCGAGGGTTAACACCAGGAAGCTCGAAACAAGAAAACATTTAATCGCCGTTGCATCGGACAAGTGCTTGCCTTGAATTTCTTATGACCACCTACGAGTCTAACACCTTTTGCTTTGGCCTTCACCATGACGACCCCTCAATAAAGCCTGAAATCTGGGGAATAGGGAGACGTTGGATTCCACTCAATGCTGGCGTTCGCCCATCCGAAAGTTGATGCGACCGTAGTGGGGTGCAAAATAAACTGGTTTTTTATTTCTTTTGTGAGTTTTATGTATGTGATTTTGTTTGCTTGGCTTCCAAAACCATAGCACCGAATGCACGTATAGCAGTTGCTCCTTCTTATCATAAGACGAGCAATAACGCTTCTTCTTCTGTGGAATCGTGATGCCATATGCTAGGCCTTATGCTATATTGCATAAAAACCTTAAGTGCAGTTCCACAGAGTAGTGGATGAATGAGATGGTTTTAATGGAGGAGGATGGAGATCTGGCATCGTAATTTTCTGGTGCAAGTTTGCTCGTCTGATGTTCCCTCCTCGGGACATGAAGGCCACATGCCCAGAATTTGGTCTTCCTCCCCTCCCCAATGCCTCGACAAGTTACGGACAGCCTCAATCAAATGCTTCCACCATTCCCCTCCCCACCAAAATGCGTGCGTACGTGTGGAATATTTGGATTACTAAACGACAGACGCTTCCAGAGAAAAGGAAGCAGCCACGACGTGCAAGAACGAAAGAGAGGCAAAACCCCACCATAGTTCGCCGCACATCTCTCCTTTCAATTATTATCATTAAAGCCATCATATCGTCATCGCTAAACCCCTTATAAAATACTGCATATTATACAATGGCTACGTGTTTGACTCTTCTCCCTAAGTTTATTATTCTCAAAACCCCTTCTCACTGAAACAGTGATTGGTCGTGCAATGCATTATCACGGCCCAGTTGTACACCATGGAGTGACTTCACTGTTTAACTCCAGAGGCTACTGTTACCATCATCATCTTTAATCAATCATCCAAGCATTTATCCCCACCTACTGATACGTTAACCAGCAGTGCCCCATCATTTCCATCCTTTGACCAACTCCCCAAACCCCACCTCCTTCGCATCCTCTCTTTTAAATTCATGGGAAAATATGTCGCACAGTGTTATCTAACATATTTTAGCGTTAATCATTGCTATAGGATGGTAGTCATCTATGCACAGCCAATCATAAGACGACAAACTTCCATTAAAATTAAACCAAAAGGTAGGGCTTAGATAAAGACTGAAAAAAAAAAAAGTTGATACGGAGGGAAAGGCAAAGAAGGGAAAAAAAAAAAAAAAAAAAAAAAAAAAAAAAGGAAAGCTGATGGAGAAAAAGCGGAGAAGAACGGAGCTGTGGGGCGGTTGACGCTTTCCACCCAGTCTAAGCAAATACGGACGTCAAAACGCCGACGTCCTTATTTCCGTAGACTCCGTTTGACGTCCTTCTCTCTTTATCCCTTCCTTTTCCCCACAGGCACAGCACCAAAAAGCCTTCTCTTTTTCTCCCAGTCTTTCGAGGAGCGTAGCTTAGGGTTTGGAGACGGAGGCAGCGTCTTTGACGGAGGACCGGGAGACGTCGTTGTCGGCGCCGTTAGCCATGGCGGACTGCACCGTCAGCACGGACATGCTCGGGGAGGAGGGGGCGTCGCCACCTCCTCCAGCAGCGGCGGCGGCGGCGGCGGCGGCGGCTGCGGCGGCTGCGGCTGCGTTGTTGTGGTTGGGAGCTAGTGGGGCCGGGATGAGTCCGGGGTTCAGGTGGTGGACACCCCCGCCGTTTCCGGCGCCGCCTCCGGCAGCCGGGCGGGGGTGGCACGTAGCGGAGGAGATGGCGGAGGCGAGGGAGATGGGCATGAGGCAGAGGCCCTTGCCCTGGAGGTACTGCATCGCCGACCCCATGTCCTCCTCCATCAGCTTCGCCACCTGGTGCTCTGTCACCGTTAAGCTGTCGTTACCCGCCGCGCCGTTACTCCCGCCCCGCCCGCTCTGCCCCTGGATCCGATCAGCACCGATCTCTTATTATTTTTATTAAAAACACATGAAGGGTACTTCGGGGATTTTACACGGTGGCACGCGTGCCGCGGTTTCTGCTGTCTTGCTCAATCGCTATCAACCAGTATAAGATATTCCAGCTTTAATAACTCATTGCCTTTTCCGGACTAGCGGAAAGCGAAGGGTTTAAGTTATACGCCAAACTGAGGTCGGATTAGGGCGGCCGGGAATATCTTATACCAGGACTAGGAAAGAAGGGGAGAGAACTGAAAGCTACCTCTGGGGACATATCAGCCACAAGGGGGGCGACCGCCGCTGCTCCGCCTAACCTACTCATGCTCAGCACCTGATTTGGATTCGGTGTACCCGACCGCAGAGAGAAACAGGAGATCCATTAGGTCCGTTTCCAATTGTTAAACATGGTCCAACTAAATAACACTGGTAGAACACTAGAAAGATTCGATTTGCGTTACTAAATATTTATTTAATATAAGAGCGGAGAGAGAGAGAGGGAGAGAGAGAGAAGAAATGGGAAAGAAATTGTTGAGAGAAGAGAAGTTGCCTTGACTTGGAGCTGGAGGAATTTCACGTAGTCGATGATCTCATCCAGCATCGAGGCCTTGTCCGTCTGTCATTCCATTGAAGCATTTTAATAACAATAGTCAGTAAATAAAACTAACTTAACAGTGGAAAAACAGCAACGATATCCTCGTCCCGAGACTAGTGGCCTGGAATTGCGGTCTATTAAGCCGGCGGCGTGACGGGTGCTCCAGCGAGGAGGAGCGGTGTGCTTGCTGCTTTCGGGAACTGTGACGAACCAACACGACGTCCGAGCAGGGATGTCTCTGGAGAACCGCGAGGACATCATAAGATATACCCGAGCTCTTCTCCTATTATCGAAGGAAATAATTATAAACGAAAAACTAAGGGCCGGGCCGGCACCCTTTATTCAACAGCCATCCGACAAGTGGACGCACGGTTTCCCAGTTGCCCCAAACACCCAGCTTGTTTCCCAGGTTGCCCCAGACACCCAGTTGTCCTTCTAGATTTATCGCATTCGAAACGAAGAGAATTTCCACCAGGAGAGCTCCGAACTTCTTCCTACGACTTTTGAAACCATGTATACAACCCATGATCCAGCTGTTCCGCAAATAGAAAACTACTACCACTGATATCTCTACCAGAAACAAGAATATACCACGGCTAGCCCTGTCCAGCAGCCACGTCGTCTGGATAGATTACCAGACCTCATAAATTGATATCTCTAACCCTTCCTTCTTTCCTCAGCTTTTGACCAGCTTGAATTTATTCAAATATAATAAACCTGGTCATTAACGCTAAGTCTTAAGCAACTATCTAGATGATTTGATGAATCCCCTCGTTCACCAGAATGGGTCACATCGGATGTCGTTGCGAAGCTAAGTGCAGATCAGCTATCATTGTTTCACATCACATTTTCTGGACAAAGGAGTGTAATGGATGGCTCATTTTTTTTTTTTTTTTTCATCTAAGAAGTCCATTGTGATCAAGAACAAGAGCCGACAGTGGTTTAGTGCAGACAATCCAATTTGTTAGCTGGTGAACGCAATGGTAAAAGATGAGGAGTTTATTGGTAAATTTGCATTTCTACGGACGGTAGCATAAATAAAAATTAGAAAGGAAAAGGCGAGAAAATAAATAAATAATAATAATAAATAAAAAAAAAAAACAGGAGAGTGAGAAAAAAAAAGACAGGTGGACCTTATTGGCGTTCGGCACCAACTCTTGGAGAGCTTTCATCCTCTCTGCGATTCTTTCCCTGCGAAGCTGCGCACAGAAGGGAACAAAACAGAGAGCCAACAACTCGATTAAAAGCAAGCATACCGACAGAATAGAAGAAGAAAGGAACAGAAGAAGAAAGGAACAGATCCAAATCCAAAGCAGATCCCGCCTAGGTTTTTGGTCCTTTTAATGAACCCAATTAATTTCTCCATCCCTTGCGGTAATTAACGTTTTCGAGAATAAAATAAAATACTGATTTAATTTTTCCCTTCAAAGCTTACTCGTTCGGCGATGCTGTGGGGATCCGTGGCCTGGCCTCTTCTCGCCCGCACACGCTGCCTCGGCGGAGCAGCACCGCCCCCGGCAGACGTCGCCGTCGCCGCCGCCGGTGCCCGCCCCATCCCAGCTGCCGGCGCTCCTCCGAAGTTCTGAGCCGGCATCGACCCACCCTGTTGTTTTTCCAATTGAATAACTAGTACCAAATGCTCGTAAAAAGGCCGTTTTTTTAACGGAAGAAAGGGAAATATTTGGGTTCTTGGGGACCTGGGGATTGTGGAAATGCTGTTGGGTGGCTGCTTGTGCCGCTCGCTGAAGCGATCCGCCGAATCCGTTGTAGAGCCCTTCGCCTCTCTGGCGGAGGAGGAAAAATTAAATTTCGAAAGCAAGATTTTTTATTTTTTTTATTTTTTGGAAGGAAAGGAAGTTAAATAATCGAAGAAGAGGAGAGAAAGGAGTGGGAATAAAGAAACGTACGGTGGGATTGGGGGATTTGAAGGAAGGGTCGACTTCGTCTCGAGATCTGTCCACGAGAAGGCGGGAGTCGACCGAGCCGCCGCTCCCTAGGCTCAGTGGCAGCGGAAGAAGACCGGAATCCCCGCCGCCGCCGGCGACCGGAGATCTTCCCATGCTCTGTAGTAGCATCTGCTGCTGCTGCTGCTGCTGTTGTTGGTGGTGGTGACTGAGCTGGAGCATCATCGGCTTCCCCGCCGGTGAGCTCCCGCCGTTGATCTGGTGCTGCCGGAGTCGGGAAGCGAGCAGCGCGGACTCGTCGTATGGCGCGTAGTGGAGTCCATCCGCCGCGGCGGACTCCTCCGGCGATTTCCCGGCGAGGCCACTCGGGTTGGAAGAAGAGGTCAGGTCCCATGGGGACTTGGGGTTGCCGAGGTCCGGCCATGCTGAGGGGAGGCTGGAGAGCATCTGGTCGAAGAAATCGTCGTGCCCGCCGGCGTCGCCACCGACGGCGGAGGAGTGGTCGTAGTGCGAAGCCGGGACCTGCAAGCCGGCGTTCTGGATCTGCTGCTGCCGGTGCCCGTTGTGGAGGTCCTGGAGGGAGATCTGGGCTGCGGCCGCCGCCACCGCCACGCCGGCGGACGGCGATATCCCATTCAACGGAGAGGCCATCCCTTGCATTTCTCTGCTGCTCTGCTGCATGGCTTCGTTATCACCAAAACTAGGGCTGGAGTTTTATGGTTAGGGTTCGAATTCGGGATTCGTAGGAAGGAAGGAAGGAAGGAAGGAAGGAAGGAAGAGTTCGTCTTCCCTGTTGTATTCTCTGGAAGGAATAATAAGAAAGCGGTGGTGGGATTTTGAGAGGAGGGAGCCCTGGAAGAAGACGGGCATTTCGTATCTTGTTCCCATATATAATAATAATAATAATAATAATAATAATAATAAATATAACAACAATGGTGATTAACTAATCATCATTAATTCTCGATTAGTTTGGGTATAATTTTTTTAAACTGGGAGGCTTTGTTGGGATTGGGGAATTGACCGGGGTTAGTTAAAAGGGGAGCCGATTAGGGTTGGATTTGGATCGCACGGGCACGTCCTCATCTGGATGGGGTGGGGGCGATCACATCCGTCAGATCACGAGATGATCGAGTCCGATTGGAGGAGGCTGCTTTTATGGTGGGCCAAAGCAATAATTCCATCGTTTGACCGGCGGAGATTTCACGGAGTGGAAGGAAGTCAGAGTCAGAGAGTTAGGTAACACGTGCGGAAGCCCACACGCGTGCCAGTCCGATTTGGCTCGGCATAGAGTAGATCTTGATTGATCGAACCCAGCTCTAGGGTTTTTCTTGTTTGAACTAATTATAATACAATTCATGTATTTTTCTCTCCTCCTTTTTTTTTTTTTTTTTTTTTTTTTTTTTTTTTTTTTTTTTTTTTTTTTTCTCAGTGGCGTCCGTAGGTATGATCTTTCCAATGGGGGAGTAGAATGGGCATTACAGGAGTTTTGATTTAATAATTGATTAAAATCTCGAAATATGAACATGTAGTCATGCCTTATTCTAAGCTTAATGTTTATAATTCATGTGCATGTCAAATTGTATTACAAAATGATTCATTCCACACATATCCAATTGGGCATGAATCATAGATGGCATTTACTACTTTTTTTTTTTTTTTTAATGTCAAATTTGGTATTCAATCTTCATGCTAGTTATAGTTGATTAAATATTTACCGTCGGATGCTTCACTTACAAGTGATATAGCGAGAGAGAGAGAGAGAGAGTTGAACTTGACTACATACGCTTAAATCAGTTGTTCTTTTCATCCTTAGATGTAAACCATAAATCTCAAATGTGAAAAGATGGAGCAGCTTTAAAATTTGTATGAATTTAAGGATGAAAAAAATGATAAAATTTGAAGATTAGCTACATACGAGTATAGTCAAGTCTAATTCTCTCTCTCTATATATATAACTAAATCACACTTAACAAATGACATGAGTCTATTAAAAAACGATGGCAAACAAATATCATTCATTAAATATGATGGTTGCACATTTATTGCTTGTTAAATAAAAAACTCGATGACAAACATATAAATAACTATACCAAAGTTGTTAAGTGTGCTTTGAATTTCTAAATCTAACCTATCGCAGAAAAATTTGAGTGAAAAATTTTATAAGATAAATTTATATAAAATTATATTTTAAGAAATTATTATGATATTTGGACTATTCAAAGTTAGGATTTTTTGACAGACTTTTGTTATATTTAGTACTTATTTTTTGATAGTTAAAATTCTCTACTTTTTTTTTATGTTCATGAACATAATCAAAACTTGTTAATTTTGTGTGTAACGAAAGGAAGGAAAAAAAAAAGTTGTTGGACCACTCCATGCAGTAATTCGATCATCCAAGCGAGCTAACAAGTCTTCGTTTTCTTCTTCTTCTTCTTCTTTCTTATTTCTTAGGTGATTTCACGGTTTGATCCGCTTCTCTTTCACTACCTCCCTGATGTAGTCGTGGAGGTTTTGGAGCGTGGACACGTCGCGTGAGTATAAACTTTTAAAGATTTATATCGCTTTTAAACAAAGAGAAGGGAGAGGAAAAGAGATGCTATACTGCGACAACAAGTATTTTTTAACCGATCCTTCAGAATCGAGCTGGTGTTTAGATTATCATCAAGTGGAAAAAAAAAAAAAAAAAAAACAGAGGGTTCCCAATGGATTTATCTTGCAATGGATTGCGGATAGACTGAAATGCCTTAAAGTAATCGAACGCAAAGAGAGCTGCTCTAATTTGTGGACGAATTGATGCCCGGTCGCAGAGCTGCACAAAATTCGATGTAGCCTCGTAACATCTTTTGCGAATCCGATGGAGGGAATTTGGCATGAAATCATCCATCTACCATTTGATTACATCTCGATAATTTTAAGTATAATAATTATAAATAATTTTTACTTTTAATATAATTATTCAATCAAATAATTCTATATTTATCGTTGAATTCGATTATCTAACAATGAAATACCTCTCATTTATATAAAAGTAATACTTAATATTATTTGCATATTAATATAATATAATATAATATAATTATTATGATACTATAATATTATAATTTAATATTATAATATCATATTCCAATATAGTATTATAAAAATAATGTTATAAGTTAATTTAAATATTATAATAATAAATATTATAAAAATAATGATAAATTATCGTGGTACTTGCAAACTATATTAAAGGTAGCTATTTTTAAAGTAAAAAGAGATTAATTAATTAGAAATAATTTTGATATTTTATGATCAATGATTTATGATTGACGTAGTACATCAAATGTGATAATCTTAGATTATCGGTGATCTTTAGTCATCAGCACATATTGTATCAAAAATAATGATTTTAGATTATTCAGACCAAATCATCTTAGTATAAAAATCACGAGTAACCTAAGATTATCATAATGATCCTTTTTTATGTAGCTGATCTTTCATAATTATTATTGAAGGACCAACGGCTATACCAAACATACCCTAAATTTTATGTATGTTACTATTATAATTATTTAATAATTTTATTGTATTGTTGCATTATCTTCTTGATTTTGTTAATCTTCTTATGCCATGTACCATCATTTTGGTCGTCGCCGTTGGCTTGCAATGGTGCATGGGTCAAATTATTTTCCTAAGAAAAGGTTTTGCCCGGAGGATTAGCAACATAAAAATAAGGTCTCGTGTAACATTAAAAAATTAAAAAAAAAAAAAAAGATATTGACAAGACACAATGAAATGGATTACACACGCATGTCAAAGAAAAGGGTGCAGAATTTTCACTCGCAATGTTGAACGGGAGGATTAGCACAGCTCATGAATTTGGCCGTGCTGTGGATGGTGGCTTTAAATACGAGTTATGAATTTGGCCAACATCCATTAAACATTTCCGTTTAGAATGATAAGACATCTCAAAGTGTCTAAAGAAAAATATTTATTGTGTGTGCTAGAAATTCTCCTCATGTTTTCCTACCTCCGAAAACAAAATTTCCTTGTTTTCAAATTAATACTTACATTGGTGCTTTGATTTCATATCATTGTAACGACAAGGGATAGGAATGGCATACTATAAATTACCCTACGTTTAGTCAATAAGCATTATTCATGCGTAACAATGATTTCATTAGAGAGCACTAGCACTGCATAAATTGATGATGGGAACGTATAATTAAGGTTGCATTTGAACGAGGCATTTTAAAAATTCTTAAAATTTTAAAATGTAATATTTCATAACTTTAGAATTTCATAAGTTTTTGTTTAGATAGTTGCTCTTAAAAATAAAATTTTATCTAAGAATTATAAAGTTTTCTATAAATATTATTTTATAATATATATATATATATATATATATCAATTTATATAATTTTACATAAATATTTTAATATTTTTATGTAAATATTGAATATTTATGCATAAATATTTGTTTAAAAATACTCAACAATATTTATGAAATATTAATAGTTGTATATATAAAATACTATATTTATTATATTTATTAAAAATATTTGATAATAAAATAAATATTTATAATTATCAAATATAAAAATAATATTTAATTGCATAAATCATAAATTAAATATTATTTTTAATTATGTAAATATTTTAATTTAATAATATATTAATAATATATAATATTAATAATATATTTAATAAATATATCATTATTTTAATAAAAATTATTTTATTTATGTAATATTTATATATTAATAAATAAATGATATTTATGTAAATATTAATAATAAAATATTAATATTTTTGATAAAATAATATTAAAATAAATATTTATGTAAATAAATTGTTATAATATTTATGTAAATATTTTGGTATATAAATAAAATTAAATATTTTGGTCACTTTGAAATGAATTTTTAGGAGCTATTTGTGATACCTTTAGGGGTGGAATTTATAAATGACGACTTCGAAAGATTTGTAAACTTCATGAAATTTTAGAAATCCCCCCTTAAAGTGGTCAAATAAGAAATTTTAGTTTTAAAATTCTAAAATCCTTAAATCTCTCCTAAAGTCCTTCATCCAAATGCACCCTAAGAGTTCACATATATTTAAGACTCATTAAAGTCATATAAATTGATGATTGGGAGCAAGTTCTTAAGAATATGCATGTATATAAAATCATATATTGTCAAACAATATTTCAGTTATCTTTAGAGATCGTTAAGGGTAAGGATGTTGAATCCTAACATAATATAATATATATATATATATATATATATCATATCCAAATAGAATACCCATAACAAGTATTAAAATAATAGAACACATTGAGACTGTATGTTCCATTCTATTGTACCAAACTGGGTCAATTAATCTTCGATACATTACTAAGCTTCAAGCTGATATGAACTAAACTAGTTTGAATAAAGCAAGACTACTACTCTATGCAAGCCAATATTAATTTGTACCTCTCAGAGTAGGACCTCTTTGGTTTGATATTGAAATTAAAATTAAAATTGAAATTAAAAATCATTTATTTCTTTCATTTGTTTGGTTCTTAAGAGAATGAAAATCAAAATTAGATTAATTTTTATTATTGTTGTTTGGTTCATCTAAATCTTAGAATCAAAATCAGTCTAGGTTTTCAATTTTATTCTTCTGGATCAGAATTTATAGAATAAAACAGTTGTTAATTGTAATTATTTATTTAAAATAAAAAATATTTTGTTCAGCCAATATCTAGAAGACAAGCAAGGAGGGTTCCTCCTTTTAGCTTCTCTTTTCTCTAAGATCAGAATAAGATATTGGGGTCTTCATCTTAGAATTTGACTATGATTTTATTCTTTTATGTGAGATTTCAAGTGTATATTTCTATCATTCCCTATGTTATGGATGTTATAATAACAAGACTTGTGGATAGTGTTCGACAAGGAGAGGGAGAGAGCGAGAATGATGAGAATAGCATTAAGTGAGAAGAAGAGAGAGAAGAGGCGAGTAAAAAGAATGAGAATAGTTATAACTGAAATGAATATCGCAATCTTGAGCAAGAATTTAGATTTTTAATCCTTCTAAAAAGTGATTCAAATTTTAGATGAAATTGAAATTAAGTTTTAATTCTATTTAAACAAACAGTCGGAATCAAAATCAATTCTGATTTCTATTCCAAAGTTTTATTTTTATGAACCAAATGGGCCTTTAGTAGTATGGTCACAAGAAATAAGCAAAAAAAAAAAAAAAAAAAAAATAGAACCCAATCTCAGTACCAAATGCTTACTGTACTGTATCAATCGTGCCATGTTTAACTAATAATATATTGATAAGGTTCCTAATACTGAATTTACAAATCATGCTGGGAATATATATATTAAATTTGAGATATGAAAATCAAGGCTGCAAAAAAGCAAAATGTTAATATAATCCACTTCTCTCCTAGTCAAAACCTAAAAAGCTAATGAATATGAAATTCCAAGCAAGAAACCATGGATCTCACTCAAAGAAAATGCCCTTTTCGTCCATTGGGCAGGTAGTGGAAAACATTCATGGTAGCGGCACAATTTTGAAAGTCAGACTAGAGGCGACTGGGTTAACCTCAAACTAGATTCCCATGCGCCATAGGATAAAATTAAGATGAGCATCTTGACTTTTCGCAAGACAGGCCATGTCCATTATACATCTAAATGTTGAGAAAATTATGTATATATATTCTTTTCGAGAGAACATTATTATATATCTAATTCAAGCTTAAACACTCTTCTATGAAGGTAATACCACAATTAAAACAACTGTGATATATGAGACTATATGTGTGGAACCTTTATAAATATATATATTACGGAACCATGATTCTTATTAGATGATGTTACGTATTCTGTAATCTATTTTCATAACAAAATTAAAATAATACAAAAAAAAAATATTAAATATATATATAATTCTGACATGTAAGTAGCTGTGCTCTATCATATTTCATACGCTATGAGGGAAGGAAAAAAAAAAAAGAGTGATGGTGTGTAACTTTTTTTTTTTTTTTTTCTTCTCTCTCTCTCTCTCTCTCTCTCTCTCTGAGATTTTAACATTGCTCGTTTGGACTGGCTTACTTGGCACAACCTGAGGATCCCACCTCTGGCCTCAAAAAATGTCAGCTTAGAAAGCAGTGTCTCATGTGAAAAGATTCGGTTAAACCATCGGTTCCTGTTGATGACTTCATTGCTTACCAATCTTTAGCTGACAAGGAAACCCCAGCTTCTTCAGTAATCACGATTACTCTTTAACGTACGAAGAGACCAATCTTTCTTTCTTTCTTTCTTTCTTTCTTTCTTTCTTTTTTTTTAAGGTCAGAAGGAGACCTCCTTTTGTGGTCAGGACAGTGCTTGGTTAGACTGGAATTAGCTTTAGCAAAGGTTGCTTGCCCAGGCCAAATGAATAGGTATTCATCCTTGTCTTGTTTCAATCACTCATCAACTTTCCTTCTTTTTCTTTGCTGGGCCACGCCTTATTTACAACACATCCACTAACATTTTAGAAAACGAGGGCAGCTTTCTAAGTTGCATTCAAAAGCCTGTCCTTGTAGGGCACTCAATCTACTACGCCCACGAAAAAAGAGCAGGGATCCGAGTGCTCCAGAGGCCATTCGTATGCTATGTCTGCTGTTGGTCTTTGCTCCCTGGGAGAAACTTTAAAACTTTGTGTCGTATGAGTGCGTATTGATTAAATGGTTTATAATTTTTTGCAGGACTGTCACTTTTCTGAAATTGAGGCTTAGTCTCCAATTTTTCTTTATATTATCAATGCCATTATATTTTTGGTAGACAGCTTCCAAATTTTCAAAATCGCCTCTAGAGCCTTTGAAGTCTCTGGTGTCCACCCAAGCCCCTTTATTGTTTGAATGGTGGGTCTCCTTCTCCCCCATCCCATCTCAAATAGGCTTCTTTTATTCTGTGCCACGGAATTTTACTTCACTTTGTTTGCTACTCGGAAGTCAATCTCCTTTTCTGCTATACCACAAACATCAGTAAGCTAGTGACTTCTTCATCTTGATTATTGACTTCTAACAAGTTCTCTCTTGAGCCCTCTTCCCCTTTATCTTTGATTTTTCTAATTTTTTAAATTCTTTCTTTCTATGTTCGCTCCCATCTATCTCTAATGTTCTTTCTATCTTTTTTTTAGAGAAAATAAAATCAATCCAACATTTATTGTTCTCACTTCCTTCTTTTTACATCTCCATTATAAAGAAATTTAAGAGTGGTGTTTTGCTTTTTTTTTTTTTTTTTAAAAAAAGAGAGGTAATGTTATTTTTTTTTATTTTTTTATGAATTTTATAACTTAATTTGAGCATTATCATGGTGTGTCATGCTTGGATTTTCTTGCATATCAAGTTTTTATTGTCACGCCCCAACTCTAGTCATATATTCTGTTCATATGAGTTGGAACATGGCCACCTATTTAGGTTCTTGAAATATGTAAGGCCTTCAAAAATTTTTGTAATCAATTCATATAAATATGTTTCATAGAATTATATACTTATCTCTTAATTAACAAGCTATAGATTTTATTGGAGCAAACATTAATTCTATTTTGAGTGTTTAATCAAAAGATATAATTTCAACCCTTTCAATATATAAAAGTCTCCAAATAACATCAAATGACCACAAATTTTAATTATAAATGAAACTATTTGTTACTACTAATAAAACTATTCTTATTCACAACCGCTCTAATTTACTAAACTCTTTTCTATTCAAAAGCCAGACTCTAGCTTTATATTATAAAATGGATATTTTTTTTTTCTAAGTAAACTCCCTAAAATGACAACTTATTAATCCCCAAGTTGTTATGTTTGTAAAAATAAGAAAATAATTATAATTTTAAGAACATCCAAGAATTGTGGCAATACATGTGTATGACAGTGTATTGATCTAAGTATAAATAATTAAAAAGTCATATAATTTTATTTCATTCTAAATCACCCATTTTTATGGTTTAGAATACAATATCTTTTTTAATAACTTGGCCCCAGTCATACTCGCCTTATAACTAAGCTGCCATGTTTCTAACCTATGAAAAGAAAATAATCTCATGCCATATTTTCAGCTTATGACAAGGCAATATAACGAGACTAATTATTAAAAGACATATGCGCATTATCCATAATCTGACACAACTAAGCCAATCAACAATTACATAAGGATAGAATTCATAATATAATTAAATACGAATCTCAGATTAAAACTCTATTTCAATTTAAAACAATAATTTTTGCCATTAATATAAGGATAATCTCATTATAATATCCAATTTATACAAACTACATTTGTGCATATAAATTATTAATTCTTTTAAAATTTAAAGGAGAAGATAGTCATACTTACCTGCTCACACTAACTAAGCACATCACAAATTATTGGACAACTTAAAAATCGATTTTAATCATGGTGCCATGTAGATCAAAGGTTTCTTAATTTAATCTTATTGATTCTTATTCCTCTTGATCTATTTTAAGCAATACATACAAGCATATAAATTTTTGCAAGTATTGCAAGGCTTCAGTTCACAAGATCCAAATGTAGCATGCTTTGCCAGGAAGAAGGTTCAATTATGGAAGTCTACTGCAACAATTGTCATCTATGGTCTCCTCTTCCATGAGCATATCTTCTCTCTTTAAGCAGAACTTTCACAGCATATATTGGATGGTCTTGATCAACTTGAGATGCTTGTTCATGCTATTATGGCCACTGCAGTATCACTCTTCTGCTTCTACTATATCTCTACCTTATCCAACACATTAAGCAGAGCATTTTGGATGCTGTATTCTGGAGCCTCAGACCTTATCAAAACGAATGCCTCCATATTGGATCATCCATGATGACTTCATACTCCTTTGAGATATCAATTGCTAATGTCTCTCCTTTATTAAATTACCAGGGCACTCTTGATCAATCTGATACCTCTGGCCATTTTTAAACATCTTATATTTTACATATTCCCAAACTAGCAAGGAATATATCTTTCTATTAGTTAGCTTGTCTATCACCATTGTATTTTTGTACAACAAACAACAATTTCTTACACTGCTAGTCAAATTATGTCATATTCTTATCTTAGGGTGTTTGTTTTTCGTTGTTTTGTTCTTCTTCCTCCTCACAAATGAACCAAGCTTTTTTCCTGTTCAATTATACCTATATTTCTTGAGTATAGTTTAGAGCATAAAGGGTATTGGTGTTACAATCCTAAAGCTCGATGCTTATGTGTCTCTTTTTTTTAAAGGGGTTACAACGAGAACATTACAATCTACTCTTTATTCTTTAGACATCTACTTCTACTATAAGGTTTTTAATCCATAACTGCAACTTCTTATGTTTGTAGGCTATACCTACCAAGAAATCCACAGCTTGGTTAACTTCCTTAGACACACATTGACAATTAATGGTTTCTTAATTGATCAAACGGCCTTTAACTTTCACAGCAAAGGATGGATGCATTGAGAATCACAAGTTAGCCATGCAATAACTGTTTTTTGAATCATCCTCCAAAATGCAACCTGAGGTTATGTTTTCTTAAATTGATCGAATGGCCTTTTAACTTCCACGGTAAGGGATGGATGCATTGAGAATCACAAGTCAGTCATCTTTTCTTTCTTTGTCTTCCCCACCTCCTATCATGCATGCATATACCAGAAGAGCGCGCAGTGATCCACTATGGAGACTCGTATGGCCCAGTGATCCACTCATCATTTTGTCTACTTGCTGACATGGGGGCTATTATTGATTGACACACCTACCTTCTTTATTGTGACAACTTCAGCATTGTTCAGATAGCTGGCAATCCGATGCTTCATGATCGTACGAGGCATATCAAGATTGACTGCTATTTCACTCAACATCATTGTATTGCTTGGATGCTCTCTCTAGCATCTCTCTTTTTGCAAAGCTGATTGCTGACTTCCTCATGAAGTCACATACCATGCAGAGATTTTCCTTCCCTCTTAGCAAACTCTTAAATGTATGATCCACCATGAGTTTAAGGGAGGGTGTTCAGAGTGTATTTGTATCCATATTTTCACCATGGTACTGACTAGATTCTTTGTATGTTCATCTTGATCTGGAATTCCCCTGTTGTTAGTTTGAGGTTATTGCACATTTCCATATATTTTGGCCATAGAGGAACACCATATGAGTTGGTATTAGAGCAGCCTCTTATGATGAAGCACAAGGTACATGGTGGTAATCATATTACTCTGATGTTCATCTTCAAAATTTAATTTAACTTGATGGAACAAGTTATGTGTTAGTTAAATATCTGTCATCAACATCTGTAATTCTATATAGCTTATTCCCTTCAGCATCTCTTTGGGGTTTCTTTACAAGTTTCTTATGTTTTCTGTCAGAGTTTACCAAATAAACACACTAAGCTTATACCATTATGAAGAGAGTCCTTAGCCATTGAAATTCAAAAGATACTAGACTGTTGCTAATGGGGTTTTCTTTTCTTTTCTTTTCTCTTTTTCCTTTTTCATTCTTTAAGATTCATCCTAGGGTCAAGCTTGACTGAACTAGGCCCTGCTTTGCCACCACTTTCAAAGGCAGACCACAAGCAAATGATGTTGACAATACAAATTTAAGCATAATTAATCTGCACGCTTTGGCCAAATGAGGAGCATTGTTGCGTGAATGGCTGTCACACCGTAGAGTGGAAATAACCTCCATTTTACCTTACGGACGTGTGCCCCATGCTGAATTCCAGATCTTTTGTGTTATAAAACAGCAGGTAAGTGTGTCTCTGAATGACTTGCATGCCGAGCACAATATGCCGAATACTTCTATGTGAGTCAGTTTGGCACCTTACTGATGAGGTAGAGCTTGCATTTTGATTGCTCTGAGGTGGATTCAGGAATGGTTGGTCATCTTTTGGCTGCAGCTGGTGCCATGCATGCAAGCAGTTTCAGAGCAAGTTAATCAGCTGCTTGGCTCTTCGACAAAGGCGATATCTAGGTTAAGCTCATCTGTACAATCTCAGTGGAGCTCGATTATCATATAAAAAGAAGAACAAAAGAATCATGAATATGACAGAGAGGAGGGGGTGGGGAAAAGAAAGAAAAGGAAAGTTCAATAATGTATGTATGCATATGGAAAGCTCAGTGTGGCTCAACCAAGTCAAATTTGTGCACGCATCATGCAAACTCTTGGCAAGCTCAGGTGGGAGACCAAGGAAAAAAAGAACTTTGATTGAGATCTCAAGGGATATGACTGCAAAGTCGCCCAAAAAGTAGTAGAGTTGTACCTAATATTGGAATATGTTATATTCTGTTCATTTGGAAGTATTGTAATGGTTAAAGAGGAATTAAAGCTACAAAGATGCCTGTCCTGATGAAAAAGAAGATATCTTCTTAAGCTTTCAAAACTGAAGATTGATGAAGATTGAAACCTAGCAAGGAGAGAGAGCATGGAATTGAAGCTTTCGGTCATAACCGATATGAAGAGGAAGCGACGTATAATTACAGTTGAACCTAAATTAAACTCAGCTGAGTGGCTTAACCTGAGAGCATTAGGCTGTTTTATTCTGCAGATTTCAAAAGCATCAAGCTGAAACAAACATCATAGTCCATGGTTATTCATCACTATAAAACAGTCTTAACAAGAAGCAGTAGAGCTTACGAGGGTTTGATGTCACAAAAGTCTACATATACTGAAAAATCCAACTCATTGCTACAGAAGGGAAAAAAAGGAATCAAATATTTGCATCTTGAAGTACAATACCAAGCCAACAGTTCTTGTTTTATCTTATTGCATGCTTCACCCCAGCTTCAACAGCATAAATCACTTGGAAATGATGCATTGCGTCAAAGGATGGGCCCTCTTTGATACTGACACATGCATCCAAGATGTTCCCAGAAAATGCTACATGATATGTTCTTGCACCATTACCTACCATAAGAAAACGGTTCTTAGGTTTTCCTTTGAAACAAGGGAGGCTGTGCTACAAAATTGGCATCAAAGGACATCAAGTTTTGCTCAAAATTTGCTACTCACCTAAAAAGTGTTTCATCCTTATGCTGCGAGACCAGCTTTGTGGTGTCCTTCCACCAGCATATCTCCCTCTCCTTCTCACGTAGCATTCTCTCAGCATAGTCCAGTGCAGTTTCTAGCTCTGATATCCTCTCTTGCTGTCTTGTTTCTAGAAGCTCATGCAATCTCCTTTCCAGCTCGCGTGGGTTAACTCCACAGTGAAAACTTCTTTCTTCGGCTTCATTCCCTTCTCCAGAAGTTTGGCTGTAGTTCTCAGAAGGATCCAGATTCCCACTTGTCAACTATAAGCAGGTTGGTATTTTATGTTAGTCAGATATGGACATAAATGTATATTATTAATCTACCAACAACAAACATGCATATATAGTACATATGCTCCAAACAAGTCATATTTTGGCACTTCAACGAAATCCAAAGCCTATTTCTTCTGAAACCATCTTGGGGCCTACAACTGCACATGTTCAAATCATCTCAAAGTCCCTTATCAACATTACTCACTCCATCAACACCAACATCTCTCTCTCTCTCTCTCTCTCTCTCTCTCTCTCTCTCTCTTCCCAGGTTGAAATTGACATTTTCATATTTCTATAATCCTTTTTAGCTCCGATCTTCTCACTAAGCATTTAATTAGAGCTGACATAATATTTTCACCTTTGAACTCTCAGAGTCACTTTAAGTTTGGACACCACTTTTGAACTGCATTTCCAGTTAATCCAGTCAGCTTTAATTATACCGAGGAGGACATCATAATTCTGGGATATCCTTGGCTCATCCAATATCCCTTGCTGAAATTGATAAGTTATAATAAAGAAGACATGGGTTCTTCTTACTGCTAGATTAAAGGAAACATGGATTTTACTCCTGTAGTTAATTCATCTGTGATATGTTTCTTATCCAAATCTAAATGATAAAAAGGAACATCTGATCAAATGAAAGTACTAGCTTACCAAGGTAGTAAAGTTTTCATTGTACAAAATTTCTACATCCTTGTTATATAGCGCATTACCTGCTGGTTCTTTCAATCATAAAAATAATTGGGGTCAGATTTATGAGCTAGAGGTTGCCAATGTGTAAGGTGACATCATGGAGAATGGCAGAACAAAAAAGAAAATAAAATGTAAGCACCTAATGCCAAATTTTTAGGAAGGACTGCACGAGATTTGTCAGAGAAATAAAAGAAAAATGTTGTAAAATTCCAGTCATTGTTGAGCATATGTAACTAGATTCATGATCAAGTATTGGTAGCAATTATTGCAGCAAATTACAGACAGGAAATAGATACCTACAAGAAAGAGCAAAAGTTACAGGGATACATGGAGAGGAGTCTTATTCTAACACAAGAGCAGTGAAAGTAGGACAGACAGTAACAACATCAAGTTTTTTTAGTTCATTATGGGAGTCTCTCATAACATAAATTGAACAGTACATGTCACATATGATACATTTTCTCCACATAAGAAAGTTAAAACTTTTTTAAAGAACAATACCTCCATTCTGTCTGGTTGGAGAAACGCTGATGAATCTTTGTCTTCCAAATTGAGCTGCAGACGTCCTAGTTCAGCTTCAAGCTCTACTTCTATTTGATCAATCTTCGAGCACTTCTTGCTCCCTGAGGCTGTATCACACTTGGACTGTGCAGCAGAGTCCATGGCACTGTGCAACCTTTGCAGATGGTTAGATGCTCTATCATTTTGCACAGATATAGAATTGGTTTCATATCCCTTTCCAAAGCTATTTGATGCAGAAGAGCCAATAATATCATTCGATTCTGTATGGTTAGGAGGTATTTCTTTCCTCTGAATTCCATCCTTAATTTCTTTAAGCAGGATTTCCATCTGCACCCGGAGTTCTACCATCTTGTTCAATTCAGTTGCACTATTGGCTACGAGTAAGACCAGACCTATCCCCATTCCTAGGTTTAAAGAGACCTCTTCTGGCTTCCTTCCTGAATGAAGCATAAATTTCCAGTTAAGGAGTAAAAAAATATTTTCATCATGAACACAAAAAGGATTATTGATAAAGGCTCGCTGAAGCTTCAACATGTCTTTCAATAAAAGCGAGAAGAAAATCAGTGAAATTGCTTGCCATCATGGTTCTAACCCTGAGATCTCTCAGGATGTGTCACACAAGAAACAATAGTAAAATATATATTAATTTAAATGAAACCATATTTAAAGAAAAGAAAAAATATAAGTAAGGTTTTAAATCCTATGGATGGAGCCATTTTGATTTTTTCATGGAATAGAATGTGCCGTTGTTTCATCCCATACTGACACGTAAGAGAAGAGGTGTCTTAAGATACACCAGTTGGGACGATGATGGAATGATTCTATCCTGACACTTGGAGATGTAATCCATCTCAGCTTCCGAACCATGAAAGAAAATGCACATTTAGTGATAAACTGACATGAGAAAAACAAAAACTAATGTTAAAAGATGCACAGGCCAAGTCATACATGATCAAAGGTTAAAAAGAAGCAGGATTCTAGCAATCTTTCCAACCTCTGCTTTCAGACCAGAAAATATCTGGCATGAGAATCCCATTAATGAAGAAAAGAGATATAAACTAATGTTAAAAGACAAGTGAGCTAAAGTGTGCGAGATGAAGTGGAAACTAGGGATGAAAAATAGAAATGTGGTACAACCTCTTCATTATTTTCTAACAAAGCTCCACTCAGATCGACATATAATTAACGATCATTTAGAGTAAATCTTTAAAAAACCATACTAGAAAACTATTGCATATCAACAGTAAATATAATAATGATGATGATAAGGTAAAGCATCGAAGAAATTGACAAGAGATTAACTTCACTTCTCCTATCAAAGAAGGGGCATAAGAACAAAACCCTTTATAATAATAGTTAATCAAAAATCTCGCGAGCACGAAGAAAAACATAAGCTTTAACTACGATCCAGAGGGAAATCTAAAGACGGAGGACACCACGGAGAATTACAAAAAGAGTCGAGAACAAGCGGAGTTGAACTCAATCTGTAGAACTGAGACGCAAAAATCCTTCTTTTCCTATGGAGCTAAGCAGAGGAACAAAACTACCCAAAGCCGAAAGAGAGGCAGAGCTCCTCCCTGTTACCTTGCTCCCCGGAACCCACCGCGTCTCCTTCCACGATAGCGGATACCGGAGACAGCGGGGCCCTCCCTCCGCTCGCCGGCGGCTCCGAAGCAGGCGAAGCCACCACTTTCCCTCCGCCCACCTCCGCCTCATTCTCCTCGCCGTCCAACTCCACCTCCCCTTTCTTCTCGTCCTTCTCCTTCTTAAGGGAACAATGTGTCGGGAACCGCATCCGGCATCCCTGCCCCTCACCAGCTCTACCACTGCGGCCCGGCGATCGCTTCTGGAGCGAAAGGAGCAACCGGGAGAGCAGAGCACGAGGAGAATGAGAGTCGGTAACGGAGGCAGAGAAGTAGGGAGGGGATGGGCGAAGGTTCCACCTTTTTCTTCTCTTCTTGCTCTCCACCGCCCCGGCCTCGCGGCCCTGGACGAAATCGGCTATTGTTCTCTCCTCCATCCACTTCCACCAAGAATCCGAGGCCACGACAATATATATATATATAGTCGAGTGAGAGAGAGATTCTTCGAAGTTATGGCGTCATTCAATTCAACGGAGCCAGCCATAATTGGCGATGCTGCTTCCGGGGAAGCACACCTGTCCGCCGCCCGAACCGTAAAGTGACCAGAGTCGTGAATGCCGTGAGGGCTGGAATAAATTGATGACTGATGATTTTGAGTTATTTCATCTGCATTGAAACGTGAGGCTATCTATGATTCCAATTCAGTCGAGGGATCTAATGGAATACTTGTTATATATACTCCTTGAAAATTAGTAAATCTCTTGATTAGAGTAATCAGTGGCAATATTTTACCACCATAAAATCTTGGCCAAACCACGGAGTCATCTTGATACCTTATTGCAATGGACAGTCATCTTATAAATTTATGAGCAAGAAGTTTGTGATATTTCAAACTCACCTGCTAGTTAAATTAATTTATTTTTAAATTCATCTACTAATCTAATTAATTTTTTATTGGATCAAAATCACATAGCTCTATAAACTCGAATAAAAGTTAATTGGTAACAGTTCAACTTAAATTATAAGCACATAATACTTTTTATAATATTTTTTTTTTCATTTGATATAAAAGTATGGATAATCCTTTCTTTCTATTCATCAACTTTCGTACATTTGGATCAACTTTGAAATCATTTGTAATATCTAAGCCCATCTGCTAGCTCAAACAAATTCAAAACCAAGTGATACCTAAAAGTTCGGATGAAAGTTAATTGATAGTAGATAGATTTGAATTATAAACACATAATATTTTTCATTATATATAATATAAAATTATTTCTGAATAGTATAAGGTTGCTATAAATTTTAATTATTTTTTATAAAATATTCAAGTAATAAGCAACGTGGACGGCTCGCTCATTATGGGCCAATGCCAATTAGTAGAAGCATGGCCATGAATTTTAATTACTTTTGTTATCTAAGTTTAAATTTTGAAAGCTCTGGCATTTATGTTTCCAACCTCGAAGATATGCATGGAGGCTGGAAAGCATAATTTTTGGAGGAAGAAGAAACACGGAGGAGCGAAACCGAGAGACGTGGGGGCGCTTAAACTAATGAAGCAACAAGATTCACAGGCGAGGCGTGAGGCATTTAAAGCGTACTTGCGTATTAAATGACGCGTTTATTAAGAGGCACCAATTATTGGACTTACTTCTCATGGACCCGGGCTCAATAAAGGCTATTTATTTGGTCTTCCGTCCGCATCTATGCGGCCATATCAATAAATTCTCTGTGAACAAATTCGAATAATTTTAAATTAAATATTTTGCCTCAGCTTAGATAGAGGTGGCAACGCTGCATGAGCTGGCCGTGGGCTGATGAGCGGCGTCATGCCTGGCCTGCGTACTGGTCTACTGTGCCAGCCCATCTAAATTTTCTTTTTTTTTAAAAAAAAAAAAAAATATTATTTAAAGGTCAATTGATCTTACAATCTTTAATGGCCTTGGTGGATCGAGTCATGCCAGCCCACCATGGACCATTATGCTGGCATGGTCCCTCAGCCCGACATGCTCTTATTATGGAACACAACAGAAAAATTATAAAAAATAATTGCATTTTGGTATTTTTTCTAAAAATTTTTTAAACTCTGATTTGGAAAAGAAAGTGAGCCAAAAATGTTTAAATGAAATTCCGAAAATATATTTACTTTAATTTTCCAATTTCATATATAAAAAGTCTTCTATCGTATAAAATGAAATAAATTTTAAGGAAAAGAAAATTTTAAAATGGTTTTATTTTATAATAATCCTAGTTCCAAGCACCATCATAGAGGGACTTTTGTTCTCTTAAGATATCAACTTTGGCCAACGTAATATTCGTATAATTGGGTAATAATGCCTGGATGGATGGGATCAAGTTCTCAGCACGCACGCTTCGATGTCTGCGATAAATCAAGAATGGGTACAAACAAGATGAGCCCACGATACAAGGTCGACAGGCTCATCCAGGTTGTTCATTACAAGTACATTGTCAAATACTCGCACAGATAATAAGCAGTCTCGCTTGACAGTGGTCATTCCGCTCAAGATAAACACCGCCCCCCCACCCCCCCCCCCCCCCCTAAAAAAAAAAAAAAAAAAAAAAAAAAAAAAAACATGAATTATAACACCAAAACAACAAAGGAATACGATCCCGACGATTTTCTCCTTTAACTTTTTCGCAATCATATCCTGAATGGTTGATTTCCCGATCTGGTCTGGTCCATCTTCACCTTCATCTTCTGCTGTGCTTTTATATCGGCAGTCTCCTGGAACAGGTTCGGTCCACCAAAAGATTGTCTGGATTTCTTCACCTTCTTCCTCTTCCCTCGATCATACTCATCATCCCTGAAAAATATTTAGACACGATGAGGACGCCTTACAAGATCAAAATTAAATGAACCATTGACTATTGGATTTGCCAAAAATAGATTATTCAACATAGCATGCTTTAATTTGATTATCGGAATTGCCAAAAATGGATTATTCAACATAGGGACTCTAACTTGGCTGATCATAAAATGGACATTGGAATGCAGAATCCAAAATTAATTCAAGTGGCTGCAGGAGGAAACATGCTACACTGTGTCAATGAAAGTTGTACATACCATCAGCTCAAAAAAAGTTAAAACAAAAATAAAGAAATTGCCAAGTCAGACAAGTATTAGACTCATGTCAGATTGTTGGAGAGCCGAACTCTTCCAACAGTGAATCCAACAAAGCATTCAGTAAAATCCCACCAAGATATTTTATAAGTGGGCTTTGTTTTTTCAGTGCCCAGTTACTTAAAAAGTGTACAGAATGTCACAAAACCTGTTGGTTTGAACTTGAGTATTGATGAGAAACGCACATTTTGATCACTAAATACTATTGGCAAGCCATGCAACATAATTTTAAGCTTCTTGAACGAACTCATAAAATACTATGTTACCTATCATGCTGGTGTCCTTTTCTATAATCCTTAATACTGATGCATTTTAGTTGCAAAAAAACGCAACAAATGAATTATGTTTTTCACAACTAGTACTTGTGGCCAATTTTAAGGTCCATGAAGGCGATATCAATCAGTCTTCACACATTCTTAATACATGGTACGTAGAAATCCAGTACCATTTTGCTGACAAACCGGCATCTTACAACAAGAGAAGCAATTTCTGAAGTTAACAAAAAGTATTTTAATAAGTCACATTCTACAATATTATAAAAACTTTGCATGCCTTTTTCTCTCTCTCTTTTCCTCTCTCTTGCCAGATTAGACACTCAAATCTACACTCTAATCCAACTCTTAAATCCACATCCATGCACTATACTGAGAAATAAAAGGGCATTCAAATCAGGGTCTACTATACTCACCTGTACCATACTGTATCCATAAGGTACTGGTATGGATACCGAGGTTCGATCCGAGGTTGAATCGAGTGAAATTCTCTCTTACCATCCAGTTTTAAATAGCATTATTGTTGGGAGTGAGAAAAAGTATTGAAGCCTTGTTTTGATATCATACCATAGCGATCACATTGTATCAATATAATTCTCAATACCAGTTTTACAGATCTTGATCCAGACAATACTGAGAAAGGTGCCTTAAATGATCCAATCATCTGCAGCAACTGAATAATCATAGCTAAAAACCACCAACCTAATCTAAATAATTTGTGGCTCACTTTATACATGACTTTGTACATGCTCTCTTTGGCATTATCTTCGCGCAGAAAACTGTATCCATTGTCCTTCCCAACTTTCTAAATTCTTTCACATCTTTTATATATATATATCATCTTTTCCTAGCTTGACCCTTTAATGGAAATCTAAGCCCCTCTCCTCATCAGGCCCTTGATAGATATCAATTGGACATGCTTATATGATTTTTTTTGGTTCCTTCACTCTTAAATTAATGGAACAATTATGCTTCCACCACACTCATTTCAAAGCCTTCTTGTATATTATAGCCAGAAAAAGGAACCACTATAACACGAGCTTTGTTCTGAGGTCAGGTAAGAATATGTGCCAAAGTGTTGGATGCTTCTAATCTTTCAGAATTTCTTCTCGGCGATTGATATCCATCTGCCATACTTGTACCATTCGGGGTGGATGTTTTGGGTTAGATTGAATGATCTTGCCAACAGTCACACCATAAATGGTCAAAAACATGTAATGATGCAAGTTGCCTAAAACATTCTGGTTTTGGTATAACCAAGCTTTAAAAAAAGTTTAGCTCATAACTTCACGGGTTCATTTATATGTTTTGTTAGTTTCCTAATTAATGAAGTTTCTAATAATCTTCTGCATTTTGACTAAATTAACTTTCAACCCTGAATACAGGCAGCAACTCAAGTTTATAATGCAGTGCAATAATAATACAGTAAAAGAAGCATGACCAATATCGAGACAAATAACCCGGGAGTACCTAAAAATGGGCTATAATATTCCAACATCAAGGAACTAGTGTTTTCGTTGGTTGAAGGAAGCTTAGGCCTCTATTTCCAAGAGAACGCAAACACCAGGTCAATCTACAGGATAAGTATTAAAATCCACAAGCAACTACAGTTGTATATACTCTCTTTCTAATCTGTCGACCACCTTAAAATGGTTAGGCCAAAGCTTATTCGAGTGGCTAGGTAATTATATATTAACCACCTAAAGACTGATTAGCCAACATGATACCTGACAACCAGGCCTCTATGTAATCAAAGATTTTGGACTCAGTGGTTTCATTCTTAATCTCCATATTTATCATGCATGGTTAGAAAACTCACCATTCATCCAGCACATAACCGATGCTGTTATATCTTGAATTTTCAGGTCCCTGAACCCCAGATTTTGGCAATTCCATGTCATCCCATCGTGCAACTGCATACAAGAATGCAGACCTTGATTAGCTTGCACGGTTCAAGAGCAAAAAGATAGACTTAAGGGAATCAAAATAGGAAAGATAAATACAGCAAACCATTACAGATACCCACCCGTAGGTTCTTTCAAACCCCTCATCAGCAGACTCATATATTCATGCTGAGAGGAACCTTTCTCATTTGCATCTGTGTCTCTCAAGTTAAATTGATTTGCTGCAGAGCTCAGACACCTTTTGACTTGTTTTGATGTAGCAAGCTTGAGAATACCTGTATCATCTCTCTCCTCCATTTGTCTCTCAGTTTCCACAGAATTACCATTACAATAACTTTTATCGTTCGCTCCCTGGACATTATTGTCTCCAATAGAACTAGAGTGGGCACGTTTTCTATGGGAATGATTGGAACGTATACGAACTTTAATGGCCTGTGATGTTGATGCTGTCTGCTCACTTACGCTGCCATTGTCTAGAACTTCATTTTTTATCAAGTTTCTAGAACTTAAACGACGTTTTTTGCTTTTCTTGTGTTTTTTTAATTTATGCAAGCTTAAAGAAGTGAAAAATAATTGCTTGCGGCCAAAATAAATACCCCTCACTGAACATTTCGCAAGCTTCTTCAGTTTCATGTCTGATTGATAGATTTTGCCAACCGAATGTTCTTTGCCAGTTTCTGCAAAAGCTTCCTTCTGACCACAACCATTCGAATTGCTTTGTTTCTCTGAAAGATTGACCAACCCAAGTTCAGCCAACTTAAGAGGGCTATCCTCATCATTCTGGCATGGAATACTGTTTGAGCTCTTCTCGTTCTCACTGCCAATGATCTGGATGCAAAAAGAGGACAAAAACTTTTAGCTTGATTCAAGCAAATCAATCATGGAAGCTGGAACATAAAGAAAAAAACAACATTACCCTTTGTTCTGCATCCTTTTTACCAAATGTTTCCTTCTGAATGGACTGAATCATAGAACTTGATTGGATGGCTACACTAGTAGGCTCATTTTTGGCAGGTATTTTGTTGCTTTCCGTCATGTTGTTTCCTGTGGGAGGTTTCTTGGGATGTTTCTCGGTAGTTTTCAGGAAGGCAGGATCAGTCAGCTCAGCAATAAGGGTATCTGACTTAATGTCTGCATTACAACCATTAGAAAGATGAAGTCTCTCATTTGATTGGACACTAGGGAAAAAGGAGGTTGTTCCATAGGAAGTGGCGGTGGCAGTATTGTCTTTTAGCAAAGCTGGCTGTTCGAAGACTTCTGTCAATTTCTGGCCCCCAGTGTTTGTCACAACAGGTATCTTTGGATCTTGACAAAAAGGTTTATGATCTGCCAGTGCTTTTGAAGCTTCTTTTGGCATCACTTGACCATTGTTTTGTGAGTTCTGCAACGAAGAAATCACTACATCTGAGGGGTGATCTGATGTAGTGCCCATTGTAGAGCCAGATTGGCATTTCTTAGCAGCATCAGTCTTGACTTTGGCAGTGATGCACTCTGCAGCATTTAATTGTCTTTCAACCGCACCATTTTGAACTGCTCCCTTTGATGTTGCAGCAGCAGATCTAGGAACTGTTTGATTTCCAGGTCCATTAGCAGAAATGTTATCTTTGCGAGCCACATCAACTGATCTCTTGATTGTAGAGCTTCTATCACGGACATAGAATAACATGTAGGCTTTCTGTGCCAATACAGTCTTCTCACTGACTTGGCTGACCTGTAATGACAAGAAGAACAAAGATAAAACCTACTTAAGATGATACATGTACAAAAAATAAAGGACTTCTATTGATAATGATCCATCATTCATGACAACACCCAAGTTGGCTTGTTTCTTCTTTCATGAATTTTCTTCACTCCTTTTTTCACTATTTCCCTCTTCGCTATTTTTCTTTGTTATATTTGGTGGGCAACTATGCTGATATGTGAGAAAGGCTATGGAAAAAATATATATCCAAAATTTTAACCAGGATGGGTTTCAGAAGGATTCACCAAGTATATAAACATAAGGACAAAATAAAACAATAGCTAATGAGTTGATGACAGAATTATATAAATGATATAATCACACTGAAAGCCATCTGTAATCTCAACCTGGTTATCATCAAGAGAATGCCACATGCCACTTGAAGTGCGAACATAACAGTAATAATGACCAGAGTGGGTACTCCAACCCGCATGTACCAATACACCATAAAGAGTATATATTAAATTCCCTTCCTGAAAATGCCGATGAAGAGTTGTATCGTTAAAAAAGAGGAGGCAATGGAATTTTTGAAGACGATGAAAACAGAAAGAACAAGTGTATACTGACATGTGCATCACTGACAAAGGGTTTTAAGTTGAGAGTGGTCTCAAACTCGACTTTTTTGTCAATCTTTTGTCCAGGAATATGAGAACTAAAACGTTTAAGATGAATTGTGAGGACATATGGGGGCTTATGAATAGTAAGCTGCTTCAGGGCCCTAACTTTCTCCTTGCACCGCTGGCATTGATATTGCCTCTCCCCTCCATCTAATTGCTCCACTGCAGTGAAATGTGCAAGTGCCTTGCGCAAAGAATCAGCCTTCACAATTTCCAGACTCAAATCTAGAAAGGGATCAAACTTATTGGAACAGTACAAACATTGCCTGCATTTCACCTGCAACACATCAAAAAACTCTCAGCAATAAACATACTGGGGAGAATGTTTTCATTTGCAAGCATCTGCTACATAAGTACCTCCTGAAGTTACCTGACTCCTGAGACGACCCCCAAATATCTTGTGGACCAAGCTTTTCTCATAAGCACTAGGAGACTCACTTGGAACTCCAGAGGGTAAGCAGCATTTGTGCATGGACTCAAGCAAGTTAACCATGTACTCGTGTGCATCTTCCTGCCTGGAATTGCGAAAATTACGAGATATACCTGACAGTCTAGTTAAGAATTACTACTTTCACGCCAAAATAAACAGCAACATCAAGAACTACCAAAAACAATTACCAATCATGAAACATCCATTCCCACATTTTAACAAAGTCTAGAAAGTTATCTATCACTTTTATTTTTACATTTTTCCACTAAAAAAGGATGAATCTGCAGTATTTATGAGGATACATCGCAAGTTCTTGACCAGATGAAAAGGTGACAATATCTTCCCAGTTGATTGTAAAGCAACCATGACATGATTCTGAAGAGCACACATTGCACAAAATCCAGCAGTATGGCCTACAAAAACAAAATGTCAACTTGAAGTTAGTAATAAAATGGCAAAACCTAATAGCAGCAAAGAACTCAGCATGTCTAAAGTTCAGTGTACATATTGAATTCATGCACTTGCACGCATAGAAGTAATTATTTTTTAACTGCATAGATATTAATCACAATATATTGATTCAAAACCAAGTTGAATGGAGAAAAAGAATTCATCTAGTCAATCCTAACTAGTTTGAGATTAAAGCTTTATTGTTGTTGTTGCTGTTGTTGTATATTAATCACAATATATCACCAACTAGAGGGCAATGTTTTGCTTTATTACCTAAGTAGGTCGCAAAAAGAACATTCATAACATAGCTTACTTATAACTTTGCTTTTATATTTTAAAAAAAAAAACTATTTTAAATTCAGCAATATTCTAGGAGTACTATGTCTGTCAATTTCTGTTCCCAAAATGAACTAGGGTTGCTGATTATTGGGTTAAGTTTCCCATTTGTTTGTTGCTTGTTAACTGCAAATCGAATCAGACCTCAGTTTCCTTTCCAAATAAGATATCATATTGAGTGTGATCTAATATCAACTTCACACTTGCTAAACTAACACCCTTAGTGAGAGAAGATTTGTTTGTAGAAGATGGGCAAGGAAGAAGGCATGCTTTTCTCCCTTCAACCAATACCACAATTCCACATGTGCATAGTATTTCTACCTTTTTGCTACTCTAATTTAACTTTGGATGTCCCTTATTAATTCCCTTTAAATATGGTGGGCTAATCAATGCATATGAGTGATGTTGCAGAGACCACCCATGACACCAAAAACTTTTCCAACTTCCTTGGCATGCCACCCAGCACGATGGGATTGGCTCAATCTAAGGTTTGTCATCTCTGCATCGTACCTCATACCGGTGCCACACTGTGTTCGCTTGTTATATGAGTGGGTTCAGCATATTGAGAACCACTGCACACTGGTATCGATTCAGTACCAGTACTATGCAATATGCCCGATATGGGCAGTATGCGATGGTACGGCATACCATGGTTCAATCTATGAATCTATGATAGAGTATGGTATGAAGCATCAATCCTCTCATGGGGATAGCAGCAAAAGCCTTTTTACTAATATGTTGGCCCCTGTAGCATTTTTCAATGCATGACGTGGATGTTCTACTTTCATGCGGATATTTCCAAGATAAAAACTGTTCTACATCAATAGTGAGCTCATTTATCCAACAAAGTATGTAAACTAGACGACACAATTGTATTAAACTGAAAATGAGTTCACAAATAACAGTTTTTAATATTTTTACATACAATTAAATGACATAACAGTTTTAGTGTTTTTGTAGACCATCAATTATGGATCCAATAAATAAGATATTATTAGAAAGTATGTAATTTGATTAAATAGCCAGCATAAATTTATATACCTTGAAAGCTGGTATTGATTAAAAGCATTAGAAAAATTAATTATTTATTTTGTGTTGCATTAGCAATGCTATAATATTGTAGAAGTTGTGTATACTTTGTAAAGGAAAAAAGGGAGTAACAACCAGGTCCATACCACTACTGGAATATGGAATTTAAGACAAAAATCCAATTAGCAGCAACATCACAAAAGAAAGGGAACTCTTTCAAGCTATGAAGAGAGTTATAATAAATTTATGGGAGGCAAAAAAAAATCAGGGGAAAATAAGCAACACAATTTTGCAAATTCCCTGATATGATTCTTTTCCCCATATGCCAATGAGAAGGAAGCTACCATTTAAACATCTAGTAAGAAATCTACATTCAGCTGTCCACTCAATGACTAAAGAATGACCTCAGCCTGTTGAGGAATAGTGCACAAAACTGACACATAACCAAACACCAAAAGGACCTCTAAAACCTAACTTGTAGCGCCACTCACTTAACAGAAGATTTTAGAGATTGTTCCATTAATTGGAAACAACATGTACAATAGCAAGGAAACAGACAACAACTCATACCAACAAGTACACCTAAGCCCCAAATATCACATGCAATCCCTCAAGTGATACAATTCAACCTCAAATTCATGTACTGTTAGACACCCTAAAAAACTGTCCAGTTCCAACCATACTACCAGAAAGTAGAACCTATTACCCTCTCTCTCAGATACACCTTGACTTCGTCTTCATCATTAAATGCATTCATCATGAAACAGAAACTTGATGCTTTTAGTTCATATGCAATCTCTGAACAAACACCATCAAAATTCTTAGCCAGATGGACAGGGGCAAGTAAACAAATGGTATGTTCATCAGCAAAGCAAGATTGTAATTACTCACCAGATGAGGTGTCATATTATTAAGCTGCTCATGAGTAAATAGATGTCATTTCCAGACCATCCATGCATAATCTACGAACTACATTGGGTGGGAGAAATTCAGAATGTTTTAATAATCTGCATATATATCATATATGATGCTCTGGAGAAGAGATGTCTGTTAATGATATTAAGATGTTAAGTCATTCTCATCAAAAGTTCTAATACAAAGGCACCAAACATTGCAAATCATCAGGTCATGAGCATGTGGCAGAAACTAAAGTCTCTATCATTCGAAACAAGAAAGTACATACAGAAATACTAAGCCATCTAAATTTTCAAATAAGTAACAGAGTTTCATGTCCAGGCATCTTTGAGCACTCATCCCCAGTTCCTTTCCTATGGCTCTTACATCTACTAAAGGTATCATAAATGTAAAGACAATCTTGCTTCTGTATTCCCAGCATATGTTGCTTTAAGTGGCAAACAAGCCTAGCATTTAACTCATTACAATTCTAATCCTTCTGTACATCAAATTATTGCCAAGATGACCGGCATGATGATGAAAAAAAGACTCGTGAAGCTTGGTGAGCTCATAACCATCTGCATTAGGATCATCTAATACTCAGAGTTATCACTTGGATATGTTTTATTTAGTTGTAATGAGCCTATAATGGCAGGCCCACCTATTTTGAGATCCCTGACATAAGCATTAAACCAACAAAAATCAGTCTATAAGAAAGAAAAAAAGTACATGAGATAGTCAATATATTAATTAGCTCGCTTTAATGACCAAGATTAATATTTTGTACTTTGATTTGGTTATACCACTAATACACTCAATGACTAAAAAAGGGCCAACTTGAAGTTGACATAATGCAAAACCAGTGCTATATTATGGCATACTATTTCAATAGTGGCATGTCGCTTTTGAACATAGGGAAGGACCACAAAAGCCTAGCTTTATTGTTGATACATATCAAGGCCAGCAGATGATTAATTTGTTACTTCATAAAAACATTTTTTAATTGTCCAGATTGTTTAAGTGTATCAATCCAGCAATATTAACCTAGGAAACAGAACTCAATCCACTCTCAAGATCAGTCACCAATAAGTCTGTTCCCTTTAAAACTGAGCTTGATGGTCTTCGATCATGAAGCAATGTAAATAATGTTTAAATTGAATGTTGCTGCACATGTGCTTGTCCTCCATGCCCATTCTAGCCAGTGACTGTTGCATGGACATAGACACGAGAATTACATTCAGACACATATCTAAATGTCTAATTCAGCAAGAGAGAAAAAGAGAGATATGAGAATCCATGTTATCTGGACACTCATGTCCAGCTCTGAATATGTGTATCGGATACATATCTGATTTTTATCAGATAATTTTGATACAACTTTTAAAGATAGGAAAAGAGTTGAACTCTTCCAATAATGAGCAAGTTGAACTCCTCCAATAATGAGTTTGATCTTCTAATTTGATGTTAGGAGTGAGTACCTATTCTTTTTCAAGATTTGGTAAGGATGTAGGCCTTGAAACAACTTTGCACAATATTATTTTACTAATATCCTTCGGTTAGTTGAGAAGTATGAATGAGAAGCATGTATATTAAACAAACTTAACAAATAATATCTTTCAAATTTTTTTTAATATTTAAACAAATAACATTTAAAGGTATAACTATATAAACTAGTAAAATTTATATGTTATCTTACATATCCCTATACCTCACTTTTTCTCTCTTATAGAGTTAGATATTTGGATACTTGTCTAAATCTAATTCTCGTATACATGCCCACCAACAAGGATATGTAAGATAACATATAACTTTAATTAAATTATACATATACACACCATACCTTCAAACATTATCTATTTAAACATTATCTATTTAAACATTACAACAACAAAAACAATAACAAAGTCTAAATTCCAAACTAGTTGCCGGTTACATGAATTATTTTTCTCCATTCTGCTCGATTTACAATAACAACAAAGCCCTAATCCTCTCTTCGATTTACCACACCCTCCCCTCCAAAAAAAAAAAGAAGAAAAACTTAAGGGTATTAGCAAATATTATTTTAGCACCTACATCCTTTACAAATCTTGGGGAAAAAAAAATACCCACTCCTGTTATCATGTTAGAGGATCAAACTCATTATTATAAAAGTTTAACTGGCTTGCTGTTGGAAGAGTTTAACTCCCTTCTTTAAAGTGGCTACTAAAGAACTTCAAAAGTATTCGAGTATCCTATATGTATCTAACTTGGATATATACCTGACACAGATTTTTGGAGCTGGACACGAGTACCTAGGCAATACTGCCTCTAGTGAATTCTACTAATATTCTCCTATTGACATTATTTTTCCATCCAAAATCCGTCACATTTTAATCTGCCCTCTCTCAGAGCTCCCTAATCATTACCTTTGGTGCGTGAAAATAAGAGAACTGTTAAAAAAAAAAAAAAAATTCAGTAAGAAGAATCAGATAGATGAAGAGAAGACATGGTCAACTTGCATTGATATGGAGTACTGCTACAGAAACGACAAACACAAAAGCAGAAGAAACGAGTAAGACAGAAAATAGTACTTACATGAAGATTTATGCTTGCCGCTTTGCAAATAAGCCGCAAAAGGTTCAGTGTATGTCAGGCATTGGAGAACTGAATTAAGAAAACACGTGTTTCCAAGATTCTGCAAACCAGCACCCTGCAAGACATCATGGATTTTGTCATTTACTTAAGAAAAAGATTTTCTTTTAGATATAGTTTCGTTGAAAAAAAAAAAAAGAAGCAAAATAATCAGCTCATGAATACATACATAAAGATAATTGAAGAGAAAAACTACAGAGGGGAAAGCAATTGAACTTTGCACATTCCCACCCAAAAAAAAAAAAAGAAATAGAGAAAGAAAGTGCCCAAATTCACAGTTAAAAAAAAAAAAAAAAAATCTAACGACGTTGACAGAGAGGTACTGAAGCCAGTCCTTGATCACTCAATAAACAAAACACAATTACCAAATCGCTCCCAAAAATACAACAAATCAAGTAATCCACCAAACCGATCGACAAGAAAAACCATCCAGACTGGACCTCGAAGCTAAACGCTGATGAAGAAACATCAAGAATCCAATCTTTCACCGTAAATAAACTCCAAAAAAGAAAAGGAAAAAAAAAAAACCAAAACCAAAAGAAAAACAGACTCACGATCCTCCGGAAGGTGATCCTAAAGCTGAGCTCAGGATCCAATCCATGCTCGTAGAACTCGCCGCTGTCTAATTTCTTCCCCAACGCCGCCACCGCCTCGGGGCCCCTGGAACTCGTTGCGGGCCGGGGAGCATCAGAGGTGGGGTTTAGGGTTTCCACGTGGAAATCCCCCCCGGCGCCGGCGATGGGAGCGAAGGACTTCCTGGCGGGATGGAACTCGATCCTCCTCTGGAACAGGGACTCGACCGGCGACGAGGCTGCCGCAGTCTCCGCCTTCTTCGCCTCCGTCAAGCCTTCCGCCATGGGGGCCGAGGTCGGATTGGAGAGCCTAGGTTTCGTATAGGTTTTTCAGCTCGGCGATCGGGGAAGGGGCCAGATGGAGAGGGTGCGGCGCCGCTTTGGTTCTTTCTCCTCGCTCGCTCTCGCTCTCGCTCTCGCTCTCACAGGGCCGAAAGAGGGAGTGGAAAATGGGGGATTGTGAGTGGATATAAACCCTATACCCTTTTGAGGTGCGGTGCGCGCCGTACATTTCGTGGATCCAACGACAGGGATGGCTCGGGAGTGACATCAGGGGGAAAAAAGTGATCGGGGCCGTTGATTTGTGTGGAGCTGGTTGGGTGTTGTCTGGGGCTTTTGTTCCGCTTGGATTGGCTGGAGATTAGTGCGATCCATCGTAAATTTTATTTGGAGCACGTTTTTCACAAACGCGGAATCGGGCAAAGGCGGGCCTTTTTTTTTTTTTTTTTTGGTCATGGATATTTGAGGTGAATGACCCATGCTGCTGGGAATCATCGGCTAAATTCTTCACGGAGGCCCAGTTCGACCGGCCTGGTCCATTGATACTCCTAGCTATTTACCCTTTACCTGTGGTTAAAAGGTAAATAAGTTGGTTAATGTATCATATCCATGCAAAAAAAACTTTGTTCTTCTCTATTTTACTGAGACTGAAAACATGGGACTAGCACTAAAAATGGGTTCAAGCTAGCTTGCGGCCCATCAGGTTGACCGACCTGATATTGATTCGAGACTTGGGCTAAGCCTAGCTCATTCATGTCAAGTTTGAGCTTCTAATATTTGAGCCCAAAACAAATTCAGACAGGACTCAGGACCCTAGTTGTTGCTTGGTTGGCCCAGCTCTAACCTGGCCTAAACCCTGAGCTTGAAGAAGGCTTAGTGTGTCAATCCTTAATTAGATTTGATTCGACCCGAATCTAGGCCCTAAACCCATCAAAACATCCTTATGATTACTCCATCCTCATCTTCGACTCTTCCCTAGTTCCTATTAAAACATCCTTGTGGCTGCCTCATCTAGACCAAGCTCTTGCCCACAGCCAGCTTCACAGTCTCCCCTTAACTTTCTCTATCCATCACTCGCAACTATCATGCTCACCAGAGCTTCACCACCCTCCTATGGCTGAATAGCAAGCAAAAGCCAAGCTTGGTCACACCATCCTGTGGTCGGATTCTAGCTAAGGTAGGTGATATCGTGTGCATCAGATAGTAACTAGAGGGATTAGGATTAAAATCATTTTAAAACACCCTTGGCAGCTCTAAAGATCAAATATCGCTTACTCTTTGCCAACCATGGCCACCTTTGAAATACCTTTATTGCTCGCCACCCACCTATCACTTGCTTGAAGGGACTCACCAGCCACCAGCCACTACTTTGCCACTCATAGCCATATAGCTTGCGCAATCTAGTTCCAACTCCTCCTCGGTATTTCAAAATCCAGCATAATAGATAATTTCGACTTAATTGGGCCTAAATTTTACAAGTTTATTTTTTAAGGCTCGAGCTTAGCTTGAGGCCCAAAAAATAAAATTGAGACTAAGCTCAATTTAGGATATGGCCCAATTGGGCCTGTCCTACTTCTAGCACTACATGAGACAAAAGGGATGCTAGGCATGGTCACAACTTTTGCTTTAATGGCTTAATCATCTCTTTTTCTCCTTGATAATAAGCTTTCTCCTACTAGAATTTGTTTTGGCTTGTGGAAAGAATTATCACGTAGCTGATCATTATATAGGCCTCCTGCATACTAGAAGAGGGGTTATTGGGCGGCTAAGCTAATTCATAAAATTGTTTTGTCTTATTGATTTCAAGCTTTGTTTCTAATAGGATTCATCAAAGTACAAGGAGGAAAAAAAGATGTAAGTTAGGCTAGGTTGATATTCACATAATTTACAAGATATAGATCCCCCTTTTTTTTTTTTTTTTTTCTCTATGCAGGAATGGACTGGATGAAGACTGATTGATATAGGCTGAATCAAGCCTCATACTTTGTAATATTAAAAAATCTATTTCCAATCCTAAAGATCTAGAAAGATTATTCATACATATTCTTATGTCAGGTCTTATCCAACGTGCAAACTTCTCCACTAGCATTGTAGTTCTAGTGTAGACTGATAGAAGGTTCATGGTCTCAAGAATTATTACAAAGCTTTAGAGCCTATTTGGTAAAACTGTCATCTTTCCCACCCACCAGTAGGTGCTATTGGCCTTAGCCCTTTCTCTTTTTTATTAAAAAAAAAAAAGGGTGGGGGAGGGGAGCACTCTCTAAGGTGATACTGATTCACATATACTTCCTCCGTTCCTTGCATTAGATGCCCCCCCCCCCCCCCACCCCCCCCCCAAAAAAAAAAAAAAAAAAAAAAAACTTGACTCCTACTTTTTTTTTGGGAAAGTAGTTATTGATACAATAAACTTTCCACATGCGTACAATAGACATCTCGAGATGTTTTCATATTGTTAAAAAATGATCGATATATAGTGAGCTATAAAAGAGAGGCTGGCTCTTTTCTGTGTTTACCCCTAATCTCATGCATTCCAATGAAGAAACCTCAAATTGGTTCAACTACCAAGAATATTAGCAACTTGATAAGTTGGGACCTTTAACTGTTGACTTTTGAAATAGCTAAATTAATGCGGTTTGACTGAAAATTTTTTAAAAGTAATTAATAAGACATGATTTACTTATTTAAAATAAAGTGAATTAAAAATTCTAATTTGATGCTTTGAACTTCAATCAATGGGCAAGTTGAAGCTAATGACCATAGATTAGTAGCTCTTCACTTAGCCAATCAACTTGGGAAGAGAGTAGATTTTGGATGGCTAACCATTATATTTTACACATTTCATTTCATCATTATTTTTAAAAATATATATTTTCTAAAATTATGGTTATTTTTAATCCAATTCACGCAAAATATTCTTATGCTTTAAATTGTTGCAAGTTTTTTTTGAGAGTTTGTTTGCAATATGGTTTTATATCCTAATGATTTTGGGCATTCCATTCATCTTGTATCTATTCATAGGAGATAGAGAAAAAAAAAGGAAAAAGAATGAAATGAAGGAAAGGAGAAAAAAAGAAAAAAGAGAAATCAAAAAAAAAAGAAGGAAATAAGTAAATAAAAAGAAAGAAATAAAAGAAAGGAGAGGCTATTTTTTAAGAGAGAGAAGAAGAAGAAAGCAAAAAAAAAAAAAAAAGGAAATAAATAATAAGAACAAAAGAAAAAAGAGTGAAAAAAGAAAGAAAAGAAGGAAAAAAGGAAAAAAAAATAAAAAAAAAAAGAAAAGAGGAAGAGAAAGACAAGCTATTTATCATGATGTGAGCAAGATGGCTACTCAAATAGGAGACATACTATTTTATGAAGAAACTTAGATATTCTCATTCTATGAGATTTAAAATCTTGATTTATATTATATCAATATTAATTTTTTAAATAATTTTTTAAGAACCACTTGCATCACTAAAACTTTAATGATTAAATTTAAGAGCGTATTTGTTCACCGATGAGATTGGATTGAATTGGATTCCTAATCCAATTTGAAAGAGTAAAGATTAGATTGTCAAAAGATTATTTCATAAGCCCTATTATTTCACCGATAACCCATACCAAAACACATGGGATTGACAAACCGTAGCCTCCTCTTTTGTTTTCGAATCCAATGGGATAAGATTGGTAATCTTATGCCACCACAATCCAATCGATGAACCAAACATGCCCTAATTAGTTGTACACCCAACTAAAGACTTGTCTTAGAATGACATGAGAAGAATGAAGTAGCTCGATACAATTACTCTTATCACATTGGGGCTCATATTCAATTTGCTTGTGCTTGAGTTATAATATGTATACTTATTCAAGCCATTTTAGTTTCTATGTATTGATTGAAATATATTATACTAATCTAACAAAAATATATGTATTTGATATTTAATCTGAAAACTCATTATGTTTTATATTATATGTAAAACATCTTATCACATGTTTTCTATTATATTTTAGAATATATGATTGTCAAAGAAGGCTCATCATTTTCTCTTGTTGATTAAAGCAGCAAGAAGTAATTTGACACAATCTTTTCATGTTTTGTGTAAGGCTTGGCTCTTTGGGCCAGCTTAATAGGAGTCAGGTCCTTATCCATTTGACTAGTCTAGGCTAAGAAGGAAAAAAAATAAAAAATTGGTTGAATTAACTCAATTGAGTTAACTCAATGCTATTGCTAATGAGTCAATTCAAATAATCAAGTCGAGATTTGAAACCAAGTTTGAGTTAAAGAAGGATTTAAAAAAAAAAGATATGTACTCCTTGCCAAGCTCCAGAGAGAGTCTAACTTTAAGGAGGGTGGCTAAAATCCACCAACTCTTTCTTTATAAATTATCTAAACCTTTCAATGGTTACCATTTCTCGTCCAAGCAAGCTCTTTATTTTTTATCACCATTGATTATCTTTTTTTCCTTTAATTTAGGAAGTAATATCATATGTTCTTCTCTCTCTTTGTTCCTCTCTGCACCACCTTAGTTACCTTGGATTCATTGTTAATGATCACTAACATTGAGCCAAGATATCAAGCTCTATTCTCTCTTGAGATTGGGTTATGGCTAGAGGTTCTGCCTTGAGCTACCGATTAGCAAATAATGCTTCTTGGTCTTTGATTCTGGCTATAGCTCCTCCATATTCTTTTTTTCTTTGCTATATGCCATAGTAGAAGCTCCATTTCAAGCTAGACTAATTGGCATTGTTGGCTATCTCTTGCCCTTGTCCTCATCAATAGCTATCCTTGTTGTTAGAGCTAATATGATATTCTACCCCCTAGTTGCTTTGCCTCTCCCTCCTCTTATTTGGAAGTCAAGAAGAGGGTAGATCTTAGCCTTTCCCTTTCTCTCTTTCTCTCTCTCTCTCCCCTTATATTTCTTAGGTTTTTCAACCGCTGTTATTGACCATCTGCTATTTCTAATTATCGTCTGTTGTCAGCACAATTATCAACGTTGTCACCTCTCGCCATTCTCCTATTCTTTTCCACTTTTTTTCCGGTTAAGAAAGATATCATAAAAGGGATTCATCCCCTCTTTCCATCTCTTTCTTTATCTCTCCTCTCTTTCTCTCTCTTCCCCTTTCTCTCTCTATGTAGGCCATAAGTAGGCTCAGTATGACGGTTTTCTCTCTTCTTTATTTTTCTAATGAGCTTGTTGTAGGCTGAAATTGAATTGGCTACATTTAGTTGTGTTAGCACCCACCCTAACTTTTGTAGGGTGTCACAAGATCCAACCATAGATTATCTCTATGGTTTAGACTGACCTCTCTTTTTTCAATATAACATATTATTATTCAGATTTAGCTGATTCGACTTGTTGGATGCTATTACTAGCTAGCTTATTTATTTTCATATATTTTTCTATTATTGATTATATTTACCTTATACCTAATTTGATTGTGGATACTGATCTTACAGAGGTGCGATTATTGGGATAGAAGATGTTAAACAAAGGATTTTATGCTTTAATCCTTAAATCAAGGTAAAAATTTAATATTTTAAATTTAAATTAAAGTGAAAATGAAAAATTTTAGAGATTAGGGATAAATTATTTATTAAAGTCAAATTTAAGGAATTAGAATCAATTAGTTAATCATGAGTTGACATTATATTGATTTTAATATAATGATACATGTTAGGTATGATGGCATTGCATTAGTACCAATAGAGATAACGATCTCTATGCATTGTCATCTGCATGATAATAAACATTACATGCACATGTACTACATATTGATGATTTAAATAGATGAATTATAAAAATCTTAATATATTATCATTATATAATTATATCCGTTCCTTTATGAATACTTATATCGTATGTTGATGATTTCAAATTTTATAATATATGTATCGTTTGCATCGAACTTTTGCATAGAATATATTATTAAATTATATTTTGATTGATCAACATAAAAATAGAAATTTGATAAAAAATTTTTTGGTTAAGTGAAAGGTATTTGTATTGTCTACAAATTATGAATTGTTACTATGAGCCGATATGTGGAACCATGGATTTCTATCATGAGCTGATATATAAATTATGGATTGCTGTGATGGGTAAGTATGTGAAATTATATATTACTATATAAGTAGGTACATGAAAAATTGTAGATTGTCGTCATAAATTGGTATGTGAAGACTATAGATAGTCCTACTATAGGTCGATACATGTGATATTGGAGATTATTAGTACGGATAAGTACTTGGAGTGTGAATTACCACCATGGATAAGTACATAAAATATGAATATATTTGCTCTTGAGATATATCAAGGATTATTAAGGTTTGCTGGTCACAAGTTTAACTATAACTATAGTTGGTCCCACACCAAAAAAAAATTATTATCGATCTAAACATATTAATCTAAAAGGAAAAATACATTATTTAAAATTAATATTGATCGAAAAGATTATTATATATGATATATGTGATATTATATGAATGTTATAACTATCTGTTAATATATGATACGATATTCATCTTGTTTTATTGAAATGTCGATTAATATACTATGTAGTTTCCTAATCTCTTTCCATTTGATTGACATTGATACTTAGCTATTTCTCATATTTATATTAATTAAATTAGTGCGAGCATTAATTTAAGTAATATCTTACCTTTTCAGAGGCACATGAAAAGTAGAGCTAGACTGCAATAGAATCTAAAAAAGGATCAGAATAGTTTAGAATAATTATATTAATTCTATTGCTTACAAAATAAAAAAATAAAATATAATAATATTATAATATTTATAGTATTTTTTGTTTTTAGATATTAACAATGAAATATTATGTTATTACGGAAAAACTAATAAAAATAGGTTGCATAAGCTACATCCCATATAGGATGGGATGTATGACTGTGTGGTTGAAACATGATATTATATACTAATCATGCTTATTGAAATATAGGGTTGGACTAGGCGAGGCATGATAACGACATCATTTAACTTTTTACACTTAGGATAAGGATTAAGAGGGTAGACCTTCATGCAACGGTAAAGTTGTCCCACTACGACTTGAATGTTAGGTATTTCAAACACGAATGTTCTACTCACTTGCAAGGACAAAACTATATATATATATTTGATCCTCTTCATATTAAAAAAGTAAAAGAAAAAGGAAAACCGATGCAACGGGTAGGCGTTGGGTGAATGGGACTCCCTTCAATTATTACACTGAAGAATATAAAAAGTTAACAAAAAAGAAACGGTTCTAGATGCGATGACCGAGGCGGCGGCGTCAACTCATAATTTCTTCCACGAGCATGGATTCGTTGATCGAGGACCGGATCTCGTTGGAGTGGCGTACACGGCTGTTCCGCCCTGGAACGGGGGCGTGGTGGCGTGCCATTCGTCAGCCGACGGAAATACCGGCCGTGGCCGGAGCTCCTTTCGGGTGAATGCGGCTGCCACGCGGTGCAGCCGCATGCTGTGGACCACCTCCACTCGTTCATTGTGTTAAGCTTCTTGGCAAGCTCCACTAGTGATTAGTTTGGACCGAGCTTGAGGAATTTTCGAAGAAAGTAAACGGTGACGTATATTTGACAAGTCAATCAGAGAAACTTGGGGTGTGGCTTCGAGCAAATGACAGAGACGGCCTTGAAGTTGTAGCCCCACCTTTTTAACTTTTCATGGTAGATTATGAAAATAAAAAGCTTCCTTTCATAGCTACTGGAACCTGATGATTGATAACCCAATATCTCTTGACAAAAGCTGCGTTCATTAAAAATTCTACCTTAGTTTTCAAGCTGACAATATAAGTTTAAGAAACAACATAAAGTTTTCATGTTCTCTTGCACCGTAATTCTATCCATGAAGCCATTGCAATACCGATTGGCTGCTATCTTTAGATTTAAAATGTGGGTTAACTCTTAGACTCAAGGATCAAACATTTTGATTAGTCAAAGCCATACCAAAAAATTTTTAAGTACAGATTAAAAAATTTAAATAATATTTTTTATCTAACTTTTTTTTTAACATGAGATCATAAATTATAATAAATAATATCCGAGCAAATATAGCTCATGATTTATGAGAATAGTCATTGCAAATGAGCTCTATATATTTGTGATTGAATTTAAATATAAATTTAAATATAAACTCTTAATCTAATGAGGATGTCGAAATTTAAATGAAAAAAAATATATAAAAATTTATGCTAGAAGTATCTAATTCTATATTGACTTGTAAAGGATGAAGAAGCCTATATAATACTTCTTGATTAGTTAATTTATTATGACTAGTCAACCGAATGAGTCAAATGAGTGAAATGAGAGCCAACAGAAGAAGGAAGGAAAAAAAAAAGAAAAAGAAAGAAAAAAAGAGAGAGGAGAACAACCTACGGGCAAAATATTCCATTGAACCTAACTTCATCCCATCTATGAAATGGTTAATTTATTATGAGCTGAAAAGTATGCCACATGGTGCTCAAGATGATGAAATCAGTCCCAATGCAGTCTTATTCAAGTGCAATTTAGACTTGCCCCATATAGGCAGGTATGACATGGATAGGATACTGGAAGTTAAAACAACACCAATGGATTCAATATACAAGCCTAGAAAATTTGTCTCTTTGCAGCCAAAACTACAGAGAGTGCTATCTAAGCTTCATCAATTTTTATAATCCCAATGGTCAAACTTGATTTGCTAACATCAAAAAGAATTTCTGAAACGAGCCTCTCAACAAAAAATGGTCTCAGAGATCCCGATCAATACTCATGTCATGTGCCTGGATCCTCGTTTAAAACACGACGACAACTTTAACTACTCTCGGGAGGGCAACAAAGATCACTTTTTAAATAGGAGACAACTTGCAAGCTTTCAGCAGAGGTGTTCTGAATCCGCTCCATATGGCCAACATTAAGATATCGGTTGGATCCTTCCTGGGTTCTTTCCTAGATCTCCTGTTATTTAATCTCTGAAGTTGCCCATGTGAGTCTCATACACCAACACCGCCATCTATTGAGATCACCACCATCCACCATCCGGCAATGCCGATGGTCTGGAGGTACGTGTTCACTCTGTGTGAGACTCACAGGGAAGCCGGGATCGCTCCCAACTTGAGACGTCTCGCCGTCTCCCTTCCTCGAGGCCACCAGAGCGAGATAAGGATTGGAAAACAGAGGAGAGTAGGAGGCCCCACGAGACGGCATCCAATTGGAGCCAAAGTAGAGCCGTCTGCTCGCTAAATTTTAAACTTTGAAGCGATCCAGCGAATTTTAAAGGTTGGGAGGATTAGAGAGGGGGAGGGTCAAGACGGAAAGAGGGGAATAAAGCGACCCGTGCTTTCAAATCCAACCAAAATTTTTCCATCTCTCCTCCACCAGATCCAGCAAAATCTAAAGAAGAACTCTAACATCGCCTGTTCTTTAATCCCCCTGTTTCAAGATCTCTCCTTTATTTCGTTTGCTGTACTGATTCGCCGGGGTTCTCCTCTGTTTCTTGTATTGCTTTGGAGTTCCATTTGAGTTCGATTGCTTTTCTTCTTTGACCGTAGTTTTCGTCCGATTTTATCCAGTTGATTCGAACATTTCGCCCCCAACAATCTCTGCTTTGGCGTCAAAATTTGAAATTTAGACCAGAGTTTCCTTCGTTTTGAATCGAATTCCACCAGGGTATGCGAGCTTTGATCCATGGCGAGCGGAAGCGACCGGGTTCGATTCAATGTGGGAGGCAAGATCTTTGAGACAACCACCACCACCCTAGCCAACGCCGGCCGCCACTCCATGCTCGGTGCCCTCCTCGACGACTCCTGGAACCCCCAGCAGCCCGCGGCCGGCGGCGGCGAGTACTTCATCGACCGCAACCCCGCCTGCTTCGCCGTCCTCCTGGACCTCCTCCGCACCGGCGAGCTCCACGTGCCTCCCAACGTACCCGAAAGGCTCCTCTACCGCGAGGCCCTCTTCTACGGCCTCCTTAACCACGTCCGCGCCGCCCGGTGGGGCCCCTTCGACGGCAACCTCCTCCGGCTGGCCACCTCCGTTGCCGGCCGCGCCCCCGGTGACGGCACCGCCATCCGCGCCGGCCCCGACGGCGGCTGCTGCGTCGCCCACGGCAGCATGGTCCACGTCTACGACTGGATGCTCGAGGAGCACCGCCCCATCAGCCTCGACTACCAGCAGGTCAACGACGTTGGCTACCTCGACGCCCAGAGCATCGTCGTCACCGCCCGGGAGCGGCTCGGCAAGGGCGACGGCGGGATGGGAGTTTTCTGCTCGTCGACCGGTGAGCTCCGGCATCGGTTTCTAGTAGCCCACGACCACCAAGTTAAGAGTTTTACCGCTGGAGCTCTCAGCTTTAGTGATTCAGACCACAAGATCTTTGCTAGTTGTAAGGGGAGGTGCAACGAGTACGGAATTGGCGTCTGGGATCAGAGCACTGGCCGGCAGGTGGATTTTTTCTACGAGCCGCCTGGTTGCCTTCTCGGCGACGCCGACAAGCTCCAATGGCTGGATGGAAGCAATTGCTTGATGGTTGCCACATTGTTCCCGAGAACGGATAACTGTTTCATTGGTCTGTTGGACTTCAGGGAGAAGAGAGTAGTGTGGTCTTGGTCCGATGCCGGCATCTCGGCATCTCTTGACGAGAAGAGGGTCCTCCATGCGATAGCAATGGAGGATGGCCGGTCCATTTGCGTCGTGAACCAGTACGAGGACTTGGGGTTCATAGATTTGAGGAGCAACGTAGGAGGGGTCAGATGGAGCTCTAGAAGCAAGCTCATGAACCGCAAGGTGCCCGACGAGGAGAGCTGCTATCCTAAGCTCGCAGCACACGGCGGCCAGCTCTTCTCCTCGATGAACGACAGCATCTCGGTGTTCTGTGGGCCGGAGTGGGTGTTGACGTCGACGCTTCGGAGGAGCTACGGTGGTTCGATATGTGATTTCTCGATTGGAGGCGATCGGTTGTTCGCTCTACACAGCGATGAGAATGTGTTCGATTTGTGGGAGACGCCCCCTTCTCCAATCATCTAGCTTTCAAATTTTTAACTCCTCTATTGAGTGGAGGCGGTGTTTGTGTGCGGATCTCCAAGATCAATGTAGGAATGGGTGTGCTTGTAATTTGTACAACACTGATTGCTTAACTGCTAAAGAAAAACTAAACATAATAATAGCTGTTTTATTGTCTCCAAATTTTCTCATCCTTCAATTTCCCAAGGAGAGCTTCTGTTTTGGATTCTGGAGAGGTCGATGTTATGCTCCATTTCCTCCAAGGCTCCCAGATTCTCTGATACACCAGTCTTTTCTTTTTGGCACAGTGGCTCAGCTCGGCTTTCTTTACCCTTAATACGCTTTCTATATGGCTGTAAATTTTACTCTCAAAGTAGGTGAACCAAGTCCTCAAAAACCACTCTCTTTGCTTGCCTTTGGCAGCCTTGGGCAGGCCTGACCAGCTTTAGCGCAGCAAAGCAAAGTTTCTTGCAAGCCAACAAGAACAGTCGATTGGCGGCTGAGCTTTTGCTTTAGATTTGATAGAAATGGATGCCAAACTTCAGAGCAATCATACCATGTCGCTTAGAACTCAAAGCAATTGCCACAAATCAGCAACATACGATGTATGATATACCATCTAACCCACCAAAAAGGTAATGTGATGTTTGACCTAAACCTTTGATAATCTACCAGAAGCTTACAAATATCCGGGATTTCTTTGATGCCCATTATATATATATATATACACTAAACCTGCTTTGCTTGAATTGATGCCCCACATTCTGGGATGGGTCATACACCACATCTTTGCAAATATCCAACATACGCTAACTTCGAACACAAGCATGAGACTCCGCAAGGGTGATTGGAACTTGGAACGGCCCTCCAGATATATTTGAGTTTTGTAAAAACTCTAGGGTGGGACTCTTGATGGCAGGTAATAAATAATATATATATCTGACCGTACCTGATCACCTTTGAAGACAGCCAATTTATCCGGCTCGGATGCACGAAACAATGGCTTGCGTTTGGTGTCACATGGTTCCCAAAGGACGGAAGAGTTAAATGGAGGCCTGCTTACTATAAGCTGACATCTTCACATCAAAAGAAAAGAAGCTGTTCCATTAACTTCTATTTTTCTTTATTTAGAACGTAAAAAAGAACAAGGAGAAGAACTGCTACGCTGAAACTTTGGCGCTTGTATTGATTAAACTCATGCATCAACATGTGGGCTCGAGCTCTCATCAATTATGGAAGCCATTTTACGGAGCACTGGCATTCATGTTAGAGTGAGTACGCACAATAATGGAATGCTCATTGGATGCCTTGAGATCTTATTTTAGACAATCAGATATTCTTGAATGGGATAGCTTACCAGAACGTACCAGAAAACAAGAACAGGAAATTGGAGCCTTTCTTGTAGCTGAAGAAGCCAATCAAGTTGTAGAGTAGCTTGCCAAGTGTGTTTTGGACCTCCCAGTATTCACACAGTTTTTTTTTTTTTTTTTTTTTTTCAGTTTTTAAAAAAATCAAGGTATTTGTTTCCATTTATCAAAGATCTTATGGTGGCATACCAAAAAGCATGTTTGCTCGAAGCCAATGCACACTGTCTACACAACAAACAGAGAGTGCGACTAAGAGCAATTGCAATTTACCCCTTCAACCCCGTTGGCTCTCCGGTCAATGGACATTTGCTACAGAAAAGAACATGGCTAATTGTAGAAATAAGGTATAATCCAAGAAATGTATGCCCACACTGCGGTTCACAAAGCTGCATCACTCCAAAAAGCAGTTACGGACAAATTGATACATGAAAATTGTTAGGCTAAACTATAATTTTAACCCTCAAACTTAGAGGGATATGTCACTTTAATCCCTAAATTTTAAAAAGTTGCAAAAATAACCTTATACTTCCTTTTTTGCTTCTTTTTTGTCCCTATCATTAAATAAGAGAGACGCCGTTTGATTTTATCTTACGTGGCAACATATGTGACCAAGCTGACGTGACATATGAAATTAAATTAAAACCCGTTAACCCATTAACCCAAAAATCCGTTATTAAAGACAATTTCTCTCCGCCTCTATTCTTCCTTCCTACCCGTGAACCTCTCTCCCTCATTGCTCGCCAGCCCCCGTGTCCCACCGCCGACATCTCTCGACGTCCCGCCGCCAGCTCCCGCATCCTTTCAGCCCGACCATGTTCCGCCGTCGTCTCCCGTATCCAGTAAGCTCTAACCTCCCGAATAAAAAGCTCTAGAAATGGAAATGGAGACTAACGCCTATCCTCCCCACTCTGTCTATCGACAAATTTTCCATACAAAACTGCAAGGAGACTGCAGCTTTGCTTCACGAAGCCTTGAACGTGAAACATTGCAACAGCATAACAATGCCAAGAGGGGAATTAGCGAAGCCATCTACTTCATCCCCTCTACCAAAAAAACCACATCTACCAATAAGTACCACCACCAAAGACAAATAAATCCACGATCTCGAATTCTTCTCCCCCAAATCAAATCAAATCTGCCAAAACAACAACTAGAAAGATTAAACCTTCCCATAATCGCCCAAAGAACAAACCCAATCAGGGGAAGAACGAAGAATCGGTAGCTTTTCCCACGCCCTCGAGCCAGAAAAAGAGGGAGATTGGAGGGAGGGAGTAGAGTAACGAAGGAAACCGTGGCAGCACAGAATCACCGACCTGGCCTCTTATTAAAGATCACACCGCAGACATAAAACAAAGAAACAAAACAATAATAACAATACACTGATCATTGAAAAGGGGAGACAAATATTTGCATCCGGCTACATCCATCATCCATAGAGCATACCCAAATCTGAGCCCAAATGCGATAAAAATCTTACTTTGTATTAGGTTCATTTGGGATGTGAGAGGTGGTGGCGGAATGGGATCGGGACGCGGGAGGCTGTGGTGGGACGCGGTCGAGCCGGCAAGACGGTAGGAGGTGGCGACGAGTGGGAGAGAAAGTGGAGGAAAATTGCCTTTTATAGTAACGGGTTAACGGGTTTTAATTTGATTTGCCGCGAGGGATACCACGTATGATGCCACGTAGGATAAAACCAAACGGCTCTTTTTTTATTTAACGGTAGGGATCAAAGGGAAACAGAAAAGAAGTACAGGGCCACTTTTGCAATTTTTTGAAGTTCAGAGAACAAAGTGACATATCCCCTAAGTTCGAGGGTTAAAACTATAGTTTAGCCAAATTGTTATTATTTTAAAGCTGCCTATTGTATTCCCATATGAGCCCATAATTATATATGCCGACACCCATAACCACAAGCTAGAAGCTTGATAAACGTAATCAATACCAAAGTAAATGAATAAATATGAAAGAAAGTAAAATGTAATGATTGAAATGTAAAAGATTTCATGCTAGTTTCATAATAATCATCCCCTCTCGATCTTATTGTAGTGTTTAGAAAGATGAATGACTAATTCTCCAAAATTCTGATACAATAAAAAAAATAAAGTCTTAATCTCAAATTAATTGGACTTAGCTACATAAATTCTTTTTCTTCATTTAGATCGGTTTTGAGTTATTTTTTTTTTAAAGATGTAAATATTCTAAATCTTTCTTTATCATTTTCTTCTATATAATTTAAAAATTTTCTTTGAACATAAATTTTCTCTATGAACATAAATTCAATAGAAAAGATTTTAAAAATATAATATTATTTAATCCACTAAAATTTGCCAGAATACTTCGTACCTACCTGCTAAGGGTGTAACAGAGCCAAGCTTGATGAAGCTTGGGTTCGACGAAACTTGATTTATTGACCATTATTTCATGCTCAATTCAAGCTTAATTTCAAATCCAGCCAAACACAAGGCTATTTGATCAGCTTGATAATCCTAAATCAATCTAAAATAAACTCAATACAAAAAGTTCAAACTTGAATAAAAGCTCATTTCTTGATTTCAAGCTTAGCTTAAGGTCTGGTTCAAAGATAAATTAACATTTAAAAAACAATGAAAACTTTAATCTAATAATCCATTATATATAAAATATGTATTTATATTATAATTTAAATATATCTGAGCTCCATTAAGCTGAGCCTGATCAAGCTAAGTTGATTTTTCATGTGGGTTAAAATTAATTTTGAGATGGTTCATGCTTGCTTCGTTAGGCTTAAAACCAAGCTTAATTCAAGCTCTTCCTAAGCCAAGTCTGAGCCGAGCTTGAGCTGCCCAGTTCATTTGACACTCCTATCATAACATAATAACAGAGATGTTCGATGCAAAATTCTCAGAGAGCATCTGGTAAGTATCTTAATGTATCAATCTGCACTTATAATTAGTGCCATCTTTTCACCTTTTCTTTTGGTCCACTACAACATAAAGGAAAGAAAGTAGCTAATAAGCATTTCATTAAATTTCATATACTGACACACATGCCATGATAAAAGTTTCCTCCATAATTACTCCTGAAAAATGCACAAATGGCTGGATGAGAGGTAGCTCGTGGAATCAAAATTTTGGAGGTACATTTTCAGCACAACATAAGAAATATTCTGTCTAAGTTTGATAACGAACACAGGTAGAGAATGCTTACCACCATCACTACCAGCTTAAAGTGAAAATGGAAAAAGCTAAAAATGTACTTCCAATGGCATTAGGAATCATGTGTAATCAGGCATGAATTTCCGAAGTAACGTTATTGGCTGGGATTCTTTGGGAGAGATGTCATCAAATGGCACATAAAATTGCTCTTTATTGTACAAATGGCATGTAGTCATTATTGTCTTCATTAGACGCCAATTCCAATTGGATTCATTGAGATACTGTTGGTGACAATCCCAAAGATGAAAAATGAAGTGTTAGAATTCCTTGCACATTTTAAAAACATGCAGGAGGAACCAATAATAAAATAATCCAAGGAAGACATAATGCATGACATAAAGAGTGAGAAACCAGAAAGCACCTTGCCCCAATTCTCTCTGAGTGACTGATGAGCTGCTCGCAAGTTATAGCTTGGTATCCTTGGAGAAATATGGTGTGGGATGTGCACATTAATATCATGACATAGGATCTCAATCCTGCCAAAGTCAATTAGATATTTTGACCTCTAATATTTTTGGCCACAAAAACAGTTTATTAAATAAGCCCCAATATGATAGAAGCTATTGCCCAGATAAAATCTATTAACTGTAGTTACATGTCATAAGTTAAACATAAGTGAGAATTAAATTTCTTAGCATGCAATGGCTGCTATAAATAAGGTTTTAAATTTCATTAGGTGGAACCGTTCTGATTTTTCATGAAATGGGATGCGCCACTGTCTTGTCCCATCCCATTCTAACACTTGGGATAGGAGGTATCTCAAGACAAGCTGATTAGGATGGCAAGACAATAGTGAAACAGTCCCATCTAGACACTAGCAACAACAACTTGTCTCGGCGTCCCACAGAACATCTTGTCCGGACTAGAAACCATAGCCATAAAATTTCCCAATTAAGCTTGGTCCACTGACAATAGATTATCCATTGATAGTTTTTGAACTTATTTTAACTCAGGCTCTTTTTTTTTTTTTTTTTTTGACTTGTTTAGTTTGTGGAGTATCTTTTTCAATTTCTTGTCCTGAAGTCCAATTTTTAATATAATTTAGGCCGTTAAATTCTCAGACATTAGGAATCGGCCTTTCAAAGTTTTATTTACTTCATATATGAGGTTCCATGGGAAACAGATGTCTATGGGAGAACCATTCCCTCAAAAGTTAATCACATTCAATTTGTTCAACAAAGGTTTCTCTTTTAACATGGTGTTACTCCATGGCCTAAAGATGCGTTCCTGCAGTCCCAAACATGATGCTTAAGCCAAAGAATTAACAATCTCTTTTGTCTTAAAAGTTTCACATATTCAATTATGTCAAGTAGGTCAACTTAAACCAATCATTTCATAATCTAATAGATTTTAGAATAGAAGAGCTCTTAAACCTTTATGTTCAGTTAGCTCCATAGTGCTGAATTCTCTAAATTTCATGCTAAAAATCAGCAATACCAGGGAAGCAATCAGAGAGGCTAGAAAGTAAGAAACCATGCAACCAAGAAGTTTAAATGTCACAATGGAGAGATGACTGGACTAGGTAACAATTTTGCATATTTTCATGATCCAGAAAAAAGGAAAAAAAGAGGGTGAGAGGGATGGTATAGTGCAAAGTAGAGCAGAGAAAAAAAAGTAAAAAGCAGAGAGAGAGAGAGAGAGAGAGATGATTAGAAATGATATTCTGGAAAAACATTCAAATCAGAGACAACATATATGATTTAATATTGCGTTCAGCCCAAATGAAACGATAAGTAACTTTGAGCTGAATCCGGCAAGGGGGAGGTTGAAACACTACTCCTCAGAGAAACATGACTGATGAGAATAATGAAATCAATATGCTTTCCATTATTTAATTGGTTGGAAACATGAAGCATGCAAATTTTTGAATCAAATAAATTTGTTTGTCAGATCAATTTACATTCTTATATCAAATAATGGCATGGAACCATTAGTATGGTTTCAAACCCTGGCGTGACATCTTAAGGAATGCCAAGATAGGATGGGGGTACCATTTTAAGTGTCGGGACATAATAGGACAGCAGCATGTCCCATTTCATATAAAAACCACGATGTTCCCGTCCCATAGATTTAAAACCTGGATCATTGGAAGCCCTAAAATTATGAGCTCTTGTCTGAACATCAATTTTTTTTGGGTGCAGCTGACACATTACATTGCCCTGCAGCATTTGAGCATAACAGGTTATGAAAATGGGATGGGGTACTAGATATAGAATCCCAGTGGACAGCTCCACTATGATCAGTTGCATAAGAGCCCACCCAATCAGCATTTGAGTCAAACAAATGCACCAAATATCCCTCAAGAGCGGATGGATATGCCTCTGCTGGAGGCTCCTTTCATCACGATCTTTGAGGCTTGGGGAGTGACTGTGACATGGGCTAGGTATTCCCATACCACCCTCAGCTCTGCCAGTGGCACGATGAGATCGAATAGCTACACTCTACCAGCCACGACCAAAGCAGAATTAGGACCACAGATGATAAAGCCTGCAACCCCTTTCTTGCCATTCTCCATCACACTGCATCAAGGATGACCTCAAGGAAGCTAGGGGGTGGAGCCTCCCAAGTGAACTGAATCACCTGAGTAGGTGCAGTGTCTCCTAGAATGGGGCCCCAATTTTCCTCAGCTCTCCAAGTGCCTTCAATGGTCTGGGATTGCACAAACACTGTGGCTTGAGAGAGGACCTTCATCAATACTACACGGGTAACAGCATTTTCCAGACTGATGGCCCGCAAATCAGTTCAAACAGGTTGTTACCACTGATATAGACGGACACAAATGGTTAAGTTTTGGAACCTCAAGTGAGATCATGTGCAAACCAGGTCATGTGCATTTTAAGTTTAAAGAAAAAAAAATCCAGAACATCTGACAACATGAAGTTTGATACTTCTTACAAACTATTACCAAGTTGTAGGGGTTAGAGTGCAACATTAATAATTACATGACTTTCATTTTCATCATGTTACTCCTAGCTCGGCTGGAGTCTCGTTTGTGACATCTTTTTCCATAAAGTATAGCCAATATTTCACTTAGTCTTTCAAGTTTTACTTTAGGTTCTTCATTATAATTTCCGTGTCAGCCCTTGCTCTACTCAATAAAGTGCAAGGCATTAGTTAGACTTGTCCTCCTCTATATCTTATGAAATAAAGTCTTAAAAAAAAATAGTCTTTAATATTTATTTTACCAAAACAGAAAATCTGCCACTTAAACAGCTGGACATGTGTTAAATATTAAACTTCATATCTGGTTAGCTCAGCAGTCTCCGAGAATGTTTTTGCAAACTAATAAATCATTAATAAGCAAAACATGGCTGCATAGCTGGAAACAAGTGCATCTGATGATAAATGGAAAACTTACCAACGAGGATAATTACAATGGACTGTTCCACCAAGCTGAGCTTGAGCAACATTCCATTCTTCTGAAGTTTTGAAAGGTATATGAGGAGCAGTATGATGGACCATTGTGAAGGTACTCATCTAGAAAATTAGAAACAAACTATGATTAGTTACAGCATTTAAAATAATTGTTACTATATCAGCCAATTTGAGAGGGCTACCAAAAGGCAAAAATATATCAACAAAAACCACATGATCTTATGAGAAGCCCTATCCCAAAACTTTCCCTATGACAGCAAAATCATGTTTAGACATAAAGATGATAAAATATAGCAGAGTAGAAAAGGTACCCAAAAGTGATACACCATCCATGGCATGAACCAAAACTTGATCCATCCTAGGATCCCTGTCCTGTAAACAATAAGCGGCCATCCAATTGCAATAAATGCAAAGACACATGCCAAGCTTATTTTGACCCTTCCAACTTCAGCTGGTCTGAACTTTTTCAAATCAAAGTGCCACATTAACCTAATAACAAACTTGATATGTTTAGAGAAATGAATATCAAATGACACTAATAAATACTGTCCATATGATGTATGCATATCTGCACATAAAAATCAAGAAGATGACAGTTTGCCTCGTACCAGTGAGCTATAGACATCCAAGGCCTAAATGGCCCATAGCCCATGATAATTGCCTTCCTCAGAAGTGGGGAGGAGTCAAACTCCTCTCTCCAAACAGGGTGCCAAGCAGTATCTTCTGACAACCTGAAAGTTCAGAAGGGAAAAAAGGGGTTAAACATGCAAGCAAAAGAACATATGCAGATGAAAGGAAGAGACAAGAGTAAAAAGGAAATAAGATACAAACATATTTGTCTTGGCATGGTGTCTATCGTGCTTAAACCGCCAAGGTTCATAAGGATAAATCAACGGCAAAAAGGCAAGAGTACCAACAATATCTTCCACCAATTTATTCCTTGAAAATGATTTGTGAGCACAGTCATGGCCTATGACAAAAAACTTCAAAAAGGGAACAATAGTTGATAGATGGAAGAAAAAAATGAAACAAGTAATGACGAAAAAAAAATGAAGCAAGTAATGATACTTTATTTTCACTTGAAAAACAATCTTGGAAGTAGATGAAAAACTAACCCCTGTCACAGCTGTGCCAGTCCATGCCCAAGCCAGGGGTAGCAAATACCATGGAGCTTTTGCAATCATAAGAATTCCCAATGCATAAGAAGTCACAGATATCAAAACTGACTTCCAAGCTTTTATGTCATCAATTTCAAATACCTTCAGAGAAGAATTTCATAAGCTCTTATGTGAAACAGACAAGAGAAAAGGAAGGGGGGAAGCAACAGGTATGTTCCTTCACACCTTTTTAGGCAGGGTATCCATGACATCCTTCAGAGTAATATCATCTGGAACTGGTTCCCCAATTTGTGTAAATCCATACATTTCACATAGCTGTTTTCTCTGTTCCTCATTTTCTAGCAATGGTGCTGAAATGGGGAGTACTGCAGCCTGCACAACTTTGACCAATTTCTTGTAGGACAAAGGTTGGCAGGAAATATGTCCTGGCTGCTGAAAATTTCTCCATTTCAGACAGTATATTCCTATGAAAAACAGAAACGAACACCAGTAAATCTTTACAAACCAACATCAAATCTTTACAAACCAACATCATAGTTAGTCATGATTTGATGTTACAATTGTTAAGGGAACAATATATGTTATGAAATAAGCTAATAAGTTGATTACAAAGGTTTAAAATATAACAAATTAACAGTTTTTTTTTAATGGGTCACAAATTTTACAAAAAGCACCATCATCTTGAGGACATGAACTTAAGGAAGTTTTGAAGTTCTCAACATCTCTTTAATTATGGACGTATTTTTACTATGTTTGAATTTTCTAGAAAAAGCGAGCCTTACAATGATGGAAATGACCAAGAAGCATCTGAGAATCGTAGTCATGCAAATAGCAAAGGGAAAAAAAATCTTAAATTAACCAACAAACTCATCCCATTTATGTGGTTCATTTCAAAAACATTTGGCCTACTAGGGATGATTGTGTGTCTTTATGTCAATTCTAGATGAATTGGTGCTGTTCCAAGCTAAAATAATTAAACTAGAGTGATGTCTACGAGCATGGGTTCAGGAAACCAACCATCACATCTATGCCAGTCAAGGCCTGGCACAGTACACAGGTGTAAAATATTCAAGTTCTGACTCAACATGCATAGACTATCGTAACCATAACCATTAAGCTTTGTCCCAACTATATCTGGCATGCTGCACTAAGAAGGAAAAAAAATATGCAACGACAACACTAGCTCCAGCAGCATGGCCTTAATCCTAAAGTAGATGGGGTCGATATGACACTGGCATATTTGTCTAACAAAAACTATTCATTCTGCATCTAAATGACTTTAATTATACTGGAGTAGAAAAAAGTTTGTTTTGAATGTTAGGAGTGCATTTTTACCTATTTAAGACACCATATGGTATGAGTCTAAAGATCAGGATGCTGTTAGCATCCCTATATCATCCTGCCACTGATTGTGTGGCACTGCATGAATTGTGTGGTATGAAAGATAACGACATCCACATAAGTCCTTGTGTACGATGTGAAATGGAAGACCGATTCGTTGAAAGAGAAACCTTAGTGACAATGCAATAAAACCATTCAACGAAGATGCAATCCATAAGGTTCCACCTCAATTTGGACATTGCTGAATGAGGACCCAAGAAGGGGCAAAGTTCACAGTCAAGGACCATATTCATTATTGAGAAGCTAAAGAGGTAATATGAGACACAATCTGCTCGAGGAAATTACAGAGACAAAGGAACGTAACACAAAATGAAACTTTGGCAAACAGTGGCACCTTGTATGCTTAGACAGGATACCCAACTCTTTTTGCAGGGACTTCGACTAATTAAAAAAAAAAAAAATCACAAGCCGAACACGATGTTTCACTGCAAAGAGTTCCGATATCCGAGTTGTAATGTAACACCAATTAAGAATACGAGAATTGGGAGAGATCCCAACATAGAGGATTTTTCAGTAGCAAACAATGAGCAATAGTAAACGAAGCTATAGATTAAACTGAAAAACTGAAAACTAAAATTAACAAGCTATTCACTCAAAGGCGTTATTTGGGGGACTGCGCCACTGAAATCCAAATCCCTTCAAACGAAAAATGTGGTACGAGTACGTGAATTTCTCAGCAACTAACCCTAAAATCCCTCTCCCAGACCAATTCATCAGTTCAACAACAGAACCATAAATCCGATTTATATTGGGAGAGTTGAGATCAACCTGGAGAAACCTTCGACCTCCTGCCGCATGATGCTCTGAATGGCGGCGCCTAAATTCAAAAAAAAAAAAAAAAAAAAAAAAGTTGAAGAAAAAAAAAAAAAATCATATATAAGCAGTGTAATCCTCTCGGATGTAGAGATCGAAATCTTAGAATTGGTGAGAAAAATAATATTTACCTCGAGATGGAAGGTGGGATTGGAGAGCCGGCACGCCATCCGCTCGGAGGAAACCAAGCGGAGACGACGACGCTCTTCTAGAGGTTCTCCGAGGCCGCACCACCGCTTCTTTTTCTTATCGCTCCACCTTGGGAGGGACAGGAGAGTCCGAGGCGGTGAGGCGTTTCCGGGCTTAGGCGAAGTTGGGCCATACACCGCAGCCTTCCATGTGGACAGAACGCGGGAGCGCGAGCGCTGACGAGCTCATCCGCCATGCGCAAAAGTGTGCCCATATTTTGCATGCGGGCGCGGACTCGAGGTCAGCATTCGCTGCGCGCGCGTCCCGAGCCGCCAACGGTCAGGTTGAGCGTGGCAGAAGCGATAGCGTTGGCTGGAATCGGATGACCGACCGAATGGCCTCCCTCGTCTCCGTACTCCGAGTGGGCCTATAGAAATTTTTCTTGGAGAGATGCTATCTTTCGGAGCGGCTGAGAGCACCTTTAACATTTATTTAATAATTAGATTAAGATAATACTTTTAATAATAAAAAATATAAAAAAATTTATCATATAAAATTTTTAGTTGTTTAACTATTTGTATCAAAAAAAAAAAAATTATAACAAGACATTCTTATTTAAATTATTTGTTTTGATATTTAATATAAATATAATAAAAAATAATAACTTTATATGTCTTAAAAATATAACAATTTTTATGATATTATTACATTATAATAATATAATAAAAATATTAATATAATATAATATAATATAATGCAAAAAAAATATCATATGATGATGTTAAATAACAATATCATATTATATATCAATTTTATAATATACTATGATATATTGTATAACATAATAATATAATATTATATTATTAAATGTGTTTATTTTTATGATTTAAATATGTGGTTTTCACGTTTAATGGCAACAACTTTTTAAAATGTCTCGAGTAAAGCTTTTACTTGTTACAACTTGAATTTTTTTTATTTTTAAGTATAACTTTTTATTTTTAAGTTTTGAAAGAGTCAAGTTACCTCAAAATTTTTATTAAATAGTTTAAAATCAACCAAAAATATTTTTAACTCTTTTAAAAGCAATTTCTGGTCCTTTGAAAGTAATAACGAACGAAATTCTTCAAGCCCTTGGATATAACCCATCTTGGCTTGTTAATGCTCTTGGCCTTGTGGGGGATGAGCTCTAAATGCTAAGCTAGCAAAAGAGACATGATATGTATGTGTCCCACTTAGGAATCTAAAAAATTATAGGAATCCAAATTAGAGCCATGTAATCTCACAATATTACTCTAAGTTCCTCCAATGTCATCTCATAACAGATAGTTAAGCATATTTGCCTTTATCAAACTAATTTGAAGGAAGGTTTCATTAATAACCATGATGAGAGAGTTCTTATAAGCCTTGTTAACATGAGACCTTAGCTTGGCTTGCTCAATTATGAATTAGATAGAGAACTGAATTATTAGCCTACTCTAACCTACATCACCAACAACCCTCCTACGCTTCTCATCTTGAACTTGCAAGTAGCTCCGTTGATTTGGCAGGCATGAAACTTTAGAAATGATACCAAGTAGCAACGTATGGTTAGAAAGTAAAATTGCATGCCTAAAAAAGAGTGCATGAGTAAACTAAGTAGCAACATATGATTAGAAATTAAAATTATATGTTTAAAAGAGCGTGCATGACTAAGTTTGAAAAGAATATCATATTGTGTGAATGAATACGATAAGTTATTTTCAATAATTATATGAATTGTGTTGCACAATAGTCCTCTATCCTTAAGGATATCATACATTTTGAAGAAAGTGTCGCGCTTCATTCTCAATATAGCAAGGCATGAAGCATTTAACTTTCAGAATCTTCAAATGCATAATTATTCTTTCACTGGTTCTCATGAATTAAGAGGGGAATGTTAGTATAAGTGTGATACTTCAACCAAAAATAATAAATGAACTCATCAGTCATAACATAGTAGACCGAACATTACATATTTTGGGTTGTAAATTATAAATAAGGACATAATAAAAATAACACTAATGTAAAATATAGTGATAATGTGCCAATAGTTGCATATTATTAAAAGTGTTCACGATATATATTACAAAGCTAGATATCATATCTGATAAAATATATACATCACCTTGCAATGGCAACTTCATAAGCTCTCTACATGGCAAATTTATACATCTTAATGAAATACATTTATTGCTTAGTGGTGCAGGCACCAAATTGAGACAAAGGTTTCAGGGTTCCTTATGGATCTCTGATTTATGAGAGTCCTTTTCTTTATTCTTAGAGTTCTTGTCGAGTCCAATTGTGTTAGTTAGCCTGATTCATTGTTGGAATACAGGAGTTGGTCAAGTGTTATTTTCTTTCATTGCGTTCTGTAATAAGTCAAGAGAAGGTTCACCTTAAAGACCCAAGAGAAGACCCATCAACCATGCAATGACACATGTCTTGGACCATTCTGGGACACATGGCATCACCAGAGTAGAGCAAGGAGCCAGCCCACATCAATTTAAGAAGGAATCTAGGCGCCAACATTTTTCTTTCACATTTCTTTATGCCACCCACCCTTATATGGAAGCTTTTTGAGCGCCCATTGCCTTCCACACTTATCATGTGGTTCCCTGGCAAATATTTATGGAAGAAATTGGTTGCTCCTCCCTAATTGGAAGATCTTCATGCGCCCCAGATGGAAGAAGGTTGCCGCCCAGTCAAAGATGGCAGGAGAAATCAAGGGGCAACCATTCTTTCCATATCTCAAGTGGTCTCCCTCCTCTATAAGCTTGAAAATTGCAGCCACTCTCTCTTTTTGGTCGTTCCAGATAAAGCGTGCAGAGATTCCTGCCTCTTCAAGAAGAATCACATGCCATACATTACAATCCATGTCAATTATGTACTTAAAATGAATGATTTAACTTGTATTGATATGAAAGGGTTATAAAAAGACATTTCTCTTGTAAATGAAAAGAAAACGATTAATGAGAAAATTCTGAAGTTCTTTTCTATTGCTGTGAAGGCTCTGATACTCCGGAAAGGAGTGGGTGTGAAGCCCTTAGTGCTTCCTTTCATCTTCTCTAACCTCCCTCAAACCCAAACCTTAGCCGTTCCCCCTCCAAAAACCCTAAAACAGTCCTGCCGCCAACCACAGGCCCCCATCTCCTCTTGCTGTTTTCTCAGAGATTCACGAGCTGAATAGGAAATCATCTTTGCTCCTGAACCATATTTCGAAGATCCTCTCCGATGGACAGCTTCTTCATCCAGGACTTTCAACCTATCAGAGCGATCTTCCTGTTTCAATTTTTGAGTGATCACTATTGGTATATAAAATCCTTTCTCTAATTCTCTTTTTCTGATTTAGTGAATGTTGAGAGCATATCCTAATCGAGGGTTTTCTAACCTTTACTTTCCTGGTTTCGTTAATATTCTAACAGTTCTAGTTTCAGTGTATACTTCCGCCTGTCTTGCATAGTATAGATTAACTAGTTTTCGATCTTTCTGGGTAATTAGTCATCTCATAAAAAAAAATAATATATAAAAAAAAATATTATTTCATTGCATTCGTGTCTCATCCACGTCCTGTATCAGTTTTGGTATCAGAGCAGGTTGTTAGGACTTGTTCTTGCATCATATTAGGAAAGTAGTTTTGCATAGGTGTTGAAAATTTCAGCTTGCTAAAATTTCTGCACACCTCCCATATTTGCTTATTTTCCTTGCATATAAAAAAATTTCAAAAAAGAAAAGAGCATATCTTGGTCTCTACTGTGCTCATTTAGGGATAGTCCGAAGAGGAAGGTTAGAGGTAGTACCTCGGGCTATTTGATCCAACGGACGTTCGGTAGGGATATCAGGGACGTACCGATAAGGGAGGCTACCGGTAGTACCTTAGTACGTTTGACCCAACTACCTACGTTCCGGGAGTGCCGTAGGCTACCAAGAGGGCTGTGCATAGTCGTCGCAAGAAAGACTGACTTGAGGCAAGGCCTTAAGTGACACACATAGGCGAAAAAAAAAAAATTAAAATATTTTAATTATTGCTATTAATTAGTTTCATAACTAAAAATAAAAAAAAAATTTCTGTATTGCTGCATCCTTTTGGTTAGAGACCCGACTTGTTAACTTAAGTCTTTGGTGTTCCATCATCTCTGTATTAAATTGACTTAAGGGTATCGCTATCTCAGATCAGGTGGGGATTTCATCACCCTTCCTGGGCCCAGAAAACCATCAACCTGCATACGAGCCCAAACCTCCCAATTTTAAAATCCAGTAGACATAATTGAGCATTAGGGACACCCACGGTTGGGTTCACATATTTTGTCGAAATTGGTGTGAGTCTTTCTCCATTTACGACTGGAACCTGGTGTCTAAGGCTGGAGGTCAAATGTCAAACGACTTAAGCGGATTGATGGGGTTACTCTAATTAGGCCCCTGCGTTAAGCAGGAAGAGCCTCCCCCCTTCCACCTGCTCCCTGGCCAGCTGCAAGGTATTTGGTGATTGACTAGCATTTAGTTGACACACTTTATTTGAGCTCTAAATCTAGGAGACACTAGTACGAATCTTTTGTGTACTTGTTTGCATGTCTAATAGGTCAGGAGTTCAATATCAATCGAGTCAGTCCCAACCTGAGTTAACCATGGATAAGGACATTGGAGCTATGCTTAGGACCATTAATAAACGATTGACTCAATTGAATGATCAAGTGAGCTCCCTAGAAGAAAGTTGTAAGACCAGGACTGAGCCTAAGTTAGACCCTCGTCTACCTACCCCACATCCTGACTCTAGGAGAGCCTATCGCTATGATTTTACCCCTGAGTATCACCCTACAAGCTCATACCCATACTTAGTGGACTCAGAGGAAAGATCCATTAGGAGCACCCGGCCTTATGCACCCACTTTTGGTGGTGATCTAGAGCTAAAGGATTACATTGATTGGGAAAGGAGGATGGATGAATATTTCGATCGGGAAGAAATGTCAGAAGAAGGGAAGGTAAAATTTGATAGGCTTAAACTAACCCGACATGCTAGGATATATTGGGAAAAGGTTGAGTACGCATGTCGTCAAATGAGGGAGATACCCATTAGAATATGGAGAGCCATGAAGATTAGATTTAGAGAGAAATACCTACCCATGTCCTATAGGCATAAGGAGCCCATCACCCATCAGGCCACACTTAATAGGACTAATATCCCTGAAAATAAGTCAAGTCCTAATCTAGGCTCATTTAGCCAGTCCATCCCTATTGCCCCATGTGTTCACCAGAGTCCACCCTTCCCTACCACCCCGTTTATTCCCATGAGTCGACCCACTCCTGTTCCCCCACTTGCCCCACCCATTCCTACTATCTGGCTCATTCCTATCTATCAGTTTGCCCAGCCTATTCCTACCACCATATTTGAACACAGGGAGGAAAAGCTAGACATGACCAGCCTAGGCATAGTTATTCAGGATCCTACTCAAATTGACAATCTAAAAAACCCTGAACCTATTGACTGTGATAAGGAGAGAGATCAAGAACTCCTTAATAGGTTATATCGAGGAGGTATATGAGGCTGACGCAAGTTTAGTTGATAAATACGAAGAGGATGAGGAAGAACCGATTGGAGGCTTTAAGGACGAATAGGTTGAGCCCAATAATCATTTAGAGGTCGATAGTCCCGAGTCCCTTAGTTATGTAGAGGTAGACATTTGTGAGTCCATTAGTTCATTAGGAGAAAAAGCCACTAAGCTTATTGATGAATCTAAGGGAAAGGAGATTGAGCTTGAGCCCAGTGACACGTTAGAGGAAGAAGAAACTACACCTATTGGAGATATAGAAAGAGAAGTCTATAGAACTGAGTCTGATCTAAGGGTTGAGTCTAAAGAAATTGATACCATCCTACTTGAACATGAACCATTGCTTGTAGCTAAAGAGATTATGGAGGAGCAAAATGGTCAACTTGAGGAAGCTGAAGTTCAAGAGCTAAGCCCTATAGAGCAACCCCTAGAAATAGTGGAATTCATGAAGGATTTAGATCAAGAGATTTATGTAATTTTTACTGAGGGTTTAGAACAAGACATTAGTAAGGGATCATCAATTTGGACTAGAAAAATTTACGGTCACATCTAAGAGGTAGTAGTGAAGATTTTAGGAGAATTTCATAAGGTATTTCCAAAAAGAATATCTAGTCACCTTTCACTACTTAGGGATATCCTACACCTCTTAGATCTAGTCTCAGTTCGGTTTGCCACATACTTTCAGAAGATCCTATGGAACCTCTTAAGAATCCATGCCATCCACCAACCCAGGGTCAAACCTAGAGAGTCTGTAGTCTGTTAGGTTTAGGTCCAGAGAGTCCAATAAAATTCCTTTTCATAGGAATGCCTTAGTAAATCTGCATTTCAGTTAGGTGTCAATCCAAGTCTTAGTAATAAGGACTTTTGTCACATTCTACTGAGTTCACATGCCCATTCAACTTATCCAACCATACACGAATCTTAGAGTCAATTGCACAACATCTGCATCATGACATTAACATTCACTTGAATATTGATAATAAGTTGGCTAATCCCCAGAATCAAGTCAAGGACTTTGTTAAGGAAAAACTATGTCATGTTAAAAGGTTGCATGCTCATGGAGCTGGTCCTTTTAGAATGTTAAAGAAGGTAGGAACCAATACTTGTGTTAAAGTTACCTCCATGGTTAGGCATTAGCTCTATTTTCACTACCTCAGACTTAGTAGAATATAGGGACCCAGTAGTGGTACCCAGCGAGTTTTTGGATCTGACCATTCCTTTGAGAGTGAGCCCTTACCTGACTGTCCACCCACAAATTGGCCCAAGAGGAAAGGCATGATTGAGCAGATTCTGAATGACCAAGCTGTCACGACCTGCAATAAAGGTTACCAAAGATATTTGGTTCGTTGGCAAGGTCGGCTAGAATCAGAGGACTCGTGGATTATCCAGAAAGATCTGCAACACATAGACCCAGACCTTCTAGATAAGTACCAAAGTTAAACTGACCCTTACTCGACGGGATCGAGTTCCTCCCAGCCCGAAAGAATTGGTGCAGGCACCAGATTGAAATAAAGGTTTCAGGGTTCCTTATGGATCTTTGATTTATGAGAGTCCTTTTATTTATTCTTAGAGTCATTGTCGAGTCCAGTTGTGTTAGTTAGCCTGGTTCATTGTTGGAATTCAGGAGTTGGTCAAGTGTCAATTGTTATTTTCTTTCATTGAGTCCTGTAATAAGTCAAGAGAAGGTTTACTTTGAAGACCCAAGAGAAGATCCAAGAGAAGACCCATTAACCATGCAATGATACATGTCTTGGACCATTCCGGAACACATGGCATCACCAGAGCAGAGCAAGGAGCCGGCCTACATCAATTTAGGAAGGAATCTAGGCGCCAATATCCTCCTTCCTCATTTCTTCATGCCACCCACCCTTATATGGAAGCTTTTTGGGCGCCCATTGCCTTTCACACTTATCATGTGATCCCTTGGCAAACATTTATGGAAGAAATTGATTGTCCCTCTTTAATTGGAAGATTTTCATGCGCCCCATATGGAAGAAGGTTGCCGCCCAATCAAAGATGGCAGGAGAAATCAAGGGGTGCCCATTCTTTCTCTATCTCAAGTGGTCCCCCTCCTCTATAAGCTTGAAAATTGCAGCCACTCTCTCTTTTTAGCCGTTCTAGATAAAGCATGCAGAGATCCCTGCCTCTTTAAGAAGAATCACATGCCATACATTACAATCTATGTCAATTGTGTACTTAAAATGAATGATTTAACTTGTATTGACATGAAAGGGTTATAAAAAGACCTTTCTCTTGAAAAGAAAATGATTAATGAGAAAATTCTGAAGTTCTTTTCCATTGCTGTGAAGGCTCTAATACTCCGGGAAGGAGTGGGTATGAAGTCTTTAGTGTTTCCTTTCATCTTCTCTAACCTCCCTCAAACCCAAACCCTAGCCGTCCCTCCTCCAGAAACCCTAAAACAACCCTGCCGCCAACCACAGGCCCCCATCTCCTCTTGCTATTTTCTCAGGGATTCATGAGCCGAAAAGAAAGTCATCTTTGCCCCTAAACTATATTTCGAAGATCCTCTTCGATGGACAGCTTCTTTATCCAGGACTTTCAACCTGTCAGAGCGATTTTTCTGTTTCAATCTTCAAATGATCACTATTGGTATATGAAATCCTTTCTCTAATTCTCTTTTTCTGATTTAGTGAATGTTGAGAGCATGTCCTAATCGAGGGTTTCCTAACCTTCACTTTTTTGATTTCGTTAATATTCTAATAGTTTAAGTTCCAGTGTATGCTTTCGCCTGTCTTGCATAGTATAGCTTAACTAGTTTTTGATCTTTCTGGATAATTAGCCATCTCATAAAAAAATAATATATATAAAAAAATATTATTTCATTGCATTCGTGTCTTATCCACGTCCTGCATCACTTAGGCAAATATAGACATGCATGGTTATGCAATATTTAGGAACTCATGCGATAATGAAAAATTAAACATATAAAACTAAGTTGTAACCATAGATATTAATTTAATAACAATATGCTAGTAAACAAGTGTGATGATTTTCTAGCGTACGTGACAACATTACCATTTATAGGTAAATATATAACTATAATGCAATGGTGATAAGTAATCATAAATAAAGATAATAATGAACACAAAAGCAAGTGTAATGCATGGCATACGTATCAACATTCATAAATAGAATCACCTAAGGATAAATTACTTTGAAAGTGATGGCAATACACTAACAATGCAATAAAGAACATAAATAAGTTTTTTTAAAAATACAACAATCCCAAGACAAACTTTTGAAGAGTTCTAAAGGTAATGCCCTTAGTTTTTCTTCTTGACTAGAGATTCAACAATACCATATAATTTGATCTTCTAAATATTTTACAACATGATTTTTATGCTTATAAAAGTTACCTTGACTCTTGGTCTCTAACCAATTGTTTCATACTTGTTGTTCATGCTAGAAAATTAATGCAATGTTTAGTTGAGCTAGTGATAAGGCTAAGAAATTATGAAAAATTTTGGTTGAAGGATATGAAGGGGTTAATGGTTATAAATCTTTAATTGTCTAAAGTTATATTGAAGTGAAAAAAAATTTGATACATATGTTACTAATAGTATGATTTTGAAATTCAATTATTTAAAAGATTATTAATAAATATCTATCGCTCTTATAAGAATATCATTCAAAAATCTTTCATGCTCTCCTAATAATGTCTTGTTGAAGGCATTTTTGGTCGACAAATAAAACTAAGGTAAGAAATTATTGATTTGCATATCAAATATACTAGCACACGAAATTCTAATAGTTTTCAAGCTATTATGCTATCTCTAAAATGCACACAAATTTCTATATGAGCATCAAGATCTACTATTTTTATATGTTTGCTTTGTCTTTTTAGAAAAACATTCTTATAAAAAATTAGTTTTTTATTTTTTTTTTCTAAATATTTTGTTAAATGGACGTGCCTTCTGGTTCCCGTGGCGGCGTACTCGGGCTCGAGATCCGGCCCACCCATAGAAGAAAGAGAACAAAACAAAGAGCGAAAAGTTTCTTATCTTTACCGGTAACACCGTTGATCCGCTGCCCATTATCAAACAATTGGACGGTACAGATCGATTTGAAGTCACCATCTCATCCCTAATTGGTTACTGTGAAGGGTTTTGGTCTGACAGAACCTGGTTGGTTCCGAACCGGCTCGAGCCGTTTCCGGTCTAGAACCCAGAACGGAAGTTGGACGCAATCTTCTGATCGCAGGCTCGCAGGACATTTTTCGTTTAATATTAGAAAAGGCGAACCGGATCTGGACCGAAGGTGTTGGCTGGACCGGCGCCGCACGAATGGCGGAACCTCCCACCGGGCGGTGACCATACGGGCGCTCACTCCTTCGCCACTATCCCCATCACCTCCCCATCGTGGCTCTCCAAATCTGTCGTCATTCTCGCGGCGCACGTGCCGGATTGAGCGAGACAAGGAAACAAAAAGAAACGACGGGAAAACAAAAATAGAGAGAGATCGACGGGTGGCGTAGCGAAAATCCAACGTCTCCACTGTCTCCGAAATCACGAAGACAGCGGGAGGAGAGATATTTCCCCTTCTTTCCTCCCTTTCTTTACCCATCCCCTCTTTCTTTTTAGGTCCCATTTTTCTCTCTTATCCGAAACAAAATCCGAAGAAACAACGGCAGAAAAAATAAATAAAAAAAAAAAAATCCAATGGGCAATGGAAGGGAGAAGCGCTGGAATTAGAAAGAACGAGAGATTTCTTTAGGTCGCTGCAAGATTGATCGAAACTTCGAACTGAGGAATTGCCTAAGCGCCCGCTGGCGGGCGGTGCGAATGTAGTTCAGCTGGCTCGAGATATTCTTCTAGGGTTTTTAGCTGGGGTTGTAGGCTGCTGGATTTGATTCGATTGGATCTCCGGCATGGCGTTGTTTCGGAAGATCTTCTACAAGAAGCCGCCCGACGGGCTCTTGGAAATATCGGAGGGAGTTTACGGTGCGTCGCCAATTTCTATACCGTCTGATAGAGTTCTTTTGGTTGGTGATGTGTTTATTAATCCTTGCCTTTGAATAGCTTTTTCCTGATCAAATCTTGAATTTTTTTACTCCCAATTTCTATACTTTCTGATAGAATTTCTTTTGCTGGTTGGAGGATTTCGCTGATATATTGTTTTGCGTGAATTCTTATCTTTGGAATTCTGCCCCTTTCGTCTCAAAAACAAAAATTAAAAAAAAAAAAAAAATCGAAGATGATATTTTTTCCCCTTATATAGAACTCGATTTTTTCTGTGAGGAATTTTATTGTTCATTTTATAGTTCTTGTATAATGTACTGCTCGTTGGTGAGGATAACGCCTCTCTCTTTTTCATCCCCTTCTTGCGCTCTCTTTCGATCTTTTCTATCGGAGAAGAACCATCAAAAGATTACAAATTTCTACCGTATTTCAGAAAGGGAAATGAGAGCACATTAATATTCATCTTTCTGTTTTTTTAATTAAAAAAAGAGAAAAGTATAGAAGAAGCTGAATGGACTGTTCGGAATTCCACACCGGCGTTGCTTCTTAAAATCACTGACTTGTGTTGTTAAGCTCTAGGTCGCTTATCCTGTGTTGTATTAAGTATAAACTTGAATTATAGTCTGTAAGGTTTCTTTTCCTGTTCTCCTAAATTGTTCTATTAGCAATAAAAATGTGCTTTTCCTTACGGAATACACCATACGTCCATACCAAGCAACAAATACATAAGAATATTTGAATGACTTTCATATGGGAACCATGAACTAAGTGGTGATATGAAAGTTGTCTCTAGTATTTTTCAGGGTGAGTGTGAGAAGAAAAGGAGAGGAAGAATCTCTCCATTGTGCTCATGGAAGACATGAAATTCTCACCATCCTATTTGGTTTCATACAAGGCCTATTACTGTGTTGTTTCTTGTACAAAGACACTTGGGAATGAAAAGAATAAGATACTATAAGATAACTTAAATTTACAAAGGAAGATATAAATCTGTATTCCAAAAAAAAAAATTTCATTGTATTGGTAAAAGAATCTTTAGCGTATTTGACATCAGAATTTCATAAGGATATTTTAATAGCAAACCAAGTTGAATGAATATCAGAACTAAATCGAAATTTAGAATGAAGACTTTGTATAATTGTTTTTATTTCTTTAATTTATTATAAGGAATTGTTAATGAAAAGCTATGATTTTTTTGACATTTTGAAATTTGCCTACACGCCAACGTTTTTTTTTTTCTTGTATGATTGTCCATAGCATCCATCATACAAAGTAACAAGCATATCAAGATCTAGTATGCATGCTATCTACTATGGTTTCACACACAATGGGGCTGAGCAATCTAGGTAATTTCAATAACAAAAATGTATTCAAAATTTTGTTCTGTTGGGGATTTCTATTTGATGTACGGCTATGTTCAATGTTAAGGTATTTAACATCGTGGGGATGATGCTTTTTTGTTTTCCCATCCTGTCCCTTGGGGGAATAAAATGCTAACTAATTTTACTAACCATTTTGAAAGAAACAGGGGAGGAATCATGAATTTTCCATTTGGGGGGGTTGGGTGGGGTGGTGAAGGAAAATCCATGCTTGAAAACTAAAAGTGACTATTATATTTTAGCATTTCTTATTAGAAAAGAGAATTGATGGCTGGAATGTCTCTAAAAGCAAAAAGGAAAATAAACTGAAAATCTAATATGTTAGCATTATGTTGCCTTTTGGCTTTTCCTATGTAGACACTATTTTTTTTATTGATTTCGGCTCCACTGTTTTGACAAGTAAACTCAACTATCACAGATAAGAAAAATTAAAGAGCACAAAATTATGGTGTCAACTGTTAAGTGCTACAAACAATAGAAACTTATGCACAGACTTATATAGATATGTCCTACAACTGATCCTTAAGTTGTAATTTTATGAGACATTGATAGAAAATGAGAATATATTTTTATGCTTGCTAAACCATGTCTATAATAAAATTTTAAGTATGATTTTTTGAATGCAAAACAAGTTTTCAATCACATATTAAGTTGAATATTTCTGTAGATTTAACAAGAGAGATATAATTAGTATTTTTACAAAATGTGCATATTAGAGTAAGGCCAGAAGCTTTCTAATGGTGATACCCCAGCAACGGGCATATGCAAAGGAAATTATAAATTTATTCTCTCTTTCTAAGAGGAGCAAGAATGAAAGAGGAAGGAGGGAGAGTCCAAAGGTTCCAATTAATGGGTGTGGATATAGAGAGGCGAAAAACATTGATTTAGAGGGATAAGTATTGAAACAAAGCTGGTTTGAATCCTCTTAAATTGGGATAATGTCAAATCCATAGAAAGTAATACCAAAATATATGGGGAGGAGAGGGGAGCATTCAAAGATTTTTAAGGGGGGCTGTGGAGAAAGAATATTGGGGGACTGCCGGCCCTTCGGTTCTGCCGCTGGAAGGAAAAGCAATTCAAAGTCTGTCCCAGAAAAAGAGTAATATCTTTGGCATGTTCAAAATTCCATGCAGACAACAGGCCACAGAAATTAGATATATAAATAAGCTCATTGTTGTGTTTAAATTGGTGTTCCCTTATGTATAGCAGGAAGATTTTGTCCATTCTCTAAAGAATACTTCACCGAGTATTTAGAAGCAACAAAAATGACTCAAGTTTAAATTTATTGCTTGATACTTTAATTTAATACCAGATCAAGGTTAAGATTTGCAAGTAATTTACTTTAAATATGTTCTCTGAAATTTTCTCCAAAGTTAACTGGCTGCTTGTTTAGTCTGTCTCCACTTTCAAGTAATTGGCTAACAGCTGAAACACTGTGAGGCGGTTTAACCTTTGAGCAAAACCTGCCTTTCTATGAAACTAGAGATTACTAATTAAACCATCAGCTATTATTTGAGAGTTTCAAGTCATGGTTTCTTATCTGTTGCTTTTAAGTTAATAAAGAGAAAAGAAAGTTAACTTTTATTTTCAGATAGTTTAGTTACTCATGCAGGAATTGTGCTAGTCTGTTGTCCTGTTTTGTACTAACTCTTTCTCAAGGTAGATAATTTTTCATAAGAAGTTGCCGTATCTGCACCTGCAGTGTTTGATTACTGCTTCTCCACTGATGTCTTGGAAGAGGATGACTACAAAGTCTATATTGGAGGCATCACAGAGCAACTTCGAGAACATTTTCCAGATGCATCCTTTATGGTCTTCAATTTTCGGGAGGGGGAGAGGGAAAGCCAAATATCTAGAATTCTATCCGAGTATGATATGACAGTGATGGACTACCCCCGGCATTACGAGGGGTGTCCATTGCTCACAATGGAGATGATCCATCATTTCTTGAGGTCTAGTGAGAGCTGGCTCTGTTTGGGTCCACATAATGTATTACTGATGCATTGTGAGCGTGGTGGCTGGCCAGTTCTGGCTTTCATGTTAGCTGCACTTCTGATATACCACAAACAGTATACGGGTGAGCAGAAAACATTGGAAATGATTTATAAACAAGCACCACATGAGCTCTTGCACCTGTTGTCACCCCTGGATCCTGTGCCTTCTCAGCTAAGATACTTGCAATATGTTTCAAGGAGGAATGTTGTCTTAGAGTGGCCTCCACGTGATAGAGCACTTACTTTGGATTGCATTATGCTCAGGATGATTCCAAACTTTGATGGGGAGGGTGGCTGCAGACCAATATTTCGTATTTATGGCCAGGATCCATTTACTGCTTTTGATCGGACTACTAAAGTTCTGTTTTCAACTCCAAAGAAGAGCAAATATGTCCGGCTTTACAGACAGGTAATTTCGAATTTATTTTGGTTCAGGTATTATATGTTATATGTTTTCTTGTACATAAAATTCAGTAACTGAACTTATTAGTTCGATTGTATTCTAGTCAATCATACAAAACTCTTGTATGAGTTCCCTCGTTTCAAATTATCAATTCTACAACTGACCTAAGAGTAGATTTCAGCAGGCACATTTTGCGTGGTATTGTTTTCACTATATCAATATATTGAAAAATTTAAATTGCTGTCAAGGCTAAAAGTTTGCTACTCATTTTTTTGTAACGAAGAGCTATTCTTTAACTATCTTTCTGTTTTAGCACATTTGTGTTTTAAGTTGAGATAATTTAGTCCCTGTAAAGAAGTAAACTACTTCTTCAGTTCTTTGAACTCCTGAAACAAATCATGAAATATAAAATTTAAGACATTGTACTGATTCTGGTCTATGGCTTCAGACAGAATGTGAACTAGTCAAAATTGACATCCATTGCCATATTCAAGGAGATGTTGTTCTTGAGTGTATCAGCCTGGATGATGATCTAGAACGTGAAGAGATGATGTTTAGGGTCATGTTCAATACAGCATTTATACGATCAAATATCATGATGGTCAATCGTGACCAGATTGACATTCTGTGGGATTCTAAGGACCGATTTCCAAAAGATTTCAGAGCTGAGGTATGTAGTTCTTCCCCTTTCAGATTGTCTGGATTCTCCACTATGATTTAGTGATATGCAGCATTTTCTTGTTGGAAGGTTCTTCTTTCGGAAATGGATGCAGCTTCATCAGTTGTCAACATGGAGTTGCCTAGTGGTGAGGAAAAGGAAGGCCTTCCAATTGAAGCTTTTGCCAAAGTGCAAGAAATCTTCAGCAATGTGGATTGGCAAGATGTGAAGGGGGATGCAGCACTTCATGTCCTTCAGCAATTAACATCATCAAATGCTTTACAAGAGATATCTGAGGTACTTTCTCCACGGGCCATGCCACGGAAATCTACCCATTTCAAACTCACTGAGAAAGCAGACCATGATGTATCCAATAATAATGCTGTTTCTGATGTTAATGACACAAGGCGCCCATCTTTGCTGTCATATTCAAGTAGTGCTGCTTCTGGCTCAAGTGAACCTGCTTCTAACCAAAAAATATCAGTAATTCCTTCCCCTCCTCCCCCTCCTCCTCTTCCCCCTCTCGCTACTACCCCTAAAGCTAGTACCACTAATTTGCCATCTGCATCACCTCCACCTCCACCGCCACCTCCACCTCCACCTCCAATCCAATCATCAGTAATGCTATCACCCCCCCTGTCATCACTGTCATCGTCACCACCACCTGATCATCTTCCACCTGCAAAATCAGTGGCTACCATACCTCACCCACCACCTCCTCCTCCTTTCTTGGGGGCTTCATCCACTCATAGGCAAGCTTCAAGCAATACCTCCACCAAGTCATTATCCACTCCACCCCATCCTCCTCCTCCTCCACCACCACCTACCTCATCAACTCAATGCCCCCCTGGTCCACCTATAAAGAAGCCAGGTGGTCTAGTAGGTGCCCCCCCACCGCCCCCACCGCCTCCTTCACGTGCTAAGACTGCTGCACCCATGGCGTCACCTTCAGCACCACCCCCACCTCCACCACCTCAATTTACACCAAAGCAATCCACTGTTCCTACTCCCCCAAAACCATCACCTGTCCCAACCGTTCCTCCTCCTATGTCCAGTCAGGGCTCTCTGAAGTCTTCTCAGTCTAGTTCTATGGGAAGTAAGGGAACTGGCAGTGAATTTGTACCTCCACCACCTGCTGCATTGCCTAGTTCTTCATTGGGTGTTAAGGGACGTAGCTTGGCTCATGCCAAAGGTGCTAGGAGTTTGCAATCCACCCAGTCATCATCCAAAAGGATTTCTCTGAAGCCTCTACATTGGGTTAAAGTAACAAGAGCTATGCAGGGTAGTTTATGGGCTGAAACAGAAAAATCTGATGAAGCTTCCAAGTATGAAAACAACCCTATACTTTACCATATTTGTAATCTAGCTACTGATTATGGATTTATGACTGTTACATAATTGCAATGTCATGTGTGCCAGGGCTCCAGAGATCGACATGTCTGACCTTGCGGAATTTTTCTCGACAAATTCAGAATCTGGTTTAAGTGAAAGAACAAGGCGGCGTTCCTCACTCGGGGGCAAACCTGATAAAGTTCATTTGGTAAGCCAGCCTTTAATTTGCAAATGTTCTTGGTTCATGTATCCTTTTCCCCCTCTCAATCTGAATTACTTGTGGTATTTTGATTTCGTCTTATCAAGATTTTCTTTTATTGTCTTTGATCCTAAAATGGTATAGCTTCACCTGGCTTAAAGAAGACAAATGCTGCAATCTTTGAGAAAGTATCACGTACCTATAGAGTATGATTAGTTGAAACATAATGTAAGCCAAATGGTTATCAAAGAATAGATTTGTTCTGCCCATGGTATGCTGAACCATCCCGTATCGAGCGGTTCAGGGCAAATTGAACTGGCCCAGAATCAGGATGATTTGGCCTTTTGGTTCGATTAGGGGAAGAATCAATGGAACTGACCCCGAACTGAGCAAACCGATCCTGAATTAAACGTACTGAACCATCTGGAACCAAACCATCTGGTTCAACTTGATTCGGGACAGTTTATGGGTTGGAGCCTCTTGATGCACCTAATCGGTATACTATTGGTTCGGTACGATACGTTCATACTGAATTGTACTAGTCCGGTACCAAAATGGTATTGATTCTTGGCACGGTGAACCTTCTACCCAATGGTGAAAACATCCAGGACAAGTATGTTTTCGCTGAACTTTGATAGTTTGCTTGAATAACAAATTTTGTGATTAGAGGGTTTATGTTCTTTCAAACATTCCTCTAATATTTAGTACTTCTTCCACTGATTGACAAAATGAAACTTTGCAATGATGGTAAATCTGGAAAAATGTTTATAGCATGTAGAAGTGACAAGAAGATAAATTAAAGTAATATAGCATATGAAAAGAAAAAACTACCTATTTATACTAATGAAACCAGAATAATGTTAAATATCTGTTGCAGAACATTATGGAAGGAATTATTTAATTAATCTCAAGCATCTGATAATTGACATAGTCTGCTAACTGCCAAGTTTATCGCTTCTACCTTTGTCCATAAATGATATACCAGATAGATACATCATTGCTTTAACTGATTGATGCTGTCAAGAATATTAGAATTGATTTTCACCTTGGTAGCATCTGCAATATAATTGAAAACTACAGCTGATCCATACTTTTCTTTAAAATCTTGCAAGGCTTCCCCATACTCTGTTGAGTTTTAGAGCATTGTGATAGATTTCATAAGATTCCAACTTGATGGCTCTAATCTCAGGTGGTGATCCTTTGCCTGATGTTTCTTCTTGATCCTGCTGTTAAAGTGTTGCCATTTATTTAATTTAATCAGGTTCTTTTGTAGACATTCTGGAGCTTCTTTGAGGCCCATGCCCTGCAAATAATTACTTTGATATGTTTGGGAACAACATTAAACCTTACAAGTACTTAAAGGTTCTTCCTCAAAAAAAAAAAAAAAAAAACTTAAAGGCTGTACAACATGTCTAAGCTGCAAATTAAATGAAACAGAGAGGATTAATTAAGCATTCTTATGCAATGTTTTGTTCTTGCAACTGAAAAATAATCAGAATGGGAATTAAAATGGAAGGTAGGGAATCAGAATCATGATTCTCATTACCTTGTTTGGATGTGAAACAAAGGAATGCATGGAAAAGAAATAATAGTGGAATTCCTATATTTAATTTAAGTAATTTTAGATTAGAATGTTACTAATTTTGTATTAATTTTTAGATATATTATTGATATTATTTTCTATTTTCCTATTTTTATTCATTATTTTCTATTTTCCTATTTTTATTCATTATTTTTTTATTAAAAATTTATTATCTCAAATCAAATATATTATTTTTTACTTTTAATCTTGATTATTTAAAATTTTCAAGTTATGTGGCTTGGGTCGGGGGGAATGACCTAGACCGGCACATATTGGGTAGTTTCCTAGTTCTACTCGGTTCATACTGGTTTAGGCCCCTTACCCTTTTATATTTGCATTTTTCCATCTTCTTTCCTTCCTTTTTTTTTTCCTTCCTTTCTTTTTCTTCTCCCTTTCTTTCTATCTTGCCTTTCTTATTCTTTCCTTTCTTATTCTTTCCTTTCTTATTCTTTCTTTCCTTTCTTCCTTCCTTTCCTTCCTTTCCTCCTCTTCTTTCCTTTCTTTCCTTTTATACTCCTTTCCTTCCTTTTCTTCTTTCTTTCTTTCATTTCTTTCTTTCCTTTTCATCTTCTTTCCTTCCTTGCTCTCTTTCCTTCCTTCCTCTCTTTCCTTTTTCTTCTTTTTTCCTGCATGAATGGTTACTTTATACATGAAACAGAATGCCATAATAATATTCAAAAAGGTTGTATTAATGAGATGTTAAGTATACACAAAATCACTACATGTTACACTCTTTCAAAAGTATTTGCAGAAGAAGAAATAACTTATAGCATGATATCTTCATCTAACTCTTGATTCCAAATTTACAATCCATTGTCCTCCATTTACTCTTATATTCAGTAGTATCTGTCCCTACTTGCCACCCTGCCAACACTTATAAGGTTTTAATAACATTTGGGCATAAATAGATATATGTAATTTATATTCTTCTATGGAGAAAGTGTATTATTGATGATGCACTTCACTCTTAAGCAAGGAGTCTATTATTGAACAACCTTGGCAGAGAACAGACTAGAAAAGTAACTCTTAATAACATAAAACAACACAAATTCAGGTTCAACAAAGAAAAATGTCATGTGCGGACCTTAAATCCTAGGAAAAAAAAAACTCTACCTATACTCATAGACCTACTTCAAACTGATTTATGTAGAAAAGAGAGCAAGGACAAAATCAGAGTTGTTTAAATATGTTGATGATGGATCTAAGATAGCAGTTTATTTCTACCTCATAAAGAAATGAAACCTCATGGATTGACTTACTTCAAATGAATCATTTGATTTACAAAAAAACAATAAGTAATTATTGGACTTTGCTATTATATGTTGATGAGTCCACATAAATTGAAATCTTGATCATGAAATCAAACCTCATATCTCTGTGATGCAAAATTTGCTTAATACTTCAAATTATTAAAGATTGCAATAATATTTTGAACTGCTTAATATGATTCTAGGCGAATACCCATGAACAAATGTTCCTAACTAGATAAATTTGTGCATACTATAATGAGCATAAACTAAACAAGCAATATTATCATGTAAAAATACCTTGAACATCTATAAACCTTAATTGGGTACTTTCAACAATGACTGAGGCTTAATTGGGTATTTTAAAAGTACACTATAGTACTTTTAAACATCCATAAATCTTAAAATGCTCTTCAAAAATAAAAAAATAAAAAATAAAAAGCTAAAAAAATGTTGTATCAGCATTGAACCAATATGCATATGTGTATCGAGTATTGGTATGATACAATACCCATATTGAAAGTGTGGATGTTGATATTTTTACTTTTTTTTTTTTATATTTCAACACTTTATTGTTTATCATTTACTATTTATTGATTATTATATTTAATTTTTAATGTTTATCAAATATATATTTTTATTTTTTATTCCATATTATTTAATTATCAACTAATTTTTGTTTTATTTTGAATCTAATACTTGATTTTTAATTTTAATCTTAGTTATTTATATTTTATATTTTATATTTTATTTTGATACATATTTTTTATTTTTAATGAATATTTTTTTATTTTTTATTTTTTTTAATTTTTATTTTAGTCATTATAATAATTTATATTTTCTTTATTTTAATAATAATAATATTTTTTAAACATGCATTGCATGATTCCTTTTGGCTATTGCATGATACTTAGTAAACCTTTAAGTAATAGTTGATAAGATGTTACAACGTATACTACTTTGTGATGAAATATTAATTTCAATTATATTATAATATCATAACCATCGATAATTGATTCGTACAAAAATATATCATTTGTTACAATTTTATACCATAAATATTGTTAGTTCCTTATCAAAATATCATTCATTCTCTATCTTTAAAGGAAAAGTAAGAAGTATGAAGCAAAAACAGGAGTGTTATATCACAGCCTTTTGTCCTCACATGGATCACAAGTGCTCAACACTAGCGATTATAGAAGTAGTTTTTCTCATCAATATAGGATTGCCTTACTGAAACCTTCTTCTTTACTTGTTTTGCCAAAAGGAATGATACTAAAATCCTGTCCAGAGTGCAATGATTGAGGTTTTTGGCTGACTGAAAAATTGGGCATAGATGCTGGTACTTACCGCTTCTTGTTTCTGAAAAACTTTGTTGGGTTTCATCAGAATACATGATTTAAACAGATTACTGGATGTCAGCCAAAGCCAATTTGCAAAATGTTGAACCATGGTGACACCTCCCACCCACTCTAATTTTAATCATTGAGGCATTAAGCAACTTTTTTCTAGTTATGCAAACACATACATGCACAACACCCTCAAGAAATCTTGTGCACCTTTTTAGTCTCATATTATGTATTTTATGTATGCATGCCTGCATATATATATAACTTTTTGACAGAATTTATCATTATTTCCTAATTTGGCAGATTTATCGCTATTTTAGACATCTGATCTATCCTTTTCTCCATTGTTGTATAAGTTCCTTTCTGTTCTTGTTTGCACCACATTGTTTGCTCACTGGTTATAATTTGTTGTCACAAATGTGTGAGGGAATAAGAGTTTCTTTGCTTGATAATGAATATGAATAGAAAAAATATAGTGTGAATTAACTATGAAGATACAAATAAATATTAAGCTGATAGATGTTAAACTTTCATAGCAAGCAATAACAATTTATCCCTGTGCATTAAGCTTAATTTGATATTCTGAGTTGACACTAGAGTTTGCTCTTGCCTCTTAAGAAAACTTCTTAGAGGTGTGAAATCTTTAGTTATGAGAGGAGGTAGTAGTAAATTACATGTCAGAGACAACTCTTTGGATGGATTATTGTTGGCATAATTAAATGGCAAAACATTAGGACAATAAATGATGAATAGGGAATGCAAGAAAGGTGCTTTATACCCAGAGTTATACAAAGAGATGATGATAGTGGATATGCTAACTTAATCCACTAAACTGAAACAGAAGACCAAGATTTTACACCATTGTGTTCCAGACAAAATATCCAGATCAATTATATATTACTTCACATCCGAGATAGGAAACTTAAGAAATTATTATTTTTGGATAATTGTTGATGTTGTTGGGTAAAAAAGATAGCAGCTCCTTAATATGCTGGGGCTGAATACTGTGATAAAAGTTCTTCTTGGCTTGATAGTGTCATTCATCTAGATTTTCTAGAAGATAAATACATTATATTAGGTAAAAACTATTTCGCATATATGATATTTCATAATTCCTTTTTTTTTTTTGCAGATTGATCTTAGAAGGGCTAATAATTGTGAAATAATGCTTACAAAGGTTAAGATTCCGTTGCCCGATTTGATGGTAAGCAGATAAAGCTGTAATTATTGCAAATAGAATCCTGAACATTTTTTCCTTTTTTTTTTGGTGGAACCTGGGAAAGGAGAAGAGCAGAGTTTTACAATTTTGCCCCCCGCCATGCTACTTGGGGACAGAGAAATCAGGATGGTGGGGGTACATAGGGATGAGGGGATGTTTGATGCTTTTTAAAGGTGGAACTTGGCATGAAGCTGACCTCAAAGCCTTTGCCATTATCTATTAGTATATTTGAAATGATATCTTTTTGATGACTTTATGAAGGCATGGTGGTGAATGGCAATTGTAAATTGCAATATATGAAGGGTCTCCTTCTCTCTCTCTCTCTCTCTCTCTCTCTCTCTCTATATATATATATATATATATATATGAATAGTGTGGTTAAAATACATGTTGGATTTGAAGAAAAAACTTTACACCCACCACCAAATTCAATATTGGTGGCCAAAAAATGAATATATAAGCCATTGAATGTGATATAAAAAGTCTAAAATTTTTATATATAAAAATCATACATTTTTTAGACCCCCTAGACTATGGTTTAAGTCACCCTATACACACACATACGCATATGCAAATGTGTGCATACATTTATGTTTGTATATGAATGCATGCATGCATACATGTGCAATAGTTTAAGTGTCGACAAGATGGGAACTGAGACAACTGAGACGTTTTGTCCTAGAGAGATTCCGAGACCGATCCTGACTGTCCCATTCCATCCGGTCTCGGTCATAATATATTATAATTTCAATGTTAAATCGATCTAATTTATTATAAAGATATAATTTTTGAAGTTCAAATATGTTTAAAAATTGAATAAAACACTAAAGCTTCACAAACAATTTTTTTTAAGAAAAAAAAATCTCAAGCAAGTGTATGGGGACACCTGACTGTGTCAGGGATCGAGACGGGACAAAACACAAGTCTCGTTTTATGGAAAAACTGGGACATCTCTATCCCACGAGATTTAAAACCTTGTGCATTGTACCTATATATGTACATATATACGTATACACATATGTACATGTATATTCTCGTTTGCATACATGAATATTTTTCCCCGCTGAATTCTAACCATGTAGCTTGTTCCATTGCTACACTCAGCCCCAAAAAAAAGTATTGGGTTGATTGCTAGTTTGGCATCTGCCTAAAAAAATAGAAGCCAAATGGAATTTGATATGATTTGCATGTTCAAATATCTTTTATTTTTATAATAGTTCGATAGGACAGAGCCTATCTTTTCTGTTTAAAAATTCTCTTGGCTTTGTTTCTTATAGTTTTTTTGGTGCCTAGTTTATGTAGGTTTCTTTTGGTTTCAGTATCCCATGAGTGTTGTGCATTTGTTACAGAGTTCATTGCTTGCACTTGATGATTCTCTTTTGGATGCCGATCAAGTAGATAATCTGATAAAGTTCTGTCCAACAAAGGAGGAGATGGACGTACTCAAGGTACATATTTATAGTCCCTGATGCCAGTCAAACAGCTATTAGGTCTCCCATATCTCCACAACCTCTGGTGCTTTTTTCTTTTTTATTTGTATGGAATAATTAGTGCTATTGTTTGTATGGAATAATTCATGCTTTGTCCCCCATTGCTTTTTTCACTTGACTGCAGGGTTATAATGGTGATAAAGAAAAGTTAGGGAAATGTGAGCAGGTTAGTTGATTTCCTTTTTGTTTTCTGTTAAACTTTGGCTGGTTGATGGATCCTGTTGTGGTATTACCATAGTGCTGCTAAAGTTTGTGACTGTAAGCTCACCAACTGTTTTAGGTGGTCTCTTCTTAATGCAGCTGTGGAAGTAATGTGAGATCATCATCAGAAGTTATGGACAGAACTACAACAGCTGGACTTTATTTCAACCAAAAAAAATGAATAAAATATTTCAAACAGCTAGTCACACATAATAACTTCAGCACACAAGACCTGGTCTGGTTAACTTATCATCAGCCCAAGTTCTCTTAGGATAACTGGACATCCCTTCTTCCTCTAGTAATCAAGCCCATCTATCTAAAGGCCCTCTCTCCAGATTGCTTAAGAAAGCCCCTTCATCTCCTAATTCATTCAGAGCTCCCAAAACATAGTCAAAAACTCAAAATAAATAAGCCTAGGTACTATATTGGATGACCTGTAGTTCTGTATGTATGCTTAATCAGTTACAGGTCCAACAATGAGTCTTAGGATTGCTTTGGCATAACCAGATGGGCCAACAGATTCTCTATGAACTGTTATAATAAGTCAGAAAATATCAAGCATAACTTCTATTATCTGTGATTGTACAGTATCAGTAAATTTGCTGATGGCTTCTAGGTATGGAATTACCTACTTATGTGATGGCCCTGCTTAGGGCTGGCTGTGTACTTGTAATCTTCATAAATTTATTTAATGCCTTGGGGCTCTTCAAACCCCATCCCCCCCCCCCCCCCCCACCCCCACCCCCCCTCAAAAAAACACACACACTCAGAAGATTTTTTTTTTTTTTTTAGCTCAGTTAGGTTAAAGTTCTAGCTCAGAAAACTCTATAAAACTATTCAATCTCTTGTTGGATTTTGGCTGAAATATGGGCATATTTCCAGTTGTAATCAAGTTTGTTGCATCTGATAGTCTCTACTTGATAACCAACTAATCCATTCCAGCTATTGGTCATCTTGACACTCTTAACTTCATTTGCCTAAGAAGCTGGATGTTATATTATGCCAGGAAATATAAAGATATCCTTATTAAGTGGGTGCAGCTGAGAGGTAATTAATCTTCTCTCTGGCCCAGAGCTCTTCAATATGGTGTTGACATGCAGCTGGGCCATATGGAAGTCTGCACTAACTTTGCTTGGTGCTAGATGACCATGCCTAGGCTCAGGACTGGGTCAGACCTGCTAGGCCCAAGCATGGTCTGAGTTTGGGCTATTTATTTGGCCATGCTAGGGATCAGAGTTGGGCCTATGCTGGTTTTCTTAAAATCTTTTGCCTGAGCTTGGATCAAATTCATGCAGGCTTTAACTTCTTAGGCTACAGTTCACCCTTAATTTCTGAGCTCGAGTTTAGATTTCCCCCCCAGGCTGGCTTGGTCTAATGGCACGCTTACTCCTAAATGAAAACTCTATAACCTTGAACAAGATACACATACTAAGGACTATTAGGTCAAGTCCTTGCTGGATTTTGATTAAAATTTGATCTTAATATCTATCTCTCAGAGTCTGATAATGCTTGATGTATCTGATGATCCATTAACTGATGTGCTGCTAGTCTGGTTCCTTTGTTAATTATCTTCACATCACTGTCTTATCACTTCTTCAATGTTACTCTTCTTCTTTGCTGCTGTTCATGAACCCTCAACAAACCCCATCAGATTATTGAGACTTCCTGATTCTTGCTTGTGGTTGAAACTTGAAAGTATCGAGCTGTATGCAATAACATAGAGATTGGAGAATGTGTTCCTACGATAGTCACTGATCTGTGCTTTTTTTACATTTCCTACCAGTTCTTTTTAGAGTTAATGAAAGTACCAAGGGTGGAAGCCAAGCTGAGAGTCTTCTCCTTTAAGATGCAATTCCGTACCCAGGTCATAGTTACTATTTTCTATATGTCTGCTTCCCATTTGGTATGTTTGTTATATATTTATATATTAATGCAAAATACTTCCATTTATATAATTATTGTACCAGGTTTCGGACCTCAGAAGTAGCTTAAACATCGTTAACTCTGCAGCAGAAGAGGTAGCTGTTCAATCTTTCTAGCTCCTAATGTTACCTGTTTATAAATATTATCACTAACCTATATGTACCTCCATGTTATCAGATCAGAAATTCTGTGAAATTGAAAAGAATCATGCAGACAATTCTTTCTTTAGGAAATGCATTGAACCAGGGAACGGCCAGGGGTGAGTCAGAGTAAAAGATGTGGTGCTTTAACATGAAACAATCATATGTTTTTATCAGTATTATGATTATCAATGAAATTGCAATAGAATTCTTATTTTCTTCTAGTCATATAAGCTACCAATCTGACTTTCTTCTTGTCTCATAATTACAATTATCAAAGCAATTACAAGCCTCTTCTTTTCTAGTTACATAGTCTACTAATTTGACATTCTTTTGGCTCAGTTATCACCTATTTGACTATGTCATTGGTAAGATGGTTTGAATAAAGAAAACTAAATTTGGGCATATCATTGGTTTGATGATTTCATATGTCTTCTATCTTTGAGCTGATAAATATCTGTCATGAATTTATTGATCTTTGTCAATATTTTGGATAAAGCAATGGTTTTAGTATTAATATCAGCTTCAGTGTGGTCCTCTAGTGATCATGTAAATCCGAATGATTGATTATTTTCATTGGATGATGTTCCTTTCTGAATCTTGTTACCATAAATTATTACATACATGTTTACAAGAGGGTAGTTTTTGGGGAGAAAATTCATTGTTTGCTTAAAAATATTTATTTAAAAACATAAAGATAAGTGCATGAGGCCTTTAGAAATCACCAACAACTTAGAGCTCAATTCGGCTTTGATGTTAACATTGGATATGAATAGGACTTGCAAAGGCATTGAACCTTCTAGATCACCATAAACCATAAAAAAAAAAAAAACATAAGATTTACAGATTTCAGCAATTAATTATTAATTTCAATTGACCTTGAAACGTATAGCATAATAGGTTCCTCTTGTGGAAGAATTTAAGAACTTGGTTTCAGCTATAGAACACTGATCCCTGATAGTTGGGAAAAGGCTAGATGATTATGATTATGTTTTAGCTATAGAACAATGAGTTTCAATTTTATCTTTCTTTCATGGTCTCAGCTCTCGTTGTGGCTATTTGCTTTTAAAATAACGATTCAGCTCACTTTGAGCTTGATTAATGCCCCAATTACAAGATGACATGCCAAATCAGGTCCCTCTCATGATACATTATTAAATAAGCTATGCAATTAGTCATATATTACAACAAATCAGCCAAACATGTGAATGTTTAAGTATGCCAACAAATCAGCAAAATATGTCAACACTTTGGCTTCATTCCTCTTCTTTGTTCATATGGGAAAATGGTAACCAGGAAGACAAAATGATGTTTGAATTATCATCATTTCCTATTAAACCAATTTAAAAATTAATGAATAACCCTTAATTAATGGTCGTTAGATGCTTGTGTTCTCTACTAGGTGCCAACCTAGGCGCTCAGCTGGCTATCTTACCCGGAACCTATAAAAGCAGTAGGTGCCTAGGTGGCAAGCACTCCTAGGCATTAGGGCAGCCACATTTGACAACCCATTGCAGTAGATATGTCTTGATTCAGGAGGTTGCTTGGTGCAGATGCTGCCTATGTCAAGATCTATTCCTTTTTAGGATTTTATGCAGTTTTATCAACTTATTTCAAGTTCTTTGACTTTCATTTTTTTTAACAATATTGGAGGTTCTTGAATTATTTTTGATCACTTTATTCACCACTTAATCCTGTTGTTAATAGTTATGGTTTCCTTAATGGGCATCCAAATTTTATTCATTGTTTACTATTTGAGCTAGTTTTCTTGTTCATGCAGGATATCAGCTTGATAAGCTTAAATGGTTGTAATCATTACTTGCACTTTGTCTATGGAAACCAACTTTCAACCATTTATCCATAATTGCAGGTTCTGCCATTGGATTTCGGTTGGATAGCCTTCTCAAACTCATTGATACACGTGCGCGGAATAACAAAATGACTCTCATGCATTATTTGTGCAAGGTACCTTATTCTCTTATTTTTATTGATGTATTTTGGTTTCTATTTTATTGTTAATATAATCTTGTGACTAACTAAATCAATGTTTCAGCAATCAAAAGCTTCATTGCCTTTGTTATCTATAATCATGTATGCATTCAGGTTTATTCTTATTCATGTGTTCTAACAAATTTAAGTACCACTTGCATGATTCACATGTAAATTATGTCTTAAAATTAGTTGCTGGTTAATAAACAATAGTCACAGGGTCATGAACATTGGGTTTGTGGTTAGATTTTGATGCAGGGCAGAAAGTCATATTCGTTAGGGGAAAGTGAAGATGGTTTGGAAATTTTCTCTTAAAAATGATTACTCAGCCAAATTTGGAAATATATGAGTAAGATTTGAGAAGTATCTGAAAAGTAAATGAACTGTTTAGATTCATAAATCCATCAGTTCTCATCCCAGTTTTAGATTATTGTGTGCAATGCTCTTAGTATTTATAGTTTGACACGCATTGCCATGGCATTTTAAGTATATTGATTAGGTAAAAATGGAGATGTGTAGATTTAACGAGTAATTCAAGTCTCCATGGGACGGGGGCTAGCTATGAGCTCGAAAGACTAACACTGAATGAACTCTACATGTCACATATGGTTGTCTGCTTGTCTAGATTGGTGTGCACCCCTAATGGTAGCTTATTTTATAATTACAACCCATGCATCACTTACTCTCCTAACTTTCAACGAGAGCTTAACATGCTTATGAAGTTAATTTTAGAATCATTCTTTTTCAACGAGAGCTTAACATGCTTATGAAGTTAATTTTAGAATCATTCTTGTTCTTTCTTGAACTACATGCTCTTGTTCAACCTGTAGGTTCTTGCTGATAAGCTTCCAGAAGTTCTTGATTTTCCCAAGGATCTTGTTAGCTTGGAAGCTGCATCAAAGGTATTATTGTTTTTTCTTGAACTTTTCAGTTCATCAATAATTTTTGTTTGGCAACTGATTGGGCAGAACAACTATCTTTCTTCAGATACAATTGAAGATTTTGGCAGAGGAAATGCAAGCCATAAGTAAAGGATTAGAAAAAGTTGAACAAGAACTGACATCATCTGAAAATGATGGTCCTGTATCTGCTACTTTTTGTAAGGTACCAACGCATATAATCAGCAACTATTTAATAAATATGTACTAGACCTGACTCCTGCTCTTTTTCTTGCTGGGTTTTCAATCTATGATATTACATAATTCTTTGATTTCTAGTTAGGAAATGTTTATATTAGTTCTTCTTGCCTAAACAATGCTCCTAAGTGAAGTCTTTGCACAGTATCTTGGAGAAAGTCCATTCCACGTCGCTGAGGTGGAATCTGATCTTCTAAAGCCAAGCTTGTACTTTTTAATATGTATCTCTCATGCTATGTCATTTATATGCAAGAATTTGTCATTTCTTAAAATAACAGACTTGTCATGTCTCTTTTATTTTATTCAATTTTTCAAACCAATGCAAAAATGGAAAATAGGACTTTTCCAATCAGAAATGATCATTTTCAATCTAGCTTTTTGCAAGGTTTTTAAGTCTTGGTATTAGGCCTCATACCATATTTATCCTATGTGGTAAAAGTACTTACTATGGTATGTCGTGCCATGCTATACCAGTGCATACTGGATGTACCATGCAAATACTGAACCAGTATACAATACAAGGGGTGTGCTAAGTATCGGGATGCCAAAATGAACCCCGTACTAAGCATACCAACACGATATGAAGATGGTACCGGTACAAGGTGTAGTATTAAGACTGTGAACCTTGGTACTCACCTCTACTTACGAATAGTATAATGGCATAATACTTGGAACATATGTCAACATGGGGGCATACCAAGCCCTCATATTATATTGTGCTAGTATTGTGTGTCCCTTACCGCCTAGTAGAGTTGGTACTGGAAACCTTTGTTTGTTTTATGTATTCATGCATGCATTTTTGCTTGGGAATTTTGGCACGAAACACCTGGATTTGGGAAAGTCCTGCATCTACAATATGGAAATGAACTCCTACATTCATTATCAGTCAATTTTCCTTACCTCTCAAACATATACAACTTCTTTTAGAGTAGATTTAATTGCTATGTTGGCTTCCTTTCTATATTCAATATGCACATATGACCATGAGAAAAGGATGATTAGATATGTTTTGATCAGAGTTTTTGAAGCACCTTGATGATGAATGACCATCAGTGAGAAGACCACACGATAGCTCAAAAGAAAGAAATTCTCATGTAAATTAATTGCTCAATTTATCATATACCTTGGAGGCTTTAAGCTATTGCATGATATTTGTGTCCATTCTCATACATACTGAGTTTTAAATCCTTATTTTCCTAATTTATATATAATCAAATCTAGGACTGGATCAAGGAAGCATTTTGGAGGCATTTTACAACTTATGAGTGCATAAAACAAGAATGTTTGTGCGTTCATCTGTGCTATTTTTTTAGAAGGTTGGGGGAAGTGGTAAGCACAAACAGAAGAAAAAAGGTGGCCTGTAAACTCCTGTCAATGACTCATTGAGTTGAATTTTGCACCGGAAACTATTAATGGAGAAATTCAAATCTGTTCCGTTTGGATATTGATCGGCCCTTTCTTCTTGTATGTCCAAAGAATCTACAATGATTCCATCTCATCATAGTATCCTCTAGTTAGCAACACATATTTTTCATATTGTTTAAACATTCGAATGATCTTATGGGGCACTTCTCTTTATATTTGAAGGCCCAAACTTGATTCATCTATTGGCCAAATTTCAATCACATCAGCTTTCTTAGTTGAAAACTTGTTTACTTGCTATTATTATGAAAAATTTCGATGGAAGCATATTGTAAGATCTGGTTTTGGAAATGGTTGTATTAGAATATTTATACAAAGCCATATATGGTAAGAAAATAGCACAGAAGAAAAATCATCATATTTGTTTCATACTGCAGTATCATAAATAATCTGAAATTTCATATCTCCTATACATAATAGAGGCACAATTCTCTGTATTTCTTTTCTTCATCAGGTTTCTTCCCCCCCCCCCCCCCCCCTCTCTCTCTCTGTAGATAGAGTTTGGAAGAATATGAGGAAGGAAACAAGAGCATTTCACTCCCCAGTTCTAAATTGCTGGTTTTGGAATTTTTCTCGATCATATACGTTGACATACATCATATGTTTAAAGGATCACCATCTAAGATTCCTCCCAAAACTCTATGAATATGGACAAGTGACATTGTATTTCTTTGAAGTTTAGTCTCTTAGAGGACTCAACATAAGAGCTGGACCTTGGGTTATATGGTGTTAGAGTGATGGAGACTTCGTGTTTACATAATGTTTGAGTTTAGGATTATAGCATTGGACTCAGTGGAGATTATGCAGGAACTAAATAGATGCTATCAGGTTAAGGGGAGTACTGTTATTAGGCAAGAACTGGAAAGGCATGGAAGAGAGAGGGCCACATTTCCTCCTGTGGGATGGTGCTCACTGCTCATTCTTGTGTCATACCCAAAGGCTTTTATGAGACTGCAATGTGTGTGGAGCCCCGTCTCACATATAGGGCTCCATTCTTGCCTCAGCCTTGGCCCTTGGTGGGTGTTTTGGGTTCATCCCCTAGAGGCAGCACTCTCACCATTATTCTCAAATCTCAATAAAAGGAGGTTGCCTCTAGTTCTATGGCAAGCTTCACTTCAATGTTCCCAACTTTCATCCATGTTAGCTAGGTCTTCTCTTCATCTTATGCAAACCTTTGACGAAGTTTTGATTGCCATTTACCAAGGTCATATTTATTTAATTATTTTTTCCACTTGCTTATACTATCTTGTGCTAGAATGTCATTTTGTTCTCAATTATTACAACTCTAGCATTTCTTCCAATATGTTCATTCTTGGTTCTTTCATTCCTACTTCCTAGTTTTGCCACATCATTCATAATTCAGTCTCATCTCTACCATGTTCACCTTTATTTTGGGCCTTGTTATGGTCCCACATTTTGAATCATACAATAGATGGATATAATCAAAAGTTGGGCCAAACCGAGCTCACTACACGCTAGTAGCTAGGCTCGATACGCCCAAGCTTGGCTCGATCCGACCATTGGATTTATATTTTTGACCAGGCCTAGCCTAATCTTAAAGAACTAATCCCAAGCCTTCCCATCAGTCCCGAATTCCCTTCCTCATTTAGGATCCGATTAGGATTTTTTTTAGAGCCTAAGCTTGCAAAATTTTGCGCTAGGTTGGGCAAGCTGATTAGGCCACCTGGCCCATGATTAACTTTGATATGTATTTATATTCTCGGGCTAAGTTGAGCCGCATTGTTTTTTAATTTTTTCAGGCTTGGCCTAGTTTCTAGATTAGGCCTACATTTTTAGCCCAGACCTATCCCATGGGCCTATTTTTTGTGCCCAAGCTTGGAAAATTTGGGGCTGGGTTGGGTGGGCTGGTCAACCACAAGGTATGCGATTAGCTCTAACATCAATACATGCTTTATCCTTAGTTCACAATTTTCTTGCAAGTCATCAAGGCATGTGCCTACCACATAACATCCAAAAGCATTTATATTTGACTAAATCACAATTATGTTAGCCAAGTCATCTTCTCATCATTCTTTTTATGTATCATGGTTCTGATATAATTAAAATGACTACACCAGGATCACTTGGTCGTGTTGCTTTTCTCCACGCTACACACACACATGCACACACTCTTTTGGTTCTATTGGTTTTTGGCCATGTTGCTTTTCTCTATAATTCTAGTTTAGCCATGAACTTTTCTTCTCGTCATTCCACACTATATCATCTGCAAATGTTATTGGTGAATGCATCTCCTTGAATACGATATGGGGACCAGATAAAGCATGCTCTGCTGGCTTAGTTTCTAATTTTTGGTAATTACAATTGAGGGAAGCAAATTGATAGATACGAAGCAAGCTGAACAAACCTATGGCTGCAAACTTTTCAAAATTTGAATCAAAATGTAGACAAACATGAATCTGGTATCAAATCCCTGAAGCTATAAAATCTTTTGTCATGTTTAATATGTTCTATCAAAGACCAAGGTTGACAGACCAAAAGAAATGAAGGAAGGATAGGCATTTCGTCTTTTGTTCTGGCCAAAGAAACCAATATTGTATTTGAAAATAGTACGTCCAGCTATCAGTGACTAAGTATACTGGACTTCATAGCTGTAAAATTGATTATCCATTATTTATCTGCAGCTGTCAGTGCTTATTCTGTTTGTTATTGAGCCATTTACAGCTAATAGATGTAAACATGATATTTTGGATCCAAAACAAACTGTTCAAGGCCAAATAACATAAAATCAATTACATATAGGCCTAGTTAGATACTTGACTAAAACATACTCAAGCACATTTTTTTTTTTAATGAAAGTAATTAAATTTTATTACTCTACAACTATAAGTTCCTCTTCTTGTAAGTTTTCTGCGATACTAAATAAAGGAGTTTATTTCAGACTTTGAAGGAGTTCCTTGATGTTGCTGAAGCTGATGTGAGGTCCTTAACTTCTCTTTATTCTGGGGTGGTATGTTTTAAAATCGCTTCTTATCTTTGATAATGCTTAAAAGAGTGCTTTCAATACTTGATGAAGTTCTGGTTGTTATGCAGGGTAGAAATGCAGATGCATTGGCTCTTTATTTTGGAGAAGATCCTGCACGTTGCCCATTTGAGCAAGGTGATTTTGATTGATTTTTTTTTTTTTTTTGGGTATACAAATTGCATAGTGTGTTCACCACATATCCTTGCGAGCAGAGGGAAAATTCTAAAAGAGAATAAATGTTTAAAATAGATGTATGGGTTTTGGGATGCACTACGGTGCTTTTAATTTTAAATTTCGAAATCCGTACTTAAATCCAGTTATTGGCTTGAATTACTTGCAACTGTTAACCAGTTGCAAGCTTTTGACCTCCAACATCTTTAATTTTACGACATCACCTTGTTTATCTTGAAAGAAACCGATAGGTTTTCAACTGATCATATCCGTTCAGTTGGAATCCTAAGGTGGCTTTTTTTTTTCTAATTATTTATAATGAAAAGCATGGAAGCCGTTCCCATTTTGTCACACCCCCCCCCCCCCCCAAAGTTCAATCAATTTACGGTGCCACTTCGGTTTTATGTGGCATCGGGTATGGGCTATAAAGGAGTCTAACTTTGTCTTTTCCCATTTTATACCTGGACTTTAGCCAAATTATGGCACCACTCCATGCACTACTGGCACCATGTATGGATGCAACCAGTTTAACCGGTTGCATCTGGACCGTCCATGCTTGAATCCTACGGTTGGATTCAAAACCAGATTTTATATATAAAAAGAGCAGGAAACATCATAGAATTCCCCATGGATTTTTGATCTTGGAAAATGAAGAGGGACAAGATACATGGATGTGTGACAAAAAAAGAATGTTACCATAATATTTTTGTAAAGATTTTCTCTGACAGAAGTGTACATATCAACATCCAAAATAATAATCTTAAATATGAAATTATATTATTTGTAAAATTAGTTATTTATAGATAATAAATAACATGAGGGTAAAAGATAAAGAATAGATTTTGTTAACTCTTTTCTTTAAGGAGAGCTGAGAGTCATGTCCTAAACTTCAATAAGGCCTTGTAGAAATCAATACCATTAAGAAAGAAGATTGGTATTGCCATTAATCTGGAATATCTGAATGACCAAGATGCTCATGTGAAAAAAAAACTTCACTAATTAAACTTCTGCTCCTCTCAAAGGTATAGATTCATTCTCTTTACATAATACATATTAAAAGAAAGAGGATTTAAACCAAGGTTCGCTGTACTGAGAACTGGTACCGTTTTGGTATCAGACTGGTATAGTTTGGTATGGGGCATACTATATTGGACCGATGGTGTATCGGTCATCCCATACCAGTATTGTCAAAGGCGTGCCTAAAGCACAAAGGACAAGGCATCAAAGGTGCGCCTTAAATGCTAAAGGCGGATTAGACACTTTTTATAACTCAGACGAGGTGCCTTTATTTTAGCATAAATAAGATAAAAAAAAATATACACTTTTAATCTGATTTGAGATGCAAAAAAGATGCATCTTTTTTCGTAAGCTATATTTATAAATTTTATACTATGTTAACTTTTTGTACTATCTTATATACAATTATCTTTTTTACCTTATGAAAAAGCTAAAATTGGAAGACAAATAGATGGAACATCAAAAATTATGCTATCATCTAAGAAAGAGGAGGAAAAATATTAAGGAACTACAAATTTTAGCTGAAGAAGAGGATGCTTTCCATTGAGTTAATAGGCTAAATATTTTATTATTATGTTTTTTTAGCTTTTTTTTTATTATGTGTTATAAATCTTGCTTATATAAATTATTTTATTTTTTTTGAAATATGCGCCTCACTTTGCTCAGGCATGCATCTGTGCTTTGCACCTTGCACTTAGGCTTGAAGAGCCATTTGCGCTTAGGTGTGCTTAACGCTTTTAACAATATTGCCTCATGCTAAACCAACGATGTACCAGTTAGGTGAATTGGAAGGTTATACCTCATATTGAGTTGAACCGAGTGGTAGACTACGGTACGAGGCGGTTTGGTATGGTATGAGATCAATATGAGGTTGGTGTGGGGTGCTTCTAGGCTATATAGGGCGGTTCTGGATGGTACTGGCCCTGTATCGGGCGGTTCTGGATGATTTGGCATACCTTGTTTCAAACTTTGGGATCAAACATAAGAATCCATAAAAAGGAAAAGTAATAAAATAAATAAAACTAAGCCTGAAAGCATGGTATGCCATTCCGGTCGATACACTCAGTATGCCTCTATACTGAGCATATTGTGCATACCAACACTATGTTACACCCCTTGGTACTAAGATGGCGAACCATGCCTAAAAGCATTGTCATACCTTGATTGCCACCACAAGCAAGCAATGCTCCCTAAAATAGAGCAAACCTTCCTAATTTGAACCTAGAAAATGAAATTTTGTGGCAACTCAAATCGACACTTCTTCTAGGCATAGTGGGACATCTACATTTTTAATGGGACATCTTAGAGAAAGGGCTATAATTCCTTATACATTAGAAGTTCTTCCCACACTTTGTTAACCAAAGGAGTTTCATCTGCAAAATTCTTCATGATTCTCTTCTGATAGAACAAGCATTCAGCTGGTCTTAATCATGGGATCTGGTCGTTTTGGTGCTTTCACATCAAAGGATGGGTTTATGAATGTGTATGATAGAAAGGTATGCACTAGATGAGGATAAAGTAACAAAGTAGCCACTCGGATATGACGGAAATTTGCAAGAAAAATCTGAAGAGGCCCTAGCAGAGAGGGAAAGATGGGTTTTAAACACATGATTTTCTCAATGAGGCTCCTTGATATAGTGCCAACTAATAATGTAGACTCTTGAGTCTTGAGTAATACTTGGTTCTATTAGGTTGCTGAGATGAATCTTGATAATTCATGATTGCTACATGAGTTTTATTATGTTGGAGAACCTAGTGGGGATGATGGTCAGGACATTGCCGCCTTTGGGTAGCTGCACATGCTCAGTAAATTATAAAATGTCACGTGATCAAACTAGGTTTCTATGTCTAAATCATGATGTAGAGGATATCAAGGACTTTGCTGTGGATGATATCTATCTATGACATAATGCAGACGCTCAATGTGTTTGAATGTTTTTGTGTGAGGCCTAAAGATTCACCTTTATATATTCTCTGTATTAATTTCAATCCTCTTAGTTGTCACCATTAGTGAGAGTGGGAGAGGAGGACAGAGAGGAGGTCATTAATCCAAATGAATAGCATATTTATCGGTTCATATGAATGAAAAATTTCTAGGTTGCTTCATTGTGAATGGCATATTCAGAGAGAGGGTGAGCCTTGGCACAATGGTAAGGTCACTCCATAGTGACCTAAAGGTCACGGATTTAAAATACAAAAATAAGCCTCTCTGTACATGAGGGTGAGGCTATGTATATTTAACTCTTTGTAGACATGGTGGGAGACTTATATACTGGCTGCCTTTTTATGGATGAAAAATTTCAACTTTCAAGGTTACAAGTTTTTTGCCAAACCTTTTATAAAATGACAGGAAGCATCCATCCATTAACCACTCCTTCCTATGGATCTGAACATGCATCAAATGTGCTGGCCATTATTTATCAGTGATGTGTCACTTTGTAGCTGGTACCTTTAGTCAATGCATAAAGAATCTTAGCTCATGTGACAACAAGCACTCTTAATACCCCTTCTTTAACAACTAATGCCCTGACAGAAAATATGGTGCTTAGAACATTTCCCATTTTGACAGTGAAAGAGCTTTTTATGGTTCTCTAGAATTAAAAGGGGATTATACCATATGTGATGTTCATAATTTCATATTGGATTTTGGTAATTCAAAACCTAAAAAACTAGGACTTGCCACATGGCTGCTTGTAATATGCATGCTAATGAATCCTTTTTGAGAAATCATTTGCTATTGATCTGATTTGCAAAAATAAGATGTGGAGAAATTTTGCAAAAAAAAAAAGAAATAGATGACATGATTTGAACTCAACAAACATATAATTGAGATATAACATTTTTAATAATTGCATGGAAACCTTGGACTCTGAGATGTATTTTTTTGAGTATTAATTTTTGTGATTGTTGCTGATGGAAATTGGAAACTCCTAAATGTTAGAGGTCTAATTATTGGGTACGCGGTGGACGCTAGTATCTCTATCATGTTTATTCAGCAATCCTTTAAAACCATGCACAAACCATAGCTAAGTCATTCAGAGAACCACATAAGGTAATGGTAGTAGCAGCAAGGAATATGTATACTCACAGAGCAGATCTACACCCTTTGGTTGGCAAAGGTCTGGATTCCATATTTCCAAATAGTGGGGGGTGTTGGAATGAACACTGCAGGACAATTTTCTGCCTTTAGTTTGTCAACTCTTTTTCTTTTGTTGTTCTTTCAGCACCATGTTTTTGTGTGTGTGTGTGTATTTCCAATGTGACTGATTAGGATCATGAATTGAGAAAAAGAAGGTACTGACTAGGATCATGAACTGAGAAAAAGGAGGTTCCATTTATCATCATAATGGATGAATGACATAATAAAATCAAAACAAAAATTGTGCTATGGAACTATTAAGTCTGGCCATTTGGGTTGGCTAGTTAGACTCATCTCCAACTTGACCCAACCCGCTAGTTGGCCAGAGTGTCCTGTTTGTACCCTGCATTCTATCAACTTATAAGATTTGATGGGCTTGCTTGACGTTCTTAGCAATGTACAAGGTGGGAAAATAGATGTTCAGAATATTTTTATTCAGAAAAGAAGTATAAACATTTAAAGGACCAAGGGTCCAAGTATTGGTATATAGTAACACTAAACAACTAATTAATTGCAAGACTGGGGATAGCACAAAATTATGTACAAATGTTATGCTTTAGCTTTTCACAAAAGATTATTCCTCCATCAGTGCCAATGCAAAATAGAGAAGTTTGAAATGTCATTGCCTTACATGCATGCGCACAAAAGGTGGCCTGAATAGGTTTAATTGTTGGGCCTCTCTGGCATGAGTTTTGTTCATAGTGATCTGAAGCAAGTGGTGGATTGGCTTGTTTAGAACCTAGTGCAGATTCCCTGATTCAATCACATGCTCAGAAAAGTTGTATGACTCAAACTTATACCTAAATCAAATTGGGTCTCGTGGAATATTGAGACTATTATGCAGAACCATATGTTATTTATAGCATCAAGTTAATTTCCTGTGGAACCACTTTTGCATTATTTGGAACAACCAATAAATGGATAAAGAGATAGATTTAGCACATTGTTTATCTTGGTTGGAAAATAGGCAGAAAGTCAAGGTGAAAGTTTATGAAAGCCATTCTGGTCCTTTTCTAGATGTTTTGCTCTTGAAGTTCTAATCTGACATCTTTTTACTTCCTTCCCTTTCTAAAGGAGGTTTCACTTATTATTCTTTTCCTATGTGTGTGTTGCCTTGTCGCTTTTTGGGATGGCTCTCTTTCATCTTGATCAAGTGGGTAAATTGAGACTAGGAAATTCTTCTTGTTTGGAATATTGTCAACAAGAAGCACTGAAGAAAAGTTTTGGTACTGAATGCGATCAAACATTTTCTAAAGAAAAGTTTTGCTCGGTCTGTTGACAATGTGCTTATAAGACAATAGAAGACTGTTGTGCTTGCTGCAGCCAACAAGGCATATGCCAACTGGGAGCAGACATTCTGAAGTGGTAGTTATACAGCAGTTATTTCCAAGCAAGATTCTCTGTAGGTTTTAGTCTGTTAAAACTTGTTTTAGTTAACTGGAGAAAACTTGTCAGAGTTACGTTTGTGAGGTTTATTTAAAATATAACCAGTTAATTTGTTACCTTTTTTTATAAAATGGGTTTCACACAATGGCTTAAAGAATAAAATGTTGTGCATGGTAAAAAGAAAGAACAAATAGAGTTATTCTTCTAAATTTTATCATGCCAGATGTATTTTGTATTCCGAGGATTATTTCTATTATAGGGTTGGCTGTGTTCGTTCTATATTCGCCTGTTTCTGTGAATGATTCATGTCTTTCGTTCTGTCAAACTCATTTCACAGCTCAGGAAATTTCTGGATGCCCCTTGTAAATTTATTGAAGGATAATTTTGGCACTTAAAATATTTGGATGCCTCTTCTGACTCAGCACACCTCTATGGATGTTTTCATATTGCCTTTTCTCAATTAACCTAGCTTATTTATCAGCATTTTTCATTTTGCTTCTGGTTTGGTTTTTCACAGCCTCCATGATTAAGTGCCAGTTGGTCATTTAGAATCTTCATGGCAAGTTGGTATATCTTCGTTTCTAATTGATTTTTATTGCTTGCTTTTAATATCATATACAGTGATCTCTACACTTCTCAACTTCACAAAAATGTTTGAACGTGCTCATGAGGAGAACTGCAAGCAGCTGGAGCTGGAGAAGAAGAAAACTCATCAGGAGGCAGAGAACGTAAAATTAAAGCTGGCTTCTCAAAAGAGAGAAACAGAAAATCTATTGCGGCCTCCAATTAGAAGTGGAGAAACTCAATAATCAAAAGCCTATCCAACTAACAACCAAATAGTTATTCCATTCCAGAGAGAATAACTCTTCCATGACCAGGCACCAACAATATGTTTGAAATAAGGGGAGTTAAAAGTCAGATATTCTTAATTGATTATATGTAGAACATCATAGAGATTAATATGAATAAGCTTGGATGGACAAAATATTGCCCATATAGAGGTAAGCGTCCTTAATATTTTTTTGCAATGTATAGTTGCTTATACTTTTATTTGAGCTTCGCAATTCAAATTTGCTGTCCAATTTTCCATGTGCAGCTTGTCTGAGAAAAAGAGATGGATGGTTCAGAAAAATAGAGATGCCACTTGTATATTAACAGGAATCCTACTGTAAAATATTGCAACGTAGAGCTCTCTATGTTTGTTTTACCAGAATTCTTTTTTCTCCCATTTGTATTATTTGTGTATATTTTTTGGTTTCTGATAGAGGATGTACAATAATTGGACAAATGTAAACCAGGGAGCTATCATTCTTTGTTTTGATCTCCATAAACCGGAGCTCCTTCAGTTCAACCGAAGTCCCTTGAGGGTTGTCTTTCATCAGCCAATTAAATTATCATGCCAGGTTGAACAAGCATTGATATTGAGTTGGAATGTGATCTGCTTCAACCGTAGACTCAGAGACGGCTGATGATGGAGTGCAAGACTGTTGGTGCAAGCTCTCCAAGTCTTAAGATGGATTATCGGCAATCTAAGCTGAAGAAATGGAACTATAACATAGGTCCATGAACAAATTCAGGCAAAAGGGAATGCAAGTGAAGCAAGCGGGGATTCAATAACTTCCCAGAGTTCTCATTGAATGTCTACCAAGCCATTATCACCGTGATTGTTGAAAAATTCTTTATTGTTCAAAATCCATTCAAAAATTGAAGGGTCCATGATTTATTTGCGAATAATAGCTTGCTGTTATTTAATTATTCATATGGCATTGAAGAATATTCTTTCATTTACATTTTTTGTTCATTTAATTACTGATAGATCAAGTTCCTCTAATGTTTATATTATCAAAGTCCAGCATACTTTTTTTTTTTTTTTTTTTACCTTTCATTTTTTTTGCCAATGACTTCCAAGAATTTGCATCAACCTCAGCCAAAATAAAGCGCACCGGCTAGGTTAACGTGTTTTTGAGCATAGATTAGGCTGAACTTGCTTTGGAAAATATGTTTGAAAGTCCTTTGTTGGCGAAAGAGACGGTCAGTTGAAAACGTTTCCATGTTACAGTGACCTCAATTTGTTTCTTCTGTGTAACTTCCTAGCATTGTCCTGATGCTAAAACACCTGGTGTGCCTTCTATATCAGGTTTCACATCTCTAGTTCATCCTCATATTTGGATCCTAAACGTAAAACTTTGCCTTAGATACTCGTGATTTGGTTTCATTTCATTGTTTGAGTTTCCTTTTAGGATTTATTGTCAACATAAAACTTATCCCTTTCCCTATTTTCATCCAGAATTGGACCAGAAGTGTGGGTTTTATCTCTCACATTGTTCAATTCAAAATGAAAATTGAAAAATTTTGGAGTTCATAGCGCAGGAAATAAAATTTTGCTATAACATTGTGCATAAAGTCATAAATAATTACCATATGAAACACATCTTACATGCATTTGGAAATGTTATGCCACAAGACTAACAATTTGTTCATTCTTTAGTCCACCTTGCTATTTTTTAGGTGTACCATAATCTGAACATTAGTATCGTGGTACGAATTACTTTTGAGTTGGTTCAAATATGGACCTTTTTAAGTTCATATTGTTCAACTGACCGAACAAACAGCGTGACACAATGCAGTGAACTGCCCACCATCCTTGCACTTATCTCTCTAAAACAGCAAACAGTAGCACAGACAATGCATGCATGCAAACCGAAAAAATGGAGCTTTCAATGTATTTTTTCGATTGAAAACTTCTCCGATTAGTATTAGGGCCCTGTGGTCTTCTTGGAGATCGTCACTCCAGCAGCACAACCTTCTCCCTTCTTGGGACTCTGCATAGAAAGTAGGAATGGAAGCGTTTTGGACTTCGGAGCGAAACTTCATATTCTAAATCATATTCTATTCCTAATCAAGGACTGGACCTCGGTTGCAATAAAGAAAATAATGTTTATTTTCATGATTCTCCATCATATTCTATTCCTGCTCATCGGAAATCCTTTTCCCCCTCGTTTTTGTTGCTTCCCATAGGAAAAGTTTATTGGACAATAATGTCTTCTAAAAGCCTTTGTTTTTTTTTTTTTTTGTTCTTTTTTGGAGAAAATAGTGCATGGCGCAATTTATTTGCATTAAACGGACTGCATGGTTAAAAGGTAGTGCAGAACAATGATAAGAAGAAATGTCTAGTGATTGGAACAACTCAATCATATGATGAGGGCCGGATATGTCTTTTAGGAGAATTTCCTGGTGCATTCAAATATTTATCCACTAAATTGCCATGGAATTTGACCGGAACCATAGAGTTGGCCATAGCATTTTAAATTTCTAAGACCCAATTCATCTAAGCTATATTAAACATGAAAAGCAGGTGCAAGTTTTTCCTTCAAAACAAAAAAAAAATAAAAGGAAAAAAAGAAGGAGATTCATGCCAATTCGACTATCTCTAAAGTCTTTGAAATTAATTTTTCCCATATGAAACACATTGGATCTCTTTGACTTAAATAATTTCATACCTGACATAGAAGATAAGTCTATTTTTTCTTTTTTATTTATAACTTAGAAAAATATGACTGGGATCCCATCTTTTGAGCTATAATCAAGAACCTCTAACAGTGCATGCATCATGCTAACCTAGTTAGGCTTGTATTCCACCTATCCTAATTCTTTAGATTTTTTTTTTTTTTTAAAAAATGTTTAGTCTGTATCAATCAGTTCAAATATAGTTTTGATTTCCAATTATTTTAAGACAATGGTGCAAAAACTTTTAAATATTTAAAAACCAAGATATATTGGTAGTGATTTTCAGTTATTAGAGAGAATTGATCATGAAATTACAACTGCCAAGGCCACTCTAAAGTTGTAATCTCTAAATGAAAGTGTGATATACTTTCTCGTAATATTATTATTATTGTTATCATTTTCATCATCATCGTTGTCATTATTGTTATTGTTGGTATCATTTATGGAAGTCTTTGAAGTCTTATGTATAGAGTGAAATCAAGCTTGACTAATGGCTGAGATGGGTTGCTAGATATAGAACTAGAAAATACAGGCATCAAAAAAATGCTGGAAATATTTGATTACAATGTTATGCCATCAAACTCTCATGGTAAGGGATGGTTGTGGTCTCCTCCATAGCCACCAAAGCTAATTTATCACCCACATTTTGTTGAACCTAAAACATATAAAAGGAGATGGAATGGTCTTGCAATAGTTGTAGAATTCTCGGTCAAGATTTAGTACATATAACACTTGCAGATGTAAATGATTCTTCTTACAAATATTCTTATAAGACCAATTTTTTCATGACATGTTACAATTTCTACATATTTTTTTGTAAGATTTTGTTTTCTTTAGATGTGTTACAAGAACAATGTTATTAGATCACATCTACATATTAGAATATTAAGATGATCTACAATGCTTTAATGCCAAGTTAATTTGTTATTAAGTGAACATATACGAGTTAATTAAGAGAATTAACCTGAAATAGTTAAAACCATAAAACTTGAAATTATTTTTTAATATGGAGCTTTGACTATAGTTACTTTTAAGCTGAAATAGAAAAATAACCATAAGATTGCCTGCTACAGTGAAATGATTTTAGATGGGCCTCTATTTTAGCCAGCATATATTAAATCTCTTGTTTGATTTATATGAGTTGACTGTTCCTGTTTTTGGCCTTATGGAATCCATTTAATCCAAGTTTCATTTTGTGAAGAAGTTTTGTGTTTAATGGGTTATCTTGTAGGATGTATTGATTTGACCATGTATGATTTCTATCACCTTACTTTCTATATTTTTCATTATGCATGTCTATTTAAGGCTCTATTTAAAAAAGCTATTGGCTTTAAATGTTGAGACATAGCTCCCTTAGGTAGCTGATGTGGAACAATTATTATTGGCCCCATAGTAGTTGTTCCAAATAGGGCTTAATTATTCTATTTTCTCTAACTTTGAAGGTTGAATTGCTAATTTCATCTAGTGCTGCTATGTCTTCTGGATCATCTTCTTCTTCTATATTGACAATAGAGCAAGGTGAAATGAGGAGCACTGAAATGTAGCAAGATCAAAATCCTTCATTAGCTTTGAGGAGGCCTATAAGGAGCATTGTCACATCAGTTTACAATCGAGATGAGAATTTGATGAGCATGTATTTTTGTTTCTTTTTCATTCTTATTGATAATCATGAACATACTTTCTTTGATAAAGCTAAAACTATCAAAGGATAGAAAGATGTTCTGTATGAAGAGATGTAAGTTCTTCTTAAGAATGAGACTTATGATCTTATGCCAAAACTGAAGGATGTAGATCAAACTACTTACAAATAGGCCTATAAATTAAAATGTAAGGTAGATGGAAGCATAGACTACTACAAGGTGAGGCTTGTTGCAAGGAGTTTCTTTTAAAAGTATAAAATAGACTACGAAGAAACTTGGAGCCCCATGGCTAATTAAAATGGCATCAATTCAAATGATGATATTTTTGGTAGCTAGTCTTGGTTAGAAGCTTTAGGAATTTGATGTAAAGAATATTTTCCTACATGGTGAAATTGATAAGGATATTTATATGGAGCAACCATCGGACTATATTTCAAACTCTTGTTCTAATTGTGTGTAAGCTTAAGAAAGCTCTTTATAGGTTAAAACAAGCTCTGAGATCATGATATGGCAAGATTGCATAATATTTGCAGTTGGGTAACTATTTCTTTTTTCATTTGGATCAAAGCTTGTCCATTAAAATGGTAAGGCAACCTATATGTTCTTGTTCTTTTATTTATGGATGATATGATCGATGGCAAGGATGAAGAAGTTTCAAGATATTGTGGCAAATTTTCTCTTTACTTTGAGATGAAAGGCTTAGGCGAACTCAATTATTTTCTTAGCTTAGAGATAGAGAAAGTCAAAAATAAAATTTTTGTTTCTCGAAAAGGCTATGCAAAGAAAATTGTTAAAAGATTTAGTATAAAATAAGGCAAAAATTGCTCTACTCCTCTTGATCCAAATGCCATGCTAAGGCACAATGATAGAAAAGCTCTTCTCAGTGCTTGACCAGTTTATGCTCTTGTTGAAAGTCTTATTTATTAAACAATCATAAAGCAAGATATTGTATTTACTATTGGGTTTGTAGGTCCCTTTATGCAAGCTTCAAGGAAACTATATTTTAATGTGGCAAAGAGAATTTTAAAGTATGTGAATTCTACTTTTGATTTGGACCTGCTTTACATGAAAAATGTTGAATTTATTTTGCACAAAAATATGAATACTGACTTTGGTGGTGATTTGGATGATTGGAGATCAACTTCCGATTATATTCTTTCATGTGGTTCGGCTTGCATTTTTTGATATAGCAAGAAGCAAAATTCAGTTTCTCTTTTCACCACTGAAGTATAATACAAGGCTTCTTCTCTTATATTTGGTTAAGGTGATTGGTCAAAAATGTTCATTACCAAATTCACAAACCAACCATCCTCTAACATGACTATCAAAGTGCTCTCAAATTGGCTATAAATAAAATTTGTCATGCGAAAACAAAGCATATTGAGATCTAGCATCATCTCACAAAAGATGCTTGAAAATGTCATTAAAGTCATGAAGGTGAGAAGCAAGGACAATGTCATCGACATCTTCGCTAATCTCTCTTCAAAGGACTATTCGAGCTTCTATAAGCTAAGCTTGAGTTAATCTTCAAAAATAAACTTTAAAGAAGAGTTTTAAATTTTATCAAAAATATTTTGTAAAGAAATTTTATCTTTAAAGGGGTCATCGTAAAAAATATATTGACCTGATCATGCATGATTTTTATTACTCTATTTTCTACGTTTTTCGCCATGCATATCCATTTAAGTATTCCACCTATTATCTACTTTAACCAAGTACCTATACCATTTTAGCTTTCATCTTGCCCATAATTTTTAGTTGTTCTTTTTCTATTTTGATTGCTCGGTCTTGAGTTAGTGGTATTTTGTACACCATTATGGAGAAGATTTGTTGGGCGTAGTGTGCACTTTGGTTTGCAAAATCTGTACCTAGAAGGGCTAAGTTTGTACTTGTGAGTGTATAGGGCGAAATCTGTGGTTTCTTTGTAACAATGCTATTATTGTTCAGTTCTTCTACCATCTTAGATTTACCAGTTGATCTGAAAAACCTACAGCTATTTTGAAGGCAATATTCTGAATTCTCAAGTATGGTTCCTAAAAGATAATGTTTAGTTTCTACTTCATGCATTCTTCATGTGGAGAATCTACAAAAACCTTGAATTATCAATGTAGATTTGTTGAGTAATGCAATGCTACCTAATTATTCTTTTTTCTTGTTTCCTTTTTCTTTTTTCTTTCTTTCTTTCTTTCTTTTCTTTTTTTTTTTTGAACAAAGCTGGAAGCACGCCAGATGCTTGATGATTGATTTTAACAGCAAAACCTATAAGATAAAAGCTAAATAATTGGTTAAAAAATATGGTTAAATTATCTTTCTATCCTTTTGGTGTATCCATATTTTCTTATTGTTGTTGTTTTTTTCTGAAAAGGAAAAAGAATATCACCACCGCAATATATTAATGTAGAATATATAAAACTATAAAATTTTAATAATCATACGAAGAAAGAAGCAAAACTTTTACAAGAGATCCTTCTTCTTTACAAGCCATAGAAAACCTAAAATAAGTGCGAGGAGACGGATTATCTTTGGTAATCTTCTGTGATTATCTTTCGTAATCTTCTATCCATACTTTCTTCAATGTGTTGTTACAGCAGAAAATAATTTAGATTCACCAATAAGGGAGAAATTAAGGTTAAAACCAAGGAAAATGTCAATCAAATAGAAAGAATAGTGCTGAGCAACTTGCTAAGCGAGTACCGTCTTCATTTGTTCTCTCTAATATGCATGTAGATTGTATTATCTCAATAGCTTGTCTCTTGATCAAGTGATGGCTTGAACATCTTTCATTCACGCAGCTCATTTCTTCCCTTATCTTCTCTTCATGACCTTGAAAGGCAGTGCAAGCATAATCCAGAGCTCAGCCCAAAATTACTCCAATTTCTTGCTTTTGAGACAAAATATCAACATGAAGGACCTCTAAACATTTGGCAAAAATTTTCTTGCCACACGATAGATAATTGATAATAGAACTTTCTCTTTCTCTAGCATACAAGATTGCTAATTTTGCCAACCATTGCGCCATCTTCATATATTAAAATCGGATTCACAAGCAATAGCCAGGTATGATTAACAGAAAATTTGCTAAAGTTTGGCCAAGGTCAGAAATTTTTAGTCAGAAATCAAGAGAGGAGAATGTTATCATGGTTCTAACAAACCTCTCTCTATTTTTTTTCTCTTATTTTTTTCTATAAGGCGGGCATCCTTCTATATGAAAGGCATTAAGCATGCGAAGTGCAATAACAACGATGACAATGATAGCAAGTAACGTCAAATAATAGTTTATAAAATAAGCCTTGAACGATCCCATGAGGATGAAAAGGATAACGAAATAGCACATGATAAAAGTAATATTGTTATTTGTTATTTGAAACTGATTGTCAAATCATTTGGTCTATTAAAAAACTGTAAATAACTTTGGATTTCTCTCTAATCTATTGTGTTAGTGCTCAAAATCATGCACAAGAAAATGCTTCTACTGACCTTTAACTTTATTAGAGACATTTTTGTGGACATCCATGACTTTGGGGAAAACTTGCTCTCTTGCCATGCGCATATAAAATGAGAAGAGACAGTGGGAGAAACAAACACATATGGTTGGGTTCTAAGGAAAACATGAAAGAGCATTCATTGTAAGCTAGAAAATGCTTTTTGTTTTTGCACTTACCTATGTATCAAACGATAAAACTTAAGCATAATTCAGTATGATCTTCATGCAAGAAGAGACATATACACAATCATTTCAATTAAAAAAAACATCTGTTACAAACTTCACCGAAGAATAATGGCAAAGCTATGGAGTTACTTTTTAAAATGAGATGGTAATTGTAATATTTCAAGTCCATCTACTTATCGATCCAATTAATCCCATTAATAAATTGAAATCATATGGTCCAAAAACTCAAATGAAAGTTAATTGATGGTAAATGGATTTGAGTTATACGTATATAATATATTTCTTTTTCATCCGATGTGAAACTATTTTTGGGACATTATAATCTTCTTTCTTATAATGCGACGTCCTCATCGCACGTCACAAGCTAGGCAGAATCTATTTCCGAGCCGTTCCAAGCTCACCTGCTAATCTAATTAACTCCATTAACGGATCGAAATCATATGATTCAAAAACTCGAATGGAAGTTAATTGGTAATAGATGTACTTGAATTATAAGCACATAATACATTTCTTTTCCATCTGATGTAAAGCATTACAATGATAGATATATTATCTATCAAGTGAAGAGTCATATGCATGATATTTAATGAAAGCTACTAAGTTTCGTTATATAGCAAATAGCAAATCCCTTTATATGTCTATGGTACTAGCATCATCTCTCTCTTTCTCTCTCAAGATGGTAAGAAGGTGCATAGAGGAGCCTATTAGCCCAGTGGACTGTTCTCCCATAGCACACCAACGTGATTTTGGGGTCTGTTTGATGTTTTTTTCCCTAACATGGAAGTGGCATTCTCTGTCAATGCTATCTTTATTCCGTATCCTTTCTCATGACTACCATCACTGGCAGCAGACTTTTCTGGGCTTAGAATAACCATGCTCGTTTCTTCTCGCCCTAAAAATGTGCTAAGACTGTACAGCTAGCTTCTATTAATTAGTGAATTATAACAATTCGGTCGTGTGAATGGCGTCTTCTTTTCTTCTTTCACAGCCGAATTATAAGACCAAACACAGAAAATGACATGAAATACAGAAAATGATTAGTTGTTACATGGGAAAAAAACTTAGGACAGTGTATAGAGTGTCAAGAATAGTGGCACGAATATTCAAGTTGCATCCTTGAATTAATTGTACGCATGTTAAATGATCCTCATCCTCTATTTGAAAAACATTAGAGCGATCATGCGTAATACCTCAAGCTTAAGTCATTAGTATTGTAAGAGTAACTTCGCACGTCATGATAAGACTCTATCACCATCCCATGGGTAGTCCTTTTCTTCTGCTCATCAACTTTCACATACTTGAATAAGTTCTAATACATTTGTAATGCTCCAAATCCATCTGCTGATTCAATTAATCTGCTAATAGACCAAATTTATGTGGCTTTAAAAACTTGGGTGCAAGTTAATTAGTAGTAAATGAGCTTGAATTATAAGTTCTTGAATACTTTCTTTTACATCCGATGTAAAATTAGTTTTAAGATATTACATCATGTGTCTTAGGCGATGCTTGTCTAGCTAAATTAGTGGCTTAGCAATGCTAATGAAGTGTTTCATGTGGAATTACTCCTTTTTGCCCCTAGCAGCTTTTCTCTAATTTCTTGAGAAAAAACAGCTAGGCAAAGGCCAACCTAATGAGCATTAGGGTAAGTAAACTTTTGTTTTAAAAGAAAAGTATGGTGGAATCTAGAGCATTTTTTCCATGGGAAGCATGTTATCCAGCTTACATGAACTTGATCATTAGAGGATTGGTTGCGAAACTCTTTTAAATTCAAAAGAATAAAGGGAAAGGAATCCATGTTTGCAGTGGTTACACAGTCTAACCCATGTTTGTAGTGCAGTCGGAGAGAGAGAGAGAGAGAGATTCTTTTCGTCGGTGAGTGGCGTCGAGAAAGCCTTCGGCGGCGGTCAACCGCGGCTTGGGGCGGAGAAAGAAGGAAGTTGGTCCAATTACGGCAGGCCAAAGATTGGCCGCTGACCAGACCTAACGCCGTCACCCACACGTGTTTGGACTCGAACAAGAGTGGTGGGGCCACCCGCCCACCATCCGATCGTGAACGTGATCCGACTGCAAATGGGGTTGGTCAATTCCGTGGTAAAATTTTGCTCGGTGGTCTGGTCGGAGACTGGCCTTCTCAACTTGGCTTGGCGAACCTGGCAAGAAGTAAAAGTCAACAATAATATAAATCTTAATCCTCAATTCCTCAGACTCATTTTCTTAGTCAGAATAAGCCAACATATTTCGAAATATAGGGTGATGTGATATTTATATGTCGACTATGATTTTTTTATTCATTTTTCTGCAATTTTAATTATTTTTTAATGCTAAGGATTCTAATTAATACTTAAAAATGGTAGCTGTTGAATTTAAATTTACTATATTGGCTTGTATTTTGATATATTGGTTCTTATAGGATGAGGATCAAGTTACAGTTTATAAAGTTATCCTTTTTTTTTTAAATTGAATGATAGTGTGATGGTGTCTAATATTGATGATCCAAACTTTTAGATATAATTATTTATTTTTAAGCTAATTATAATAAAAAAATAATATAATTTAGAAATACTAGACTTTCATCAAGTAGTTAAAATTATGTATTATTTTATTTTGTTTAAATTATTTAGTTTTTAATTATTTGATACATATGCTAGAGATCTTCATATATATATATATATATATATCGTTTAAAAGTAGTATACCGTATCCAATGATTCGAATCATTAATATTTTATCTTCAATTCAAACAAAATATAACTCTACAAAAGTTACATGATGTGTGACTTGAATCTTGCCGATTTTTACACATTAGCAAAGATTTTGCACATTTTCCTAATATTTGATCTCAATCATAAAATTTTAAAACTTAATTCATCTCAATGTCAACTACTCAAGAGGATGGTTGAGGTCCATCATTTTAAAAATCTTAGTTAATGATGTTGCCTTGGCTGAAGGGTTTACCTAACTTATTATTGAATCTCATTATGGTTAAAGATTTGTGCATGGTGTTGCATGGTAGAAATAAAATCCACTAATTAGAAAGTTGTAAAGTCACATACACATATATATTAGGGATGAGTCTGAATCCAATTGGATCAATTTCAAACTAGAATCTAAAACTAATTCAATCAAAATCAATTCTTAGATTTTGATTAGAATCAAATAAATTCTACTTTGAAACCAACCTAAAAGCAATCCTATTAGATCGGTGGGGTGAGTCTGAATCGGATTAGATCAATTTCAAACTAGAATCTAAAACTAACTCAATCAAGGTCAATTCTAAGATTTTGACCAAAATCAATTAGATTCTACTTTGAAATCAACCTAGAAGCAATCTTATTAGATCGATTTGATTCAGGATTAGTTATATATAAAGGTAGACTTGGCTACATTCAAATGTAGCTAAGTCTAAATTCAATCACTTTCCTATTTTTGGATAACACAGTTCATGAATTTCAAAGATGAAAAAAATAAAAAAGATATGGTGGCTTCAGGATCCATGTAAATCTAAGGTAAGAAAAATGATCGAACCTTAAACTTGGCTATATTCGAATATAATTAAGTTCAACTCATATATATATATATATATATATATATGAGAATAATTATGAAAAAAATAAAATAATATAAAAAAGTAATGTTGACAAGTTGTTACACTCAACACAAGTTAGATAATCAAAATTAGGTGGTTGAGTAGGGTTGACCATTGGATCAGTAGATAATGGTTGGTCAAAAGCCCTACTTCGTCTAGGCTTTATTTTTGATCAAGAGAGTTGAGTTTTTCTCAAGTTGCACAATGTTGTGCGTTCATACTATCATTCGTAACGGCTGAGGGGAGGAAAGCAAAATGGACGAACCGTCGACGTCTTCTGGTGGTTGAATCGATGAACGAATCATCCTCTACCACGAATATCAAAAGCCTCTTATTCTATTGCAGTCGGTGCGAGTCAAAAACTTCTCCCATTTTTAAAAAGACGTAGCTGACCTGCAATTATAATATCAACGCCGTCCAGCATGCAGACCTGCCAACACTTTGCGAGCCTCACCATTGGAATTGGAACGTTGATCAGTTCCAGGGTTGCACGTGAATCGTGTCACTAACTTTACTACCTCAAGGTAGGTGCAATGCACCCAAAACAATTGGATTCTTCATCAAATGGATAGCCATCCAACGAGGCTTATCCACGTTCATGGGAATTTGCAAGCCAAACCGCGTCCTTCCACCCTAGGTTTATGACAAAATTTCTGCAATGAACCAACTAGCCATCCAACAAGGACCCTTCCTTATCCATACTAGATTGGATGGTTGTAACACCTCAAAAATAATCTCTTATTAAATAAGAAAAAAAAGTGTTATGCATTTATAACTTGAGTTCAGTTACTATCCATTAACATCCACTCGAGTTTTTGAGTAACGTAGTTTCAGCTTGTTAGCAAAATTAATTGGACCAGCAGATGGACTTCAGGCATTGCAAATGATATTAGAGTTGATTCGAGTGTGCAAAAATTGATAGGCATGAGAACGATGGAAGAGTGAAGTTGGTGGGCATTAGGGCGTTACAAATAGTATCAGAGTCGACCTAAGTGTGCGGAAGTTGATGGGTATGAGAAAAGGACTACCCATGGAACGGCAATGAGCATAAGAAAAGGACTACCTATGGGATGGTGGTAGAGTCCCACTATGGCATGGAGCCACTCTTTCAGCACCAATGATTCGGTTCGAGGTAGATTTTGGCTATCTTGTAACCTTTCATTATAAGAAGAAAAGATTATAGCACCCTAAAAATAGTTCCCTATTGGATGAAAAAGAAAGTATTATATGCTTATAACTCAAGTTGACTTGCTACTCATTAACTTTCATTCAAATTTCTAGGCTACATAATTTTGGCTCGTTAACAAAGTTAATTATACCAGCTGGTGGTGGGTTTGGAATATTATAATGGTCCTTAACATCCTATCAATCTTGGAATATTACAATGGTCCTTAACATCCGGTCAATCTACTTGAGATTTTGCACAGAGTCGCTGACGTTGTTTGTCTTGTCTCGAACACCACCGTCCAAGAAATGATTCATTGTATCAAACATTCTAGAGTCAAACGAGCACCACTGTCCAAGAAATGATTCGTTGTATCAAACATTCTAAGAGTCAAACGATTGGTTCATTTACAGATCAGAATAATGGTCATGTTACACCTAAATTTTCTAAGTCGATTTGGGTTTCTTGCAATGGTTTGGGCATGCTGCCTGTTTTTGACCTTAAGTAGGTCTTGACCTAGAGTGGAATGTGTCTGAAAATATATGTGAATAATTACTTGAAGAGTGGAATTTACTTAACAAGCCTACGGCTAATACTTGCTTGAGAATCCAATGGCCATTACTTGAAGAATGGAGTATACCTACGTTATATCGCTATCAGTATCGGTATGAGAGGCATACCAACACATGGTGTGAGAAGCGTACTGGACTTTGTGTTAGAATTTTACTAATCACGATGAACTATGATCTTATCGAGACTTGTGAATTTATAGTCGCAAATGACCAATGTGATTCATTCAGTGATGGTCGAAAAATAGAAGCAATAGAATAAAGTTTCTCGAAAGGAAAAGAGTTGAAAAATGAAGCAATCTAGCTATCTCCCTCTCCCATTAGGGCTTGACTGCAGGATATATGAGGTTAGGTTAGATCTCGAAGCGATTCAGATGATTCTTTTTGGCTATTCACTGCAGCTTTGGCCACTGGAATTGTACATCATTGAATCTATGCATGTCAGGGCCATGCAAGAAATTTAAGAATTCATTACATATGGTGGTTTATTTTTGTTTAAATAGTTCAAGGAGGAAATACACCACAAAGCGTGGTCCTTTTAGGCCAGCCAAAAAAAAAAAAGAAAAAAACTGCACTGCTTCTGAGCAAATAACCATTAACACTAGAAAACATTCTCCCCGTTGGCTATAACTATCACTTGGAAATTTGTTCTATTTGTAAGAGATAATTTCCAATTAACGACACTAAACAACAAGAATTTGTATATATTTTGACCATAGACTTGTTAATGAGAGACATACCAATCAAAAAAAGACAATGCTTGAAAAGATGTCGATCACTGAAGTTCCTGTCACAAAGCTTATTGGAAAATATCTGAGAAGAATAATATTCGAGCATCTAGAATCAGAATATCTTTAGAAAAGACAAATTAACCTCCAACCAGAAGATTTTTAGAAAGAAATATTAGCCTTATAACCTTAATTGTTTGAATCCGTGAAGTTGACAGAATGAAAAATATTAGACACATGTCTTGTGCTATCATCTACAAATTTTTAGCTAAGGTTCTTGCTAAAAAAAAAAAAAAAAAAAGGTTAGACCTTTACTACCTGAATTAGTTTGTGAAAAATTAGGCTTCCTGTTGTTGTTTTTCACTCTGTTTTTTTGATACTTTGATTTGCTTAATAGATCATCCCCTAAGATGAGACCCCAAAGAAGAAGTAAAAGTTCTTCTTCTTCTTCTTCTTCTTCTTCTTTTGCTTTTCAATGGCAAATTTCAGAATAGTTCTGTTAGATGAAAAAGAAACAGTGAAGATTAAATTCATCATGAATTAAAGTTTGACAGTACTCACCTTGCAGAAACGTGAAAAAATTTTATGGGATTGAATCACTGTTTTGATTTTCCTCTCAAGAGTTGCTCAAAGTCGGAGATCAATCATTAAATGAAAGTTTCCCTCTGTTCACAACACACAAGTGCTGTGCCTTCCTTAAATTTCAATGGAGGATTCACAGTTTTTTTGAAGAACTCAATATCTGAATGACCAGAGAGAGAGAAAGAAATATATTTCTTTCTATTAAAACACTGTTTTAGTACTTATTAAAATTAGATTGGATCAAATCAGCCGTCATGGACACGCAATCATGATTCAAAATAAATTAAAGAAAAAAAAAAAAAAATCTTATAGCCACAATATTGTATAGATTGAAACAATATTAATTTGAGATTAGCTGAAGAAGTATTTTCAAGTATTCTTCACATGGCTCATATCGTTTGTTCCCTTGAGCTCTTTCTATAACTCACCCTCCTAATTTTTTTATGATTATACTCTGATTTGGTGCTTATCCACGCCATCTCCAAGGTGCACTCAGGACAAAAATTCTACCATTTCTATATGGAAAAAAATAAATGAGGAATGTAATAGTGACTGTCACCTTTGAGATTAAATCTGGGATCAGAATGCCAGGCAAATAAAAATCTAAGAGTCTTCAGAATCTGAGAACGAAACAAAATCTAGCAGTCACCTTCAGCTCGAGAATAGATATTAGCAACATGAAAAATAATTTCTTGTGGTTCAATTTTATTTTTCTAAATAAAACAAAGGCTTCAATCCAAGAAGCTGCTGATCCAAGCACTAAATAACTTGATCATGGACTGAACCACCAATGACAATTGATATTTAACGCTGCAACATTCTACATATATATATATATACATACATCAAGAAGAGAATTCTACATCAACACGAAAAGCACATTCAACAAGCCAAGGAACATGAGAAGATCTGCTCGCTTTTAAGCTGGAGGATGTCGGAGAATTCTTCCGGAGATTGCGGTCGCGAGTGCAGCTGTGAAGTTTGGATCTTTTGTCAATGATGAGGCCATCCGTTCGACCAAAAGTCGTTGGAATTCTGGCGAGTCTATTTCTCTGGAAGCCTTCCCGGCATCTGGTCGCAGTTCCTGTTGGGTGAGGTCAAGGGTTATTGTCGGGCCTGCGGAGTTGATGGAGACCGAGCATGGGAGAGATCCGCTGTGGCAAGAACCAGGAGGCACTTCGGTCTGCGAAGGGTGGCCATGGTTGTGCTCGCCTTCATATGTCGCTACCAAGACCGATCTATCTTCAGCACTCTTTTGAACCTGATGGAAGCCAATCATGAACAAATTAGATGCTGGTAGTATTGAGGATATATATCAGAGATTGGAGCTCAAGTATGATACGAGGATACCTTCTTCTTAACAGGACAGGAAGGGGCAAAGGAGCATCTAAAGTAAGCTCTGGGAGAAGGATTGTCTCTGGTGACCTTCTGGCCATACTTCCTCCATTGATATCCATCCTTCACCACCTAAGAACAACAAAATATATAACAGGAAATCAGCAATTTTGTTCATTTTGATTTATGTTCCTTGTTATTTAATTAACGGAACTCACCAGACTGGAATCTGATGGGTCTGTTCTCACATAAACCTTCAAGATCTTGGGCTTAGGCTCTTCCCTCAGTCTCTTGCATGAGTCTTCACTCGATGGACTACTCTCGACATGATTGCTAAAGCCATCAGTCCTCTCGAAACTGATTGTTTCAAGGCTTTCGCTCTTCCTCTTTCTCGATGGCGAAATTGACTCTTTCTCTTTGGGAGATGCGCTCATGAAATCAAAAAACCGGCTCCGGAGATTGGTGTAGTTGGCATACATGGCGCTGAGTAACTCATTCAACTTCTTGTTCTCCTCATTCACCCGATTCAACTTGGCTTCCAGATCCTTGCCCTGTTTTGGCCAACATAACACATGACGTTAGAAAACCATGCAATCGAGCGTGTTTGGGAGAGAGAGAGAGAGAGCAACCAAACGGGAAGCAAAGAACCCACCTCATCTTTCATCAAAGCGCTCCCTTGGACATGGATGGGATCGGCGTGAAGAAGCTCCATCTTTCCAATCTGATGGTGATCAGCTTATCAATAAAATGAAATCCCTCAAATGGATTATAAAAAACAAGACATAGTTAACGGGTTGTCATGTCCTCACCGGAGCTTGGTCGGGGAACCGGAGAGGTCCGACGCTGAGGTCGAGACTCAGGGAGGAGTGATCGATCCACGTCGACTCCATGAACGACGCAAAAGAAAGACCGGCACTGGCCTGTTGTTGGGTCTTATCCTAGCGTCGTGTCTGTCGAATGGAAGGCTGAGAGATGGGAGGATTCAATGAGACCCTTTATATAGAAGAGAAAGTTGGATTCTTTCGGTGAGTTGAGAGGAATCTATGGGGAAAGAAAGCGAGGAAGGGATGGATCGCCTCGTATTGCGACGTCACCTTGTTGATGTCATGCGAAGAAGAACTCTGAAAGATGGAGAAAACTCTGCGTACGATCTTCTTCGCCAAGTCTTGAAGACAGGTGTTTGGAGAAGGATTTATACTGGAGAGGGTAAAAAGAATGGGGAATCCGTGAGCTGGACTAGATGTAAAGTGGGAAGAAAGTTGCATGTCGGCCGTCTTCGTCGTGTTCTTCGTCGAAAGGTAGTCTGATGGTGGGCGTCAAGGTCAAGCTCTCCAGCCCAATACCAAGAAGGGACAAGTTTGGGAGAGTCTCTTGACTTAGCCCCAGATTTTTGCCCCCTGTTTTTCTTTTATCTGTTTTGAAGAATGGAGCTCAGCGTTAACTTGGATGCCACGTTTGTGTCCAATTTTTCTTTGTGATGTTAAGTTACTCCATGCCTGTTCTAACTTTTCTTCTCTGGTTTTTCTCGTTTTTTTGGCTGGATACATCAAGTCTAATCAATCACTCAGGCCGACTTAGGTTTCTCCATCCGATTAGTTGTTAGATTAGATTATATTAGATTAGATTCGGCGGGGTTTGAAAAATATGGCAGAGGAGTTGGATGCTTGAATGGGATTGGGAACCACAGAAAATTGACTATGGATCCGTTTAATGTAGTGTCTTGTTGAAATAGAAACATGATTGGAAGAATGGAAGCGGAATCGCGGTAGTCTTGGGGAATTAAATGGTGATTTCCATTGCTAGAGGAAATTCTCGGATGGCAATGGATGACAGGTGGTGAAGCCCAGTGGTGCATGTTCTTGCACTTGAATTCCTACAATTAAGCCTTGGAGATTGATAGAATTCATGTGCCTTGAGAATTTTTAATATGCTTTCCACCTTGTTAAGAGTTGTTCGAGTGTTAAATAATTTTAAAAAAACTATAGTTTGCGCCCCCCCCCCCTCATCTGAGGCAGCCTTTTAAGTTCCAAAATTTTTAATTAGGTTCCTCAAGCTGCACTTCAGACCAAAATTTATTTTATGACTAAGATATCCTTCCATTCTTTCCCGTCTCCATCCTCCTTTTCTTCTAGCTGCCAATGGTGCTCCATTATTGCTGTCCCCCTCAGCTAACTGCAACTTAGGCAAAGTCAAAACTTAATTTTCTCCAACACTTTCTATTTAAACTTTTAGCTTAGGCCATTGTACAGGGCTATGGATGATAAATCCAAATAATATACTTGATGCGATCATTATTAGCAAGAAATATCCTGCCACATAAAATTTATCAAGTGAAAAAAAGTAGTTGCATTACATTTTCGGTGTACGTGCCCTAGGTTTTGAATTCAATTATTGGTATTGGGCAAATCCTTCCACACAATGAACACATTGACCTAAGATATCATATGGCAAATACGGGTGGAGGCATGTTCATTGACCGAGGCACCCCTGCACCCCCTCCCCCCTCCAAACAAAAAAAAAAAAAAAAAAAAAAAAAAGTCCCCATGAGGTAGAGTTTTTTATTGAAAGAAGGAGCAAGATAGTAAAATAAAATTAATGGCAAGAGTAGGGAGCAAGGGTTTTCTTATTGTTTTTAAAGTTGGCATCTCAAGAAAAATTCAAATATAAAATGATACGGTGAAGCCAAACTTGCATTAGTTTCGAGAAAGAACTAGTTTTATATTCAAAAAAATTTATGCATTATAAAAATTTATTATTATTTGATTCATTATGATATTTTATGATTATTTATCTTTTATTTGTATAATATCTTAATAATATATTAATTAAAAAAATCACTTAAGTAAAAGAAAATGATAGAACTAATTCTCGGTTATCCATATCTAAACTTTAAAAATGGTCTTTTAGCATTCTCAAAAGTAGCATACCATTTATGCAATAAAAGTTTGAGGCTTGAATAGAGTCTAATTATTCACTTGTATTATTTTCTAATCCTTTAAAATCCTTGAAAATGAGAAAAAAATTTTCAGGCTCGCTTGAGTTATTTTTTATTTCTTTCGTAATTTTTTATACCTATATTCTTACATAAGCTAAAAGAATTATAGCATAACTTGGCCTCAAGAAAAAATTTCGGCTTCACCGCTTGATGGCCAACAAATTTGTGAAAAATTTAACTTATCATTTTTTTTAGGTAGGTAATCCGTTAAAAAGTGTTAATGCTTTCTCTATATCTAAATAGTTGTGTATGGAATATAAGCATTATATAAATTTCTTTTATTTAATATGAAATTATTTTTAGATATTACAAACATTATCCTTATCCTACGCCGAAAAAGGCTTTCACACCATGGTCAGAGACTTAGTATTATTTTTTTATTATTATTTTTGAACACCAAGTTGGCCGGTGCAAGTGGAGCATCCAAAATAGAAGGTTCCCTTGGAGAACATATTACGTGGAACCGACGCGTCATTCAACAAGCTTCATCGAGAATCATGCGGTTGTGGGCCTGGAAAGGGCCCAAACCTCAGGCTTGCCCACGGCTACACGGCACCTGAACCACGGCCGCCACGGTGTGAACATCGCGCACCCACGCTTCCGATCCGAACGCCGTCTCAATCCGCTTAACTCATCGAAATAATTGGGGGAGGGGGGGGGGGGGAAACAAGGGAAGAGGACAAGGAGAGTTGGATGGAAATTTAATAAATTTTTGCAGTTGAGGCGAAGGGGTTAGGTGGGGGAAAGGGAGGGAGGAGGGCGGTAGAGTGATTGGGTGGGCCCCGACCCCGAGCTCCCGCAGGACTTGAACGCATGACCTTCGAGTCAACCAGCGTGAAATTTGGGTGCACGTGTCGCTTTTAATTCTACAATTGTAGGCTAAAACCGCGTGCCTGCATGACCTCGGCCATGCCGGACAAACGAAGCGACGCCCCAACTAATCACCATGAATATTATTATGCTTGACAACTGTGATGACCGCACCCACTTATTTATTTATTTATTTATTTATTTCGATTGTAAACAAAAAAGAATAACTTTTTTTTTTTAATTTATTAAAAAAATTTAGCTACAAGTAAGAGCTAGATATGTGCAAAGCAGCACCATTAATTTGCAGGCAATCACAAACTTATCGATAGAAATACAATTCTAAAAGTCAGAAAAAAAAAAAATCTTTGAATAAAACTATGAAGAAAAAATTTTAAAAGCTAAGATTGTAGTTTTTTTTTTTTTTTTTTTTTCACACGTGTGACTATGTAGATAAAAATGACTAGTCTCAAGCTAGTGTCCATGAATTGGGAATACATCTTTTTCTTAAGAAAAAAAATCTCTAAATGATTAAATTATGAGATCTTGAGCAGATTTGGAGACAACTGCATGACAAGGACTGCAAGTTCTTTATAAAAGGATAAATTAATAGAAAATGGGAAGCTGACTTTATTTATCAATTTTATCTATAATAAATGAGACATGGTGCAAAGTGGCAAGGCAAAAAATGGGTTGGATAGTACCGGATAGTATCGGGCTTCATGATTTAAAAATGGATATGAATATAGATACCTGTTCATAAGTTTTATTTTTGAGTTTTAAAATTTTTTCACATCTAGATCAAATATCTGACAAATTTTGATAAAACATTACCTCAATCAAGCCATTAAATAGAATTGTTGATGTAATATTCTGTAATTTATATTTTGATAATAATTATTATTTTCATAAAAATAATATAGATACCAGTTCATAAGTTTTATCTTTGAGTTTTAAAATTTTTTCACATCTAGATCAAATATCTGACAAATTTTGATAAAAAATTACCTCAATCAAGCCATTAAATAGAATTATTGATGTAATATTCTGTAATTTATATTTTGATAATAATTATTATTTTCATAAAAATAATATAGATACCAGTTCATAAGTTTTATCTTTGAGTTTTAAAATTTTTTCACATCTAGATCAAATATCTGATAAATTTTGATAAAAAATTACCTCAATCAAGCCATTAAATAGAATTATTGATGTAATATTCTGTAATTTATATTTTGATAATAATTATTATTTTCATAAAAATAATATAGATACCAGTTCATAAGTTTTATCTTTGAGTTTTAAAATTTTTCACATCTAGATCAAATATCTGACAAATTTTGATAAAAAATTACCTCAATCAAGTCATTAAATAGAATTATTGATGTAATATTCTGTAATTTATATTTTGATAATAATTATTATTTTCATAAAAAATCAATCATTTCCCTTGATAAATATGAAAAATGTATATGCAACATTTATTCTTTATGATTTTTTAAATATTATTTTTAAAAATATTAAAAATATTAGTAACTTCTAAATATTCCTGCGCACACACACACACAAACTTCCTAACATAAATAATTCATTCTATCTTTTATATATGTTGTAATTAAAGAGTAACAGTGATATTTGTTATATAATTTTTATTAAATTTAATATATTTATTTTAAATAATTATTAATTTTAGTATTTTAATATAAATCGAGCTCGATCAGTTATCTAAGTTTTTTTCTTTTTTCTTTTTTTTTTTTTTTTTTGTCCTGGGTGACATATTAAGAGATTTCATAAAAAATAAAGAACTCTTTTTTATTAAGGGAAAAAAATCCTGGAGGGTATATATTAAGATATGAATATATATAACATTTTTCTAAAAAAAAAACAAAATGTGATACAACGAAAGTTTACATAATAAAAGGAAGAATTGGTAATTTAGAGTTGTTAAAAATATATATCAGTATACATATGAGGGTTGCAAGGATGATAAGGAGGGGCTTGTCTAAATTTACTGAAGAAATTTCCATCTTTAAGCTTAGCAATTGCTTCTTATGTGACTTCTTTGGCTCAATGGTATGCTTTTAGTTCCAATAAATTAGTAGTCCATTCTTGGCAATTTCTAGAGATGAATTAGATGCTTAACATGTTTTTATTTTATCTTAGAATGTGGGGGCAGTGATGAGTAGCAATAAAATTTTGTTTGAATGATCTAGCATCTATTAGATACATTGTTAGATCTAGCATATATTTGATAAAATATCCAATGAAGCAGGAGATGATTGTTTTGTTGTCTAGTTTACTGGATGTCATGCAAGCAATCAATATCTGGATATTAAATGGAGGAGGTAGAGTGATGAAATCACTAATCTATGTAGTTGTTTGACTTCAAGGCTGAAATATTTGAACAAAGCCGCCCCACTAATTAAGTGCCATGGAATCTAAACTAATCTATCGTTGATTTATTCCTTAGCTCTAACATCAATACATGTGAAAGCATATATGTTAACAAGTAGATAGTAATTTTTTTTTTGCTTTTATGTAATGTGCCAACACGCACTAAACAATACTAGTCAATAAGATCAATTTTTTAAAACGCTTCATGGATGGCTTTTTTTTTTTTTTTTTTGAGTGGTCAAGTAGGTTAAGAAGCATGTAGTTTACAAGAAAATAATAATACCTCCACATAGGAATAAGTTTTGTTTGATGTACCTTCATGTGGATATTGCACCACGTCAAGGAAGCATGGCTCACTTCCAAGAAGCCGACAGATTTTTCTTTCGGCATTTCAAAGAGAAAAGAATTTTTTTATCACCTCCTTCATGCCTCTTGCTTATTCAATAGCTAACCAACCTAGGAAATTGCCATGAACATGACTAGACCATCATTTCATAAATATCATTGTCATCGAGCTATAAGCATAGATCAAAGATGGCTATTTTTTTTATCATTGACTATTATGCATTAAGAATTTATTTTAAAAAGAAGAACATATTACAATGGGATCCTGAAAATTTGACTGATTTGCACATTAACTCCTTTTTTTTTTTTTTTTTTTTTCTGAAGACTTGATAAATCAAGACCTCCACCATTCGTCTTTATTATGAGGCTGGTAAATTTTTGGGATAATACTAAGATTACCCTTAAACTTAGCTTCGAAGTCCGAACGAAAGTAAAACCGCCATGATTTCATAAGAGCAAATTTAGCTTTTCATTTAGTAACTTAATTATGTTAAGATATAGATGGATGGAATGGGTTTACGTATACCAAAATGAAAATTTTAGGATTTTTAAAAAGTTTTTGGGTTAATATGTCATTCAACCTAACTTAAGAGGAGCTTGTTGTAATTTCTTTTAAAAAAATGTTGTCTAATGAAGAGCCTTGGAGATTAATATCCGCTCTCTCTTCCTATATGATAGCATCTAATTAAGCAATTGAATGCTAGTTGATTGTTATTTACGCCTAGCTACATTCCTTTTAAGAAAAGCAAATTATATCTAGTCTTTTTTTGTGAAGCAAGTGGATGTGGTATTCTAAGCCCTTAACTTCTTTGATACCCTATGAAACCAAAAGAACAAAAAAAACCCTTTTAATAAATGCACCCCCTCTTCACTCTTGATTTGGTAAGAGCTAACTCAACATGCTGGCAAGGTATGAGTTGAACTGTCAGGTTGACCTAGCCACCACATATAATAGACAATCCAAAACTGACATGATGTAGTCGATCAAATTGCAACATCATTTAGAGATTTCAACTCATTCAAGCCATCCATCAATAAGTAGCCTAACTTTTAGAGGACTCTTCCAAATGACTATAAAAGCAACTCAAGACTTCTTAAGTAATGAGTTCACCTAAGCTCTTGCATCTAGAGTGCCTACTTAAAGAGCTTTAGACGTTCTTTCCTGTGCTTGGGCTTACTTGAGCGTTGGAGGGTTCAATAAAGATAACCTTTGGAACTTTTTGCTTTCTCTTTGTGTTCCTCTTGCAGACATGTGAGTAAATCGGTTGGAGAAGGTATTCTATAAACTAAGTTATGACCTTGTCTCATGGTTGATGCATGAAGTATGTCAATAGATTGGTATCATCTGTGGGATATGAACAAAAGTACCTAGCCATCCTACTTAAGAGTAGAGATCAAGGAGCAAGCATTGTCTTAGTAGGCACGAACCATGCTCAGGTTGGCTCCTAAAATCCTATAGGAGGCTCAACCAATTTAAATCCTCTACCAATACCAATAGCACTAGCTCTCACCTTAGAGCAATTCAACACCCTTACGCAATGTATTGATATGTTGACTAGTCTGATCTAGAACTTGGCTCCTCAAGGATTAAATTCTAAAAGCTAGCCCAAAGCTGATCAAAGGGCCACTAAGTTGCTAGTGGTGACTGACCTTAGCCCAAGCTTGGTGAACCTTCTTAACCCTTAGCAAGCCAGGATGATCAAATTGAGGAGGTTCCTTAAGATTGATTGTCATGATCGACGAGCACACCAGCCCAAAGACTCCCTCATCTAGCCGATAATAGATAAATTGACAACTAAAGGTGATGAATCAAAGGATCAACGTAGTTATGCAACACGTCCAAAGCAAGGGGCAGACTTGTTCAATGAATTCACTTGCCTTAGGAACCATTGCTTATCAAAAAGGTCATGGTCGAGCCACTGCCTCCTAAGCTTATGATTCCTCAACTTAAGAGCCTTATGATGGGACCTCAGATATTGTTGATTACTTAGAGAGTATCAAAGTTCTCATGATGCTATATGGCACATCAGATATCATTATGTGCCATACTTTTTTGACCATTTTAAAGAAAGTTGCTCAAATGTAGTATTCAGGTTTAAAGCATGCCTCCATTAGCTCCTTCAAGAAACTAAGCCAACTATTTGTTGGCCATTTCATAGATAATAGGAAACATAAGAAGATCTTTATGAGTCTAATGCCTGTCAAGCAGAAGAAATATGAAACATTGAGGGAGCATGTTCAACAATTTAATTTGGAAGCCCTAAAAGTCCAAGATATGGAACTCAAGATTCAAATTGTAGCCTTGATGGACAGCTTGAGGAACTCAAGATTCAAATTGTAGCCTTGATGGACAGCTTGAGGAACTCAAGATTCAGCCTTTTCTTGGCAAAACACCCTTTGAAGGATCTTACTGAGCTATTAGCCTAAGAAAAAAGGTATATTAATGTCAAGGAAGCACTTACTGCTTGAAAAAAGGATGAAGGAAAGTTTGAGAAAAAGCGTCAGAAGAAGAAAGACTAGAGGCCCAAGGAGTCCCAAAAGAAGCTCAAAGAGCTAAAGAGACCCCACGTTGACCAACGACCCCTCTTTGGATGTTCAAGAGGCATACTCTTCTAAATACAATTTAGGCATAAATCCTGATGCAAATCAACCATGAGAATTGCATATGTTGGCATCCAAAGATGTGGGCTAGGAAAAAGGATTGGAGCAAATACTGTTAACTCCATCATAATTATGGGCATAATACCAAGGAGTACCAACATCTAAAAGATGAGATCGAGAACCTTATTAAAAGAGGATACTTCGATTGATACATTTAGGGTCACTAGTAGCCTACACAAACTAGTTCAAAAGAGCCCTGACCTAAAGGAAAGCCTAACCTATGGTTAGGGTTATCAATATTATATATGACAGTTTGGTTGCTAGTTGAGAGAGTTCTTTAACTTGAAAGGCTTATACTTGGTAGATATGAGTTGACAGAAATGAATTAAAGAACTCTTCTTGAAGAGAACTAAAGTCGAAGCTGAACCAAGCATCACCTTCTCTAAAGAAAATCTGAAGAAAGTGTAGATCCCTTATGATGATGCCTTGATCATATCAATGAATATCACCAACTACCAGATGAAGAGAATTTTGGTAGATAATGGTAGATTAGCAAACATCTTCTTCTATGATGCCTTTCAAAGGATAGGCATTAGTACTGATCATCTAAAGTTGATAGAAGCCTCACTAGTTGGCTTCACTGAAGAACCCACCTTAGTTGAAGGAGCGATCATCTTATTGGTGACTATAAGAGAAGAGCCTAGTAGTAGAACTATAATGATGGATTTTTGGTCATCAAGCTACCTTCTGCCTATAACACAATCATAGGTTGGATAGGCATGAATGCATTAAGAGCCATTTATTGGCCTATCATCTCCTTATGAAATTCCCTACAAACCAAAGCGTAAGGGAGCTCAAAGAAGATTAAGTGGTAGCATGGTAATGCTATGTGGAAACCATGAATAAGGATACCAAATCAATAAAAATGCTATCAATTAAGAGCTTAGACCTCATAGATGAGCACAATGAGCAACGAGTGGAGCTGACTAAAGATTTGGATATCATCCCACTTGGAGATAATTGTACAAAAGTCATTCAAGTTGGTTTCCTCTTACCTCAAGACGTCTTAGACAAGATAGTGAAGTCCCTCTGGAAAAGACTTTGATAGTCAGCTGCTGGTATACCAAACATTGATTCTCAAGATATTGGCCACCACCTCAACATGGATCTAGCTCATAAACTAGTCCACTAGAAGAGAAATTTGCGATTGATTAGTAATGAGCAATTAATGAAGAGGTGGACAATTTATTAGAGGCTAAGTTTATTAGAAAAGCTCACTACCCTAATTGGTTTGCCAATATTGTTATAGTAAAAAAGGCGAACAGGAAGTGGTGAATATGCATCAATTTTACTGATCTTAACTAGGCTTGCTTCTCTCTACCCAAAATAAATCAGCTCGTTGATGCCACCACTAGGCATGGGCTACTCAATTTTATAGACGCCTTTTCTAGTTACAACTAAATTAGGATGCATCCATCCAATGAAGAGAAGATGGCCCTCATCATAGAAAGAGTGTTTTGAAAGAGTTGTGCCTTAAAAGCCAATCGCAATCTGTATTGCAATAGGGTTTCTTTTGTTCTTTCAAATCATGTACATTACATTTTGATTATAAATAGAAGGCATTATGTTTCATCATTTGCTACTTTTTATAATTATGATGAACCCCATAGATTGGGGCAATGGTTTTAGGGCTATGATGAGATCATGCCAGTGAGACCTAAAACCCTAAAACCCTAATCTAAAACATTTTCAGTCGTTGGCATATTAAGTTGGGAATCAATGTTACCGGAAAGACTGGCACATCTTATGTATGCTCGATGCAGAGGGTGATTGATCTTACAATCACTTGCGTGAGACACTAATACAAAGATGTGGGTATTCATTAGAGGAATGAGTTCACTGAATTGACCTACCAAGAGAACATCTTATGGATACTTACTTATTTGTCAAAAGATGATTCTCTAAGTGGGAGTTGTGCAAGTGATCCTTAGACCTAAGATCACCATAGTATCTTATGCACATAAATCCATATTTTAGTTTATACTCATTCACAACATTAAGTTGTGTACGAGGTATTCTGGATATGGTGGATTGTGTATGAAGATTGTGAGTAGATCAATAAGGAATCAATCACTTCTAGTAAGAGAAGACCACATCCTACTTGCTCTAATCTTATGATGATTCAGAAAGTCTTTGATCAAAGCAGAATGAAAAATTAGAAAGATTTTCTAATGTTTCATTAATTGAATTATCATTAAAAGATTAAGAGAGACATGAATAAGTAATTAAGTTTGACATTGATCCATACTCATATACTTATTCAGGATGCAATATGATTGAAGGATTGAATTGCACGGTAACTTGCCACTGAAGGGTATGTTTGGTATATTCACCAAATTTCATATCTTCCGGGTAGACATAATACGTTGCTAGACGTCAATCTTGTCTTGTAAGTTTGATTGAATTAAAGAGTTTAATTTGATCAATAATTAGAAAGGGTTCTAATTATCAAGTTTGGGATCGCACTGATTGAACCTATAAGGATTATAAATATTCTAATCATGATAGGTCAACTTGCACCCACACCTACTGCTGGCTAGATGTGGAACCCAATGGGTCACACACAAAAGGAACTGATCAAGGGTCTAATTGGATTAGATCTTGTTTGCAGGATAAACATGCTAGCACGTGTTGCAAATCCTAGCTCCTGATTCGAATTAGATTCGAATCTGATTCTTGTATTAGGTTAATCTAATATGATTGGATCATAACCTAACATGGGTTGGCCAAGAGTTGGAACCCAATTGGCTTTATTTGGACCATTGGATGGCTCTTTTAATAATGGATCTGGACCATTGGTCAGTGGTTCGATCTGGACCATTGGATGGCTCCCTGGATGAAGGACCTGGATCATTGGTTGTTGCCTGAATCTAAACCATTAGTTGATGCCTGAATCTGGACCATAGGTGATGGGTGCCTTGCTTTTGAACCATTGGATGGTGTCTTAATGTAGACCATTGGATTATCATAAAATAAGTGTGGGGTCAGGTTATCAGCGTGAGAAGGCCGATAGCACATGGATAAGGCGAGCCGATACATTTTTTCGCTCTCTTAGATGTGCCCCTCCCATCAGCGCCTCATCATGATGAGGCGCTACCCTTGGGACACGCCTCATCATGATGAGGCGCCACCCTTGGGACATGCCTCATCATGATGAGCCGTGTGGATGTGATGCATCCCTTGATGATGCATCCCTCCGCCTCTTATAAATAGGAGTGCGTCTCGGGTTCAAAGATTATAAATGAATCCATAGAAGAGAAATCAATTCCCTCTCTTTCTTATTTTATTTCTCTTATATGTTTTGTCCTAAACTAAGACAAGGAGGCCTTGTTCAGGACAAGAGGTTGTCTTGTCCTAAACTAAGACAAGGATGTCTTCTTCAGGATAAGACCTAAATCAGGACAAGGAAGCCTTCTTTAGGACAAGAGGCTTTGAAGAGTTTTTGTAAGAGAAAGAAAATTAGAAGGGAAAGAAAGCAAGCCAATCAAATCCTTTGGAAGGATTAAGCATCAAGGATCAAAGTTTTGAAGGAAATAGAGTCTTGAACCCAATTCTTGCGTGGATCAACGTTGGAGGGTGAACACTTGGGCACCTTATGGATATTTCAACATATTGGATTTAGCATTACAGATACTCTTCTTATCCTACATTTACTATTTATTCATTTGATTGTTGTCATTAAGCTTGACTATTAAGGGTTTCATGTAAATAGATCTCATTAAGAAATTTATGAAATCTATTCACTTTCACTGCACTCTTAGGCATGCACAAGAAATCCTAATAGTAGTATCAGAGCCATCCTTTAACTGGTGCAATCAAATGATCATGCATGTTATAGGAACATTAAAATGCTATGTGATAGCAATATTGGATATCATGATATGAAGCATATTCATCAAATTCTATGTGATAGCAATATTAGATATCATGATCTGAAGCATATTTATCAAATGCTATATGATAGCAATATTAGATATCATGATATGAAGCATATTCATTAAAATGCTATATGATAGCAATATTAGATATGAAGCATGTTCATTAAAATGCTATATATGTCTATAGAAATTTGTTATGTCATAGCAATAATATATTCACATATCTTAATATGAATTTTATATAAGATATGATCAAGCATGTTCGTATTCCTTGATATGCTTGCTTTTTGCATAAGAAATGCAAAGTATATGGAATGTGCTAAGAGACCAGAAAGCCCTCACATAAAATTATATTTAGTCATAGTGTTATAAAATCATAATGCAAATCCATTTAGGGTTTGATTGATCAATTGGTATCTAGAAAAGTGGCTCTGGGAAGGTAAAGAGAACGTGGTTTATAATTGGGTCCGTTGCTTACCTAGCCAAACTTTTGGTGTCTAGGGCAAGCACGGGGGGCCTCCCACCTCTCTTCCACTTACCTGGCCAATTAGATAGATTTAGACCTTGGATTGAAAATGCTAAATGATTAAAACACTAAATGCCTTCCTTCATGCTAAGCCAAATTCAAGTCAAAAACTATAGTAGGTTTGTTGTGTAACACAAGGCCTAATCTAGGGTTTCATATAAAATTTGTCATGGTGCATCAAATGCTTTATAGCATGATTGATGGTGTTGCTTTGTTGTGTAACACAAGGGCAACATTATTCAAACGTGACTATATAGAAATGAAGGATCTGACTAAACTAAGACATTATAGTTTATTGTGTAACATAAGGCTGTAAGTGTCTTAGAGGCAGTTGTTATGTTGAGAGTTGCATGGGTTGCAATTGGAAAGAAAAATTTCCTACCTTTGAACTCATGAATGTTTGTAGTGTAACACAAGGCATTAATGAGGAATTAGGATCTCAACCCCACTAAGAAAATTAGTACTTTTCTCGTTTATCATAGGAAGGGGCTATAATAAGTCGATAAAATAGTGAAAGTAACAATTAGATAAAAGTCCTTGTCTAATTGTATACATGTCATCATGATTGGTCTGCTTATGTTAGTTTTGTTCTTTGTTTATCTAGAATTAAATCTATATTAAATGGCTTCTTCACTATCACTGAGAAGCATCTTAGATGCCAACAAGTTGACCGATCCGAATTATGTGGACTGGTTAAGGAATCTTAAGATTGTTCTCACACAAGAGAAACTTTCCTATATACTTGAAACCCCTGACTTAGCGTCAACTGAGGATGATGCTACTGAAGAGGAGGTTGCCATATATAGATGTGAAAAAATGACAGTTTGACTGTCAAGTGTATCATGCTGGCCTCTATGAGTAACGAGTTACAAAGGCAATATGAAAGCATAGACACTCACTCCATACTTCTTAATTTGAAGGAATTATATGGAGAGCAAAGTAGGACTGTCAGATATGAGATATCTAAGCAATTATTTCATGCTAAAATGAATGAAGGGACATCCATGCAAGACTATGTTCTTATGGTTATAGACTTGATTACTCGATTGAGTCAATTGGGTTTTGCTATAGATAGTGAACTCAGTCAGGATTTGATCCTGCAATTACTTCCCAAGTCATTCTCTCAGTTTGTTGTGAATTATCACATGAACAAGCTGAATACTTCCTTGCCTGAGCTGTTAAATATGTTGAAGACAGCTGAAACCCACATCAAGAAGGAAAGGGTCCGATCCTTCTTGTTGGTGGGGGCTCTTAAAGAAAGTCAGGCAGTAAGGGTTCTAAGAAGAGGCTCAGGCAGTAAGGGTTCTAAGAAGAGGCTGAATCCTAAAAGAAGCATCAAGAAGAGGAAAGGAAAAAAGATCTCTGGATCCGGTACCTGTTTCCACTGTGGCAAGGAAGGCCACTGGAAAAGGAATTGCAAGAGTTTACTTGCAGCTGTGAAGCCTGATACAAGAGTTGCATCAAAAGGTATGTTTGTGTTACATGCCAATTCTTCAAAATTCTAATTCTTGGGTATTAGATACCAGCTATGGTTTCCACATATGTAAGTCATTGCATGGACTACAGAAAATTAGAAGTTTAAAGAAAAGTGACTTCAAGCTTTTCGGCGCTGGAGGAGAGTCCCTTTAGGCTGATCCAAAGGTGGAATCATACTCTATTAGATATGGTACGGTCCATGATGTGCTTTACGACTTTTTCTATTTTCTTCTAGGGATTTGCCTTAGAGACTGCTGTATATATTTTGAACAGTGTACCTTTTAAGTCTGTACCTAGCACTCCATATGAGATATGGAGAGGAAAGAAATTAAATCTTAAATATCTTAAGATATGGGGCTGTCAAGCTTATGTTAAAAGAAATTTTGGATATAAGCTAAGTGCTAGATCAGATAGGTGTATATTTGTAGGTTATCCTAAAAACAGTATAGGATATATCTTCTATAATCCTACTGAATACAAGATTTTTGTTGGTAGGTATTCTATTTTCATATAGAAAGAGTTTTTTCTTGAAAAGGGCAAGGATAGAAGAATTAAACTTAAAGAAGTTTATGACCTACAAATTGAGACAAATGATATTTCTCAACCAGATATACCCATAGATGAGGTACAACCACAGCACACATCTCCTCTTTGAAGGTTAGATAGAGTGCGAAGAGCACCTAAGAGATATGGGTCTATCATAAAGAATGATGAAGCCCACATCATTGAGAACGATGATCTATTGATCTATTCAGAAGTTGTCATAAGTAGGGACTCTGATAAATGGCTGGAGGCCATGAAATTCAAAATAGATTCTATTTATACCAACCAAGTGTAGACTTTGGTAGATGCATCGGAGGGTGTAAGCTCTATAGGTTGCAAATGGGTATATAAGAAAAAGATTGGAGCTGATGGCCAAGTAGATATATATAAGGCCAGGCTAGTGGCAAAAGGTTTCAGACAAAAACAAGGAATTGACTATGATGAAACTTTTTCACCAGTAGCTATGCTCAAGTCTATTCGGATTATGCTTGCAATAGATGCATATTATGATTATGAAATCTGGTAGATGGATGTCAAAGCCGTATTCTTTAATGGTCATCTTGAGGAAGAGGTTTATATGACTCAGCCAGAAGGATTTGTCTCAAGTGGGAGAACAAATCAAGTATGCAGGCTTATGAAATCCATTTATGGATTAAAGCAAGTATCGAGGAGTTGGAATATCCATTTTGATATAACAGTTAAAAAGTCTAGCTTTATCAAAAATGTGGATGAACCTTGTGTGTATAAGAAGACAAGTGGGAGTGCTATTGTCTTCTTAGTATTGTATGTAGATGACATACTTCTCATTGAAAATGATGTTCCAATGTTGCAATTGGTCAAGACTTGGCTATCAAAAATGTTTTCCATGAAAGACTTGGGTGAAGCATCCTATATACTAGGTATAAAGATCTATAGGGATAGATTTAAAAGGATACTAGGCTTATCCCAATTAAGGTACATAGATAAAGTGCTGAAAATATTCAGCATGGATGGGAGTAAAAGAGGTTGCTTACCCATAAGTCATGGCATATATCTCTCTAAGAAGATGTCTCCTAAGACACCTAAAGAGAGGAATAGAATGAGTACTATTCATATGCATCGGCAGTAGGGTCGATAATGTATGCTATGCTATGTATCAGGCCTGACGTTGCTTATGCCTTGAGCATAACAAGTAAGTTTCAGGCTGATCCAGGAGAGGATCATTAGAAAACAGTGAAAAGCAATCTTAAGTACTTGAAAAGGACTAAAGATATTTTTCTAGTATATGAAGGATCAGAATTGAAACTAGAAGGTTATTCGAATTCTAGTTTTCAGTCATATCCAGATGATAGCAAGTTCATTTCAAGATATGTCTTTGCTCTGAATGATGGAGTAGTGAGCTAAAAGAGTTTCAAGCAACAGACTGTAGCTGACTCAGTTACTGAGCCAGAATACATTGCTGTAAGTGAAGCGGCTAAGGAAGCTGTTTGGATGAAAAGGTTCATTATAGAGTTGGGTGTGATTCTTAAGATTGCTGAACTAGTACCAGTTTATTGTGATAACACTGGAGCTATTGCACAAGCAAAGGAACCAAGGTCTCATCATAGATCCAAGCACATTCTAAGACACTTCCACCTTGTTCATGAGATTGTCGAAAGGAAAGACATCAAGATTAAATGAGTAGATACAAAGAACAACCTAGCAGACCCATTCACTAAAGCTTTACCTAGCAGCAATTTGATCGCCACCTCAATTGTATAGGGTTAAAGTATAAGAGCGATTGGCTTTAGTGTAAGTGAGAGAATGAAAGAGTTGTGCCCTAAAAGCCAATCGCAATCTGTATTGCAATAGGGTTTCTTTTGTTCTTCCAAATCATGTACATGACATTTTAGTTATAAATAGAAGGCATTATGTTTTATCATTTGCTGCTTTTTATAATTATGATGAACCCCATAGATTAGGGCAATGGTTTTAGGGCTATGATGAGATCATGCCAGTGAGACCTAAAACCCTAAAACCCTAATCTAAAACATTTCCAGTCATTGGTACATTAAGTCGGGGATCAATGTTACCAGAAAGATTGGCACATCTTATGTATGCTCGATGCAGAGGGTGATTGATCTCATAATCACTTATGTGAGATACTAATACAAAGATGTGGGTGTTCATTAGAGGAATGAGTTTACTGAATTGACCTACCAAGAGAACATCTTATGGATACTTACTTATTTGTCAAAAGATGATTCTCTAAGTGGGAGTTGTGTAAGTGATCCTTTGACCTGAGATCACTATAGTATCTTATGCACATGAATCCATATTTTAGTTTATACTCATTCACGATATTAAGTTGTGTACGAGGTATTCTGGATATGGTGGATTGTGTATGAAGATTATGAGTAGATCAATAAGGAATCAATCACTTCTAGTAAGAGAAGACCACATCCTACTTGCTCTAATCTTATGATGATTCAGAAAGTCTTTGATCAAAGCAGAATGAAAAATTAGAAAGAGTTTCTAATGTTTCATTAATTGAATTATCATTAGAAGATTAAGAGAGACATGAATAAGTAATTAAGTTTAACATTGATCCATACTCATATACTTATTCAGGATGCAGTATGATTGAAGGATTGAATTGCACGGTAACTTGCCACTGAAGGGTATGTTTGGTATATCCACCAAATTTCATATCTTCCGGGTAGACATGATACGTTGCTAGACATCAATCTTATCTTGTAGGTTTGATTGAATTAAAGAGTTTAATTTGATCAATAATTAGAAAGGATTCTAATTATCAAGTTCGGGATCGCACTGATTGAACCTATAAGGATTAGAAATATTCTAATCATGATAGGTCAACTTGCACCCACACCTACTGCTGGCTAGATGTGGAACCCAATGGGTCATACACAAAAGGAACTGATCAAGGGTCTAAATGGATTAGATCATATTTGCAGGATAAACATGCTAGCACGTGTTGCAAACCCTAACTCTTGATTCGAATTAGATTCAAATCCGATTCTTGTATTAGGTTAATCTAATATGATTGGATCATAACCTAATGTGGGTTGGCCAAGAGTGGGAACCCAATTGGCTTTATTTGGACCATTGGATGGCTCTTTTAATAATAGATCTGGATCATTGGTCAGCGGCTCGAACTGGACCATTGATGGCTCCCTGGATGAAGGACCTGGACCATTGGTTGTTACCTGAATCTGAATCATTAGTTGGTGCTTGAATATGGACCATGAGTGATGGATGCCTTGCTTTTGGACCATTGGATGGTGTCTTAATCTAGACCATTGGATTATCATAAAATAAGTATGGGGTGAGGTTATCAGCATGAGAAGGCTGATAGCGCATGGATAAGGCGAGCGGATACGGTTTTTCGCTTTCTTAGATGCGCCCCTCCCCTTAGCGCCTCTTCATGATGAGGCGTTACCCTTGGGACATGCCTCATCATGATGAGGCGTCACCCTTGGGACACGCCTCATCATGATGAGCCGGGTGGATGCGATGCATCCTTTGGTGATGCATCCCTCTGTCTTTTTTAAATAGGAGTGCATCTCGGGTTCAAAGATTATAGATGAATCCATCGAAGAGAAATCAATTCCCTCTCTTTCTTATTTTATTTCTCTTATATGTCTTGTCCTAAACTAAGACAAGAAGGTCTTGTTCAGGACAAGAGGTTGTCTTGTCCTAAACTAAGACAAGGATGTCTTCTTCAGGACAAGACCTAAACCAGGACAATGAAGCCTTCTTTAGGACAAGAGGCTTTGAAGAGTTTTTGTAAGAGAAAGAAAATTAGAAGGAAAAGAAAGCAAGCCAATCAAATTCTTTAGAAGGATTAAGCATCAAGGATCAAAGTTTTGAAGAAAATAGAGTCTTGAACCCAGTTCCTGTGTGGATCAACGTTGGAGGGTGAATACTTGGGCACCTTGTGGATATTCCAACATATTGGATTTAGCGTTATAGGTACTCTTCTTATCCTACATTTACTATTTATTCATTTGATTATTGCCATTAAGGAGATATTGGCTATTAAGGGTTTCATGTAAATAGATCTCATTAAGAAATTTATGAAATCTATTCACTTTCACTGCACTCTTAGGCATGCACAAGAAATCATAACATGTTTAACTATTATAAAGTTTGTGCGACCTAACAAAATTTGGTTAACCAAAGTTTTAAAGATCTACTAGGTAAGAACATGAAAGCTTATATAGTTGACATGTTGATGAAAAACATCAAGGCCAAGCAACATGTAACTGACCTAAAAGGAGGCCTTTTTACTATTGAGGTGATACCATATGTAGCCCAACCTAAGCAAATGCACTTTTGGGGTAACTTTAGAAAAATTCCTTGGCTTTGTAGCCAACCAACAGAGAAATAAAGCTAATCCGGAGAAGATACAAGTCATACTCAAGATGACATCCCCTAGGTTGGTTAATGAGATTCAGTCCCTCATGGGTCAATAGTAGCTTTAAGTAGGTTTATCTCCAGACTAGCTAAAAAATATCTGCTCTTTTTTAAGACCGTACGCAACAGAAACTCTTAGTACCAATCTTGATCAGCAAAATTCATGAATCCTAAGTTCCCACCTTAGAGATGGCCCCTGGTTGACTTGAAGACTAAGTCTCTAAATTTGCCCTAAAAGACTTTAGAAGGAAAAAGGCTTCCAAGTTAGTTGCCACTAAAATCCTAAATTCAAAGGTACTTCAATGCCTTTTCGTGAGGATCTGCCATTCATCAATATTTGTCAGGAGAGAGAACAATTGAAAACTTCTTATTTTTGAAGACCGAAAAGACAATCCAACTATCTTTTTTAACTGATCCTCAGTCACTTTTAGCATCAATCTCGATCAATAAAATTCACAAGTTCCAAGCTCTGACTTGAATATTGATGAATCTAAACTAGAGGAAGAACTTGTTTCTCAAAAATAATCCTCAATAACTCACATAATTGACTTAGATCGATAAAGCTTCCTTGAGTTTTAAGTTCTGACTTGAAGAACTTGGGAAAAAGCTCTATTATACTAAGAAGCAATGATCTGTCAAGATGACCAAAAGCCTCTTAATGGCTCCAAAACTCAAGACCCTAGATCGTTTAACCGATCTTCACTAGAGGATAATCTAAACAACTCTAGTGTTTTTGAAAAAAAAGTTTGAGGCTGTAAAGTAAGTGAAAAGGAACAAAACAAACAAATAGAAACATTTGAAAAATTTTCTTTCATTCATCACTATAAGTTGATTATAAAGGATCAGCTCAAAGCTCATCATAAATTTGACCAAAGCGAATTACAAAAGAAAAGAGAAAAAGCATAGGTCTTCAAAGTCAAGAGGTTGTTAAAACTGCTAGTCATCATGCAGAGCTTTTCCACAAGTCAAAGGCACTTGAGTATGCAGATAGGATGAAGGAGGTAACTATCAGCACATCGAAGGAATTAACCACTAGTATAAAAGAAGAAACTACTAGTGCATTGGATATGCATCCACTATTCATCATGATGCACCTCTTTGAGAGAAGCTACACCACTCAATACGGTAGAAATGTAGTCTTGTTGGTTGTCCTCCCCTTCCTCACTCCCTAAGGAAACTCAATGGGTTCGATGACTGCTCAACCCTCCTCAACTTCTACCAGAATGTTCTCCTTGGTTTCACCTTCAGTAGGATCCAAGCCTCCTACCACTTTGCTAAGGTCACAGTAGCTCAAGTCAAGGTCTAAGTAGAAGGCCTTGACTTGCTTTTGGTAATTTTCACTCAGCGACAAAGGAATCGACGGCATATTCATTCATTTTGCACTAATAATTCAATGACTCCTTGAACTCGACCATAGCCTAACAGAGGCTCAGGATAGCTCCTCTTATAGCTTGTCCATCTCTCTTTCTAAATCGTCAATCTCTCACTGCTTCTTGCCTAGTACCTTCACTAGCTTTGTAACCTGCCTCTCTCACTCTTTAGCCTCCCATTGTAGCTCTTCAACCCACTGTTGTAACTCAAGCCACTAACCAGCTTGGGCGAGCAATTTCTCTTCAATAGCCCTCTCCCACTCTTGACCAAGTAAGAGCTCAACTATCCTTCCTTCAGCCTAGTCATGCTCCTTATCCACAATTGCATGGAGCTACTGAATCTTAGTATTTAATTAGCTTAGATGCTCTACCATCATGTAAAAATGATGAATGCTTCATAAGGAAGACTAGAAAGAGTTAGCTTGAGCAAAGTTAAGAAACTTCACACAAAAAATCAAAACATGAATTGAATTGCACTTACCTCCATGAAGAGATGAGCAAAGTCAAAAATAAGGCCGGAATCCAACTTCTCCAAGATTGATGCTTAGTTTGTCAGCAAGTAAATACTATGCATAAGATGGAAGCCAGTCCACCCCAACCTCATAGAGTTGCCTTGTTAGACATTCCATTTAGGAATGTATCATTTCAAGATTGGAAGGACTGACTAACCCAAGCTCTAAGGGCACTTGAGGACTCGGGCCAATGGGAGGAGACTTTATTGCTTCTATCGCCTCCTCCCTAATAGCAGAAGAGCCTTTAGGACCTATTGACTGAGTATGAGTTGATTGGCTAATAGTCGGCTAAGCGGCCTTGACCTTGGCCACAGAATCCTCTTCTTCTTCCTCTTACTCAGAGTCAACTTGGTAGGATGGAACACCTCAATATGTTAGCTTCTTTTTTCTTATTGGAAATTAAGCTAACGAACCCTCTAGAGTAGGGTGCTTAGGGGAAACTACTTTCTTCTTATGGGCTGGATTCTTCAATGAAGTTGATGAACCCCCTGAACCCAACCTCTGGGGAGTAGATGAAGAACCCTTAGAGGCCGACCTCTTGAGGTTGATCGCCTGCTTTAGGTTCTCAACTTGCACCATTTTTATAGAATGAAAAACAACAAATCTATTAGTTCAGTTAGCATACAAAAGAAATAACAACAAATAGCTCAGAGTAAAAGAAATGTGCAATATTAGTAGGAGTTGGTCTAAGACAAACTTAAAGTAAAGCTACTTCAGCCAATAATTCAAAAATTTTTAAAGGTTTCAACTAGGCAAGTTGAGCTAAACCTTCTCTTCATTTGTTAGGAGGTGGGGCAAGCAATTAGGCTTTTTGTTCAGTTGCTTTCAAACTGTGTCAAACAACCAAAAACCCTTAACTAGAAAACATGAAAAAGAATATGTTCTTCCGCCCATGGATGAAAGGACTATAGAGAAGAACCCTTTATCTTTTTGAGTGGAGAAATGCCACCATCCCTACTCATTCAGGTGTTCCTCAATAGTAGAAAGGGCCCAAAATATTGCAATGGAGGGGTGAATTCGACCTAAGACACATGGGTCATAAAGCCTATAATTAGCCTTCATAAATTTGGGATGAGCTGGGTTGGTACTATGCAATACAAAGTAAGGAGTTCAGCTACAAATTTACAGATGGGTAATTTAAGCCCTACCTTTAGAGTATCCTCATAAACACAAAGCTAATCTAATAAATGATAAGAGGCTTTATCATCCCGACCCAGAATAGTTATCCAAAAGGACTCCGAAATGAAGAATGTTTGATGAATCCTCACAAGATGATCTTCAATGAGCACACTTTGCTCCTTGACTATGAGGGGAGGAATCTCCGTTGAGGAAGAGCAAGATGAAGATGATGAAAAAGAAAAGGAGGACATCCTAAGGAGATTGATCCAAAGAATCAACCTAAAGGAAAGTTTTGAGGTTCACCTAAACTAAGGGAGGTCGAGGAGGAAATTCAAAGGAGGAACTAGAAAACTAACGAAACGCTGAAGGCACAAACCAAGTAGGACCTGGACTGAGCAAGACTAGAGCAGAAACTAACCAATCAGAATTTGGAAGAATAGAGCAAATGAGCTCCATTGATCCCCTCTTTATATGGATTGTGAGGAGAGGGAAAGCATAGAAAATGAGCTATTCGTGCCATTCCAAAGATCATTCATATAGCAGAAGTTGAAGAGCCACCGCATGGTAGACATCCATAAGTCAACTTGGTGGTGGTGCATTACCTGATTAGTGCATTAAAGAGCACTTCAACTTTCAAAGAAATCCATCATGAAGCAACTTAATGTGCATTTAATTCTAAAGAAGTGTATCATAATGACTATCTTTGTGTTAAATTTTATACAAACATGATTGTTGAAATTTTGAGATTGACCAAGACATAAGTTGTTGAACTCAGTCTGACTCTCTCCAGATGAAGATTAATCACCATAGTTTAGCAAAATTAGCCTAGAAATTAGCTGATTATAATCTACTGAGCTACTTTCTAGACTTGAAAATGGATTTAAACTTAACCTTTGAAAGTAAGGGGCAAGTGAGGTAGTAAGAGCTAACCTAGTATACTGAAGTGATGTGAGCTAAGGTATCAGGTCGACATAGCAGCAACATACAGTGGACAATTAGAAACTGATATGATGTAGTCGGTCAGATTAGTACACCCATTCTATTCAAGGAAAAAAAGGTTCCGATCAAGAGAAACTTCCACTAATGTTGCCAACCCATTTAGAGAATCTTTCTTTAAAGTGAAGATTAATTTCAATAGGACTCTACTGTTTAATTCAATAGTGACTTCACCAAAGGCATTGCATCATCTAGGAACTCTAACTCATTCGAGCCATTTCCCAATGAATGACTCAACTCTTACATGACTTTTTCAAATGCCTATAAAAGCAATATCAAACCTCTCAAGTAACAAATTCAGCCTAACCCTAAGCTCTTGTATGTAGAGCACCAACCTATGGAGCTCTGGACCTTTTTTTTGTACTTTGGCTTCCTTAAGCATTAGAGGGTTTCCTAAATATAATCTTTAGACTTCTTTCACTCTCTTTTTATTTGTGTTCCTCTTACAAGCATGCTAGTAGATCGGCTAGATAAAATGCTCAGTCAACTAGGTTATGACTTCTTCCATGGTTAATGTGTGAAAACCAATTTTTAATGCCATTGGGTCTAATATTTGATTACATAAAATGAGTAGAAAAAAAAAAAAAAAAAAAAAAATACACCATGCAAACATTTGTAGCTGATTAAGGGTAAAACCATGAGCAATAATTCATCCTCACATTTTCCATAATTTTTATGCCATCAAACCTAGCAATTGAGGTGGTCCTGGGAGCCGCTTGATGCTTAAGCAAGGTAGGTAGGTATTTGGTCGGGAATGCGCGTCGTAGCGGTCAGAGCGCGCTCCTGCGCTGAAGCTTCTCGCAGCGGCCTTAACTCGAGGATCCATCGTCGTCATATGGCGTCCGGGTTCATCGCAGCGGTCATCGCCCCGCGGACGTCGGACGTCGGACTCGGACCACGTGACTCGATTTGTTTTGACGTCCTTCGTGACGCGCGCGAGATGCGGACCGGATGACGCTGCCTACCTTGGCGTCATCCAAGACGTCCTTTGGCTGCCATCAGCCCGACGTCAGCTTGCGTTTGTTAGCCCAAAATCCGCGCCCTCTATTATCAAATGGACGGTCGCTTGACCTGAACCGCTCCAGACTCTTTTTTGGTCTTCTTTCGATTGTTTTCTAAGATAAGTTTTTGACTTCTTCAAAAAAGCCTTTGCAGCGTTTTGGTGTTATTAGAATGGATGTAATTGTTCGGAATCGTCAGAAGAGACGTGTTTTAATGGACTACTATTTGTCCAGCCCTCGGGCTTGGAACACGTGATGGCCAGTAGAAGTATAATCATAGAGGCATTAAGAATAATAATAATAATAATATAAAATTATGTAATCAAATGATACCATAAAATATTAAGCATTTTTGCTTTTAAATAAGACCATTATAATGACCGTGATATATACAAAATAACCGCCATTGCATAAGCTCAATAAATTAAAACCGAAAGGTACGTACTGATGAGCATATTAAATTCTAAATTTGAGTCAGTAAATTAAATTCTTTAATAATTACAAATAAATAATTATAATTAATAATAAATAACAATAGGTTGAGTAAAAAAAATTAGCTATAGAGGAGCATGGATCGTATTGTTCTTAGATATAGATTTTACGTTCTTCACATACCAGCACCTTTGTAAAGATGCATCCCTAGCCATAAAAGTTCATTGGATTGCTCATGATTGTCCCTTGCCTTCACAACTGGATTGCTTTCTAGTATTCTTGCCGTCAAAAGTTGTGATGTTTGATAGAAAAGAAAAGAGGCTTTCAGAAGTAATGGGAGATACTGATAAAATTTCAGTGATATTTATAATGCTTAGTTCTTGGATGGGCTGAGCCAAATGGCTTGGTTCAATTGTTAGATAAATAAAATATAAATAATTTCTATATTTATAGTTGTATTCACTGAAAAATATGGATACAAATATGAATTTAGTATCTGACCTGCATTCGATCTTTTTTATTATTGTTCCTAGCAAAAAGACATTACTATAGTAACAAGTTAAGAAATTTCAATCTTTAACCTTAGCATTTGCTTGACTTCTTTGGCTCAATGGAATGCTTTTTGATACAGGGAGGTGTAGTTACAATAAAGTAGCAGTCCATGTTTGGCAATTTCTAGAGATCAATTGGATGCTTCACATGTTTTTAATTTCACTACATGTGAAAGCAAGCAGCCATTGGAATTTTTACAGGTAGGTTGTGTTTTTTGCTTTTATATGATGTGCCAACATGTCTAAGCCAATTGACCAAACAATACTAGTCAATAAGGTCAATATTTTAAAAGGCTCCATGAATGCCTCTCTTTTTATTAGTGGTCAAGATATGTTAAAGAAGCATCTAGCTTCCAAGAAAATAATAGTGCCTTCATGTAGAAGTAATTAAAAATAAAAAAATAAAAAAATGGTGTGCCTTCATCTGGATATTGCACCATGTCAAGGAAGCATGACTCACTTCCAAGCAGTTGATAGATTTTTTTTATCTTTTTTTTTTTTTTTAGGTGTACCTTCATCTGGATGTTGCACCATGTCAAGGAAGCATGACTCACCTCCAAGCAGTTGATAGATTTTTTTTTTGTGGCATTTCAAAGAGACAAGAATTTTTTTTTTCTTACCACCTTCACACCACTTGCTTATTCAATACCCAACTAACCTAAGAAATTGCCACGAACTTGTGACTTGACCATCATTTCATAAATATCATTAACTTCAAGCCATAGCCATAGTTAAAAGATAGTTATTGTAGCTATTATTGACTATTATGCATCAAGATCTTATTTTAAAAAGAATGCTATCTGACCGAGAGCCTTGAAGATTAATATCTGCTATCCTTCTGCCTTCATGATAGCATCTAATTAAGCAGTAGAGCTGGGTTGTTCTAGTTGTTCAAACATAAGTGCTACCTAAAATAATACTAGTTGCTCGCACCTTGCTACATTTCTTTTAAGAAAAGCAAATAATGCCAAGTCTTTTAGGAAGAAAGTAGATGTGGTATTCCAAGGCCGCAACTTCTTTGATATCTTCTTGATGGAGTCAAATTAAGCTAGATCCATACTGGCATATAATCACAATACCATATAGTTTTCAAGCCATATCATCGCTGCTTGCTACAATCTGATTATGTTAGGAACTAGTAGAATAATCCTATTACTAATCTTATCATCGGAACCAGACACTTCACCGTCATTGGAGCAGCCTCAAATACTGAGATTAGAATCCACCAATAAAAAAGGATCCTTCTTAAAGAGGAAAGGTACTTATCCTTTGACCTCTTCCCATTCCTTTTGCCCCTCTTATATTGTATCTTCTTAGATGTGACTTCTTTCTCCTTTCAAAAGTGAGAGAGCTATAAGATTCATCCTTCGCCTCCTCATTTTCTTTTTTTATTAATTTAAATATAGGAGGGCCTCAAATAGGCAGCCTAAGATATTTCTTACGCTCTTTTTCTATTTTTGCAGAAGTATTAGTTAGGACATAAAAACTGAATCGATGTCCAATACAGATCCTGACTTATTATCCATCTAATCATTTACTATGACACTTATGATCCTCCAACGGAATTACAACCATCTCCTCTAAAACCAAAAAAAGAAAAAAAAGACCTTTTAATAAATGCACACATCTTCAATCTAATATTTTATTACACACATTAAGTAGGAAAGAAAGAGAAATAATTTTAACAAACAAAAAAAAAAAAGCATAATTATCAATTCTTAAAATGCCCATCTTCACTTGCAAACATTTGTAGCATAATGGTAGCACTGCGACTAATGGATCATCTTCACATTTTGCATAATTTTTACGTCATGATATCTAACTCGGGAGCCAAGTAAAATCTTGTTCATAAATTAACGGGCCAAACTAGTGAGGTAGGCCGAGTTCACCCTCACGTAAAGTAAGCTGCTTGAAGGTTGGTTATTGCTTGAGAATGAGCGTTGCAGATTCTCGCAACAGTCTCGTTTCAGGACCCATCGCCGTGCGATTGCTTTCACGCACCCGCTTTCATTGCCGCGGTCGCCCCGCGGACGTCGGACTCCTCCGACCACGTAAGTCAACTTGTTTTGACGTCCTTCGTGACGCTCACGGGATATGGACGGGATGACGCCAAGGTAGACAGCGTCATCTTAGACGTCCTCTCGGCTGCCGTCAGCCGGCGTCAGGTCAATAGTTCTTAATTAAAAATCCACGTCGTCTACTTTCGAATACACGGTCGCTTGGCTTGAGCTTCTTGAGAGTTTTTTTTTTTTGGTTTTGGTTTTGGTCTTTTATGTGGTTGGTGTCATCAGAATAAGGTGCAATTGCTCGGAATTTGTTGGAAGGGGCGTGTTTTAATTTTCCACGGGACTATTATTTGTCTAGTCGTCAGGATTGCAAGACGTGACGGCCAGTGCGATTTATTTACATATTTACCAAATAATTAATCCAATATAAATTAAACAGCGGTTTAAAAAATCTATTTGCATCTGGTAAAGTGTTTGGTGGACCCCTTCTAATGCCTACCAAACCGGACCAGGGATATAAACTTTAAGAATAACATCAAGATAAAATTATGCAATCAGTGATAATATAAAATATTAATTATTTATGCTTTTTGATAACATCGTTATAACGATGGTGATATATAAAAAAATGGCCTCATTGCACATGGCCCAATAAGTTAAAGTAAAAAAAGTACATATTGGCTAATGATAAAAGCATCCGTTTGATGATCATTCGGATCATTCCAATGTTTCAGAATTACTATGATTCTAATTCTAAGATAATTTAATTTTTAATAATAAAAAATTATTATATTTGATATAATATATCACAATGATAAAGAATTACCGATGATCTAATTTCATCATATTTAATATGCCATAAAAATCTAAGATCACTAACCATAAAATATTAAATTATCCTATTATATATAATATATATAATATAATATAATAATAATGCTATTATATATTATATCTTTATAATATATTATAAATAGAAGATTACATTTTGATCCACACCCAAGGCAAAAAAAAAATGAAGTGGTGATTAAATGGCCTATCTCCACCTCTCTAGCCATTGCCCTCATTACCTATGATGGGTCAATTAGGGCAACTCGTTCTTAAATAGGTTTTGACTGATTATGTTTTGCGGCTCTTATACAAGTAAATCATTTTGAGTTGTTGATCGTAAATATATATAATCTCTTAGGTTGGCTGGACAAAGAAAGAAGGGAGAGAGAGCACGGACGAAATATAATATAACACATTATATTAATTATATTGTAATAATAGAATAATATAACAATGTAATAATATGATATATTAAATTTATATATCACGTTATATATAAATTATTATTATTATAATATATTTATAAATAAAAGGTATTTTTATCAATAAATTTTAGTTCAAAATTATCGAAAGTATTACTCTTGGATCACCATCCTTTAGGACGATGATAAGATCACTTTGTTGGAAGAAGATCTATGAGGTGAGGATGATCATGGAGCACCGCCATGTTTGATTACCCTAATACCTCTTATCTTTTACGCTATCCTCTCACGCCCTTAAACTTTATTTTATTTACGGCACTACTAATGTATAGCCGAAAGCATTGTAGAAAAATTCTTGATATCAAACTGAATTTTTATTGTAGAAAAAGCATTGTAGAAAAAACCTCAATGTTTGATCACCTCAATACCTCCTGTCTTTTACACTATCCTCTTATGCCCTTAAAATTTATTTTATTTATGGCACCATCAATGTATAGCGGAAAGCATTGCAGAAAAAGCCTTGATTTCAAACCAAACTTTTCATAACGTAGCTTGAGACAATAATATATACGTTTTTCTTGTGAAGAAAAAATTAATTTTAGCCTCAATAAGCTAGCACTGGCATTTGGTATCAAAGATTGGAGGTTAGATTGCTTTTAAGCATAACCAGCTTGAGACCAACTGGTAATGCAATCGGGTAATCGAAGGAACGGGATAAGCCACCTGTAACGCCTCAAGCCCACCTACAACCCAATTAACTTCATTAGCGGATCGAAACTACGTGGCCCAAAAACTCAAGTGGAAGCTAATAGGTAGTAAGTGAATTTGAGTTATAAGCACATGACATATTTTTTATACGCTACAAACTAGTCAAAATCTATCCTGAGTTGGGGTGCTGCAAAAGTGGCTCTGATACCATTTGTAATGCCTCAAGGTATATGGTTTAAAAGTTTCAGTAAAAATTAATAAATAGCAAATTGATTTGAATTATAAATATATGATATTTTTTTTAATATTTAATATAAAATTAAATTTAGGATATCATACCACCAATCCATCGATGTTGCGGACCAATATAAAATTAACTGGCCCGGTTTTGCTTTTGCGCGAACAGGCACCTACAAAGAGGATGTTGCATGGGCTAAAAAGACAACGTACGACCTCCGCACGTAGCCGCAACAGCCATCCCGCGTTCTCCACCGATGTTGGCTCCTTGTCGAGTGCCCTTGCTACCGTAGTCTGCCCTCAACGTCGTCGAGGACACCACGGCCACCGCTGGCAGTTGGGCGCAGTTGGGAGCTCCGCGCTCTCACCTCCCCTACCTGTCAACTTTCCTCTCCTCTCCTCTCCTCCTCTTGTTGTCTCGCTGTCGCCGGCGATGAAAACTCACTGCCACAAATCGCTGACACCTCGACCAATGGTAGAGATCCCTCCTCCACCATCTCCATGATCCGGCTATATTTCCTCTATTTTCTCTCTTTTTATTTTCTCCAATTTTTGCTTTCTAATTGCAAGTGATTTGTGAACATGCAGAGGTTCAAGATAGAAAGAAATGAAATAGAGACAGAGTAAATGAAAGAAATGTGACCGCAGGCCAAACACTTGTATAGAAAGTTAAAGTAAACGTAGTATTTTTAAGGTAAAGATAGTATTTTATCTTCTTTAGGTGCGAAAGGATTCTGCAGAATGAATAGAGCTACACTTCTTAAATATTCTTGTAAACCAAAAAAAAAATAAGAATTAATATAAAAAAAATTAAAAAAATAAAAAAATAAAAAAAGAATTTGATATTAGAAAGGTTATCCATTTCTGCAGTTAAAGCATTTCTTTAAAAAAAAATAAAAAAGATTTTATATATCCGATCAAAGGATGCTTCCTTTGGTATACAATGAATAGATTTCTGCGAAATAAATAGGCATAGGCTAGCCAATCAAACTTGAATTGGTCAATAACCTAATGGCCACAATGGTTTGAAAATTTCAATGAGATGTCATACTAAGGTTGTTCGATCGCTTAATATTTTTCTGTAACTTTTTTTTTCTTCTCTTCTTTTTTCTTTTTTTTCCATTCATTTATTTCTTTGTGAAACATAAATGTGTATGTGAGCATGCACACAAGACGCTCCAAAAAAAAAACTATGAGATCAAAGGAGAGAGTTCTTTACCTATTTATAGGTAAAGAAGATAATTTGAGATTTAATGTAGGACTAAAACAAATTTTCTTCTTCAACTAAATTAAATTTAAAAATTAAAGGAAGCCAAAAATTTCACTTTTCCTTCAAAAATCTTTTACAATATTATTTTATTTATTGATAGTAAATGCTATACTCACATATAATTATATATATAGAGAGAAATAGTTGGACTTGGCTAAACTTGTATGTAGTTAAGTTAAAATTTGATCATCTTCCTCATCCTTAAATCTATATAGATCTTGAAGGAAAAAAGTTATTTATTAACCATCATATGCTGCATCTCTATGGATGCGCCTCATTTTTCACAATACACTACATGTAAAATAGTTTTTATTATATTGAAAAGCAAGAATATGAGATATATCCCTATTTTTTTAACTAAAAAAATAGAGATATGAGCTATATCCCAATTCTATTACTCATATACTTCTACATTAAAGATATGAGTTATATCCCTATTCTTTTAAGTGAATAAGAACGATATGAGCCATATTCTGTTACTTATTTACTTTTTCATTAAAGAATAAGGATATGAGTCATATTCTTTTAATGAAAAAATAGAAATATAAGCCATATTTCTATTCTATTACTTATATACTTCTTCGTTAAAGAATAGGGATATATGCTATATTCCTATTTTTTTACTCTCGAAGATAATAGTATATAAGCCATAAATGCTTTTCTTTTTTTAAAGAAAAAGTAAAAAATGATAATTAACAGGTAGCTTTTTGATTCTGAGATCCACACAAATCTAATGATAAGAGAGGTGACCGAATTTAAACTTGACTACATACAAATGTTTTAAATTTTTTAAATACTAAATATAAATGACTAATTATTTTCAATTTTTACAATATGTCTAGTATATGTTAACAATAATTTTCAATCAAATACATAAATGTCCAATATAAACGTGAAAATAATAATAATAAAAAATATTTGGATTTGGGATGGGGTTTTATTCCAAGCCTGAGCCGCTGCTTATTACGCGGCCCTAACTTTCAGGTCCGACCCACCTCAACGGGCCGAAAACTACAGGCCCTGTCAGGCCTCCCGGCCCGTTAACAGATCTTAACCAAACCTTTTTTGCGTTTATAAGAGTTTATGCTACTAAATGCGGTTGCGTGCGATCCACGCCCCTCATCCGCCGATAAATGAGCGAGATGACGCCTGTTCTCAAGAAGACTCAGCGTCGCGCAAGCTGTCCCTCGTCCCGGCGCTCAGATGCATACTCGTCCACCGCCTCACGTCGTAGGACGCCGTCTGATCCGCCGTTCCCGGCGGCCTGACCGCCGAGCCCGGGCGGCGGTGGCCGGAGATCGGTCTTCTTGGCGGAGAGGGTCTGGGGGGAGGTTTTTCTCCACCGGTGCGGCGGTCTCCCTCTGTTACCCGTGGCGACCGGATGGTCCGCTGAAGGAGCGATTCTAGCGGGGGAAAGGCAGCCCGAGGTACCTATGGCCTTCTAAAGACGCTGATGCTGTCTATAAGACGCAATGATGAAGTAAGACGCCACGAGGAAGTTCAGAGAGGTTAACCTGAGGTAATTTTTTTTTGTTCTCTACCAACAGTTGAGATAATCAAGGCTTTTAGCTTGTTAGACAGTAGATTTCTGTGGTTTGATTAGGTTTTGATAGATAATTCATCGGAATGTGTATTCTTGAACTCCCAATTGGCTTATTTGAATTGTAATTGGTTTGTGACGTTTATTAGCGACTCAATGGAGGATGGTTTGGTTTCTCAATAGAACTAGTCGGAACTTGAGTACGATCGGCAAGTGGGCTTTGATTAGAACGATAACATCCAAAGCCAGGTGAGCTTGCCGATCATGAAATTTTCTGTCATGCATTGTCCGACTTGCGAGATGGTACAATGCATGATGTGTCTCAACTTGTTTCGCTATTTTTCAATATATTCTTGATCAGTTTTGTGCCTTGTCCACCAACTAATACTTTCACTTTCAATGTGCTTGATCAAAGAATTCTTTATCCAAGACAAAGGAATTATGCCTATCGAATTTTTGTTATTCCAGAATCCAGATGTAAGATGTTGAAGTTTTTTGATGATGTGCTGGCAAACGAAATACCTAGATTTGCTTTATAAGAACAGATAACTATTATTTTTGGTGCAAAACTTGAACAACATTTTAACCAACATGTTCAGCAGTGCATTATGACCACAACGAGCCTACCGCTAATTGAACTACAACCCTGTATTCAAGATTGTGTCTAATGTTTTCTTTTGTCATTGTTTAGTTATTTTAGTTAAGGAATGTTTTCAGAGACCAGTAATTTTCTTATTGAGGGAACCATCTGCTATACATGTATAGCGTGTTCCATCCCTTTTCCTCTTTGACTCTTCCTTTCAAGTGAATAATCACATGCGCACGCATGTATGCGCATATATGTATGCATGCATGCATGTATAAATACATCAATTTCAATCTTTTTTTAAAAATATTAGCCCCATTTAGTGGATTGAAGTGGCATCACTGCAAATGCTAATCTATGTCATTGTGTCAAAGAGGTGAAATTTGTTCATGTCCACCCACATGCAATCTCTTAATATGGTTTATTTTTCTGAATTAGTCTTCAAGAAAGCCACTATGATGTTTTATGGTTCATTGCTAAGAAGTTCATGAGTGTTTTGAATTTAGTAATTATAACGACATGGTCATCAGTTTCCTTTGTTTGTCTCCTTGCGTACGTGTTGTAAGCCATGGTGGAAGTCATAGAATGGTTAGATGAATTGATGGTGTATACCTCTCTGAAATTCAAGATTTTACCTACTCCTATTTTCTAGTTTTACTGATTTATATTCCCTTAGTCCTCTACTTTATACCTTTCTCCTTTGTAAGCCCATTTTGTCCTTTCTTCACTTTGTCTTATATATCTTGTCTCATTCTTTATTAAGGAGTTTAACGTTTGTTCATCCCTACAAGTTCAGTGTAGTAAATTTGAAGACATGGGTCATTGCCTATTCTCAATTTGCATGGCAACTCTTGGATGCGCAGCTTTAGCAATTATGAAAAATCCTTATGTTGGATCCTCTCATTTAGAAGTACTAAAGGGCAATTTCATATAACTTGGGTTAAAAACCCGAAAGAAGAGGGGTCATTTTATGACTCAAAACATGGTAACTTTTGATTAGAAAGAGCAGAATGTTAGTAGGTGCAGTTTACAAAGGATAATTGTCATGGTTTGTTTCTGCCAAAATTCTATGGGCATCTATAATGGTTATATTATTTTACAAGTGGGGAAAACAATGACAAATGAAATAGAAATCATAGTTGATGAAGAAATGAATAATAAGATTGCAGATGCAAAGGATGGGAGCTAAATTGATTGTTATTTAGTTTTTGCTGAAGTGATAATTAATATAGCTAGTGATTATGCAATATAAGTAGTCTGGAGGAAAGAACAAAAAGCATATTTGGAAAAAATTGATGGATTATTAAAGGGTATTTTAGAGTAAGAAAGGATATAACTTTAGGCAGTGACTAACATGGGCATGTAGGGATTAGGGAACAGTGGTTTGGGATATGAAAGTCTCCATTGTGGATTCAGAGTTGTTAATAATTTAACAGGGAGATTCAATTATTAAATTTGAGTGACTTGTGATCTAGCAATTGCAATTGCATATTTTAAGAAAGACAAATATCTAGTAACTTTTTTGAGTGGACTAAAACTTGCCTTATATAAATTACTCTTTTAAGGATAGTTGTGCCCTTTAGCGTGTCAACATAAACACTAATGTGCCATTATTGTTAAAGTGGTGAATTTTATCATCTCACAAGAGATTACCTGCACGTAGCCTGTTACAAACCATAGCTCTTGAATTTTGACATTATTTTGTTTGAGAAAGTTATTTATAGGTGTTATGATTCATCAATTGGAAGTTCAAGAGTTATGAGTTTAGTAGTCGTGGTAATGGTGATTAAAAGGTTATGTAACGAGGTAGTTTAATAGTCATAAGTTATTTTTCTCTTCTATGTTTATCATTGGGTCACAAATTGAAGTTCAAGAGTTATGAGTTTAGTAGTTATAGTCGTGGTGATTAAAATGTCATATAAGTAGCTTCATAGTTGTAAGTTAATTTTGTCTTCTTCTGTGCTTGTGTTGTAAGTCATGGTGAAAGACAAGGAATGGAATTATGAGTTGTGGGGGTAAACCTCTTTCCTACCCAGGATCATGTCAACTTTTCTACTGGCTTCGATATAACTTCTCGTTTCTCCTTACATTACCATATACCTTTACAGCTAATCTTCCGTTCTCTTTGCTTTGTTTTTACATGCCTCTTCTCATTTTATTTATGTTGGAATTTTGTCTTTAGTCTTGTCTAAAGTTTTGTGTGATAAATTTGAAGGTGTCAATCATTAAATATTGTCATTGAACATGGCAAGGATCAGATGAACCTTTGGAAATAACACACATTTAATATCCACACCTTAGAACCTCAATTCTTTCATAGACATTTGCAAATCCCAAAAAAACAAGTTCAGATCCTTAATAACTAGAATTTCCTATATAGGGTAACACACCCACTCCAAACTCTTGAATCTGCATTTGTTCTTAAGCACTTTCTTGGAGTGCTAGAAAACTATCCTCTTCGCAGGAAGGGCATTCATTTCCGATTTTGGATGGTTATAGACTTTTATCAGTAGGTAAGGATGATAATAGAAACAGAGTTGGAATGATAGTGGATAAAAAGTTATAAATCGGAGATGTAAAGGACAGGTGATTAATTGATTACTATTAGCTAGCATTCAGAGAGAATAAGGGAAGATAGGTACTGCACTTGGCTCTTATGCTCTATAAAAGCGCTTAGCTCTTATGCACTATAAATAGGTTTTGGGGGGTGAATTAAAATAACAAATTCAGGAGGAGATTAACGGGTCATTGCAAGGTAGTCCAAATGGAGAGAAGATAGATTTTAAGAAGAAAAACATGATTCTAATACATGCCCAATGATAAGATGGTGTAATTTGAAAATGAAAAATATCATGTCTTTAAGCATTAGCTTATTTGAGCAAGAAAAGTGCAGCTTCAGAACAAAATGAAATAAATTTTCGGACCAGACGAGTGACCATAATAATATAATTGGTAGAGAAGTTCTTGGGGGAGTTGAAGTGTAAAAGACATACATATAAAAAGACTTGTTGGTGAAATAATGAGGTACAAGAGATAAATAAATAAAAGAGGTTTTGCTTTAAACAGTGGTAATGAACAAAAAATATCTAGCATTTTGGGGAATTAATATTATTTGTTTCTGGGAAACTAAAAGAAAAAGAAGAAATTTTAGGAATTATAATGGTTATAAGCTTTTATAAGCAAGGAAGAATATAATAGAAAAGAACTAGGAATTGTAGTGGACAAAAAGTAGGGATAAAATTATAGAGGTAAGGGGCAGAGGATAAATTGATTGCTATTAATTTTACTTTTGATGGATCATTGTAAGGTATTCTAAGGGGAGATGGGAGAACTGTAAATAGTGGCTTCCATGGGCATCTTGGGAATAAGGAAGAGCAGATTGGAATATGAAAGGGTATATGATGGATATAGGAATAGTGATAATAATTTAGTGGGAAATTCAATTCTTGTGTCAATAGTACCTACTGATACAACACTTGCAAACATATTTTAAGAAGATAGGCAGACATACTGACTTTTAAGAGTGGATCATATTTGTTTTAGATAGATTACTCTTGCTTATGAAGAAGACAGATATCAACATGCAAGGATTATGAGGTGATATGAGGGAAAAGGTTGACCATGAAACATTAGTTAGTAGTCTTCATTTTCCATACTATATGTAGGAAGTAAAGAAAATGAAATTAATAAATGTTTGGCTATAAGATGGTGGAATCTAAAACAGAAAACGATTAGTTTTTGAAGGGATGCTATATAGGAGGAGAATTAGAACTTAAAGAACCACACCAAGTAAAATGTGAGACTTGATGGTTGATTATGTTTAAAAAAATATATATATTTGAGAAGTTCTCGTGAATTGAATGACCATGAAACATTAGTTAGTAGTCTTCATTTTCCATACTATATGTAGGAAGTAAAGAAAATGACATTAATAAATGTTTGGCAATAAGATGGTGGAATCTAAAACGGAAAATGATTAGTTTTTGAAGGGATGCTATATAGGCGGAGAACTAGAACTTAAGAACCGCACCAAGTAAAATGTGAGACTTGATGGTTGATTATGTTAAAAAAAATATTTGAGAAGTTCCTGTGAATTGAAGAGCAATATGCACATAAAGAAGCTTTGTGATGGAATATTGTGGTAGAAAGGGAATTTACTTTAACAATGGTAAATATCTAACGATATGAAATACCATGGAAGATATAAGAAAGCTAAGTAAGATGAAAAAGGAAAGCAAGGCTAAATATGTATTATATGACAATTCAGACAATATATTACATTCTAAGATGGGTGATAATGAAAAATATAAAACAATTTTAATGATGGTGTGGAAATTTTGAAGGTGTTAATTAAGTTAAATGTACTAAGAATGAGGGCAATAGGATTGTGGTGAAAGATGATGAGATTAGGAAAACATCATTTTCATAAACCATTACATGGGAACTTTTACATTGTGTATATTTTACTGGAATGAGCGCCAGAAAGGAATGAAAATTTTGGCCTTGGCTTTATTTTTCAATGTTTGTATGGAAATAAACTCACGAATCATATTTTCTTAGGAATCATGATTCCTTTATTCATTCCTTCAATTGAAGGAATGGTGATTTCAGTCTTATATGGGAGCAATGGTCATTCTCACGAAGATGGAAACTAATGATATTTCTGAAAATGGACCGATCAGTATTATTTATGATATAAACTGGTGACAAATAATATATTTGATATGGTTTAGCTATCGATGATTATGGTATGAAATAAGTATAAATGATATAATAAATATTTAATTAAAAATAATTATCATTAAAAATAATAAAATATCAGGTAACATATATTGTATATGTTGTAATATTTTACTGATTATGATTCAAAGGTTCACTACACGATATACTAACAAATGAGCATTGTGCAATGCATGTAAAATGAAGCAATTTATAAAAATATAAAATTAAATTATTAAACAGTGTTGAATGCGAAATTAAAAATATTTAAATAAATATTAAAAATCAACAAAAATAATATATAAATATAAAAATATACATTAGCTAAATTAAAAATTAGAATTGAATTGGTATATCTTTTCCATTCTTTCATTCCATTCACCCACAAGCAATGGAATAAGAATGTTAATTCCTATTCCCTGCCTTCTATTCCTATTCCATATCCGATTCCCATTTTAGTTCTTTTCCATTCCTGCAAACCAAATGTGGTGTTAGAGAAATTTGTGCAGAAAAGTCACAATTATGGGGCTATCAAGTTCTTTGAATAATTCAGTAATTGAAGTGGAGAGTTTTAAAAAGAATGTGAAAGGGCAAGGCATGGGATCGAATTAAACACTGATTGAGGTTTGGAAAATCGTTGGAATTATTGAATTAACTTAGTAGCTAAGCTCATAAAGTTTTAAATTTCATTAACTTTTCAGATCATTAGAGATGTATCGCAATACATGTCTAAAAGAAATATGGAAATTTGGAATAAAGCCCATGAGCTGTTTTGTGAAATTATGGACAAGGTAGTTGAACAAAGCTTAATAATAGATGACAATCTTAATAAAGCAATTTGATTCTGTGCTAGAACTTTGATAAATGGATTCCATCTTTTTATTAAGAGGGACATGTGTTTCTACTTGTAGAAAAATTATGATAGGATACCATGAAAACCGATTAATGGATTTTAAGAAAGAATGGTGTGCATAATGGTGCTGTGAAGTTATTAAGGATGGGTATTAGGGGTGGTGTGATGCACTAGGAATGTTACAACTAGTGTTTTTGCAGTCACTATGGAATTGCACCAAGAATCTACATTAAGCCCATATTATTTTTTTTCACTATAGGTGCTAACGTTCAAGAAGATGCACTATAGTTTATGTTATTTGCAAACAATATATTGTTGATTGATAATAAAGAACAATTCAAATGCTAAATTGGTTTTATAGAAGCTTTTGAGCAGATGGGCTTATAAATTAGGAAACCAGAAATATAGGGTATATAATTTAATCTAAGAAAAAGAAGAGGAGGCCTTGATTGAGGTTGATAGCAAGAGATATGACAAAGAGGCTATTTTTGTAATGACATATCTTTCGTACTTAATAATAGAGATATAGGCGAAGACAATGCAATAGAATTAGAGCTAGTTGGATGAAGTAGAGATGCTATTGGGATTATGTGACCAACACATAACAAAAAGAAATATTTTTTTGGTAAGGAAAAATGAGAATATTAAAAAGTGGTAAAAATAGGAAGAATAAAGTGCAAAATGAGTATGCTAGAGTTGTGTAATTAAAGGATAAAGTGTCTGAGAATCAGTTGCATTAATATGGGTATGTGGAATCAAGACTTAATGGGGCTTTGGTTAGAGGGGATACTTTAATCATTCTTGAAGCATATAAGAAAAGGAGGGGAAGACTAAAGGTTATATGGATGGCAGTTGCAAGAAAGGGTATTAACAGGCTTAAGTTAGCATTTTATGTAGCCCTAACCCTAGATAATGGACTGAGGATCGATCATTATGGTTTATGGATCATAGAATGCTATTGGTTGATTTCTGAGCTATTTTTTTAAAAAGTTTTAGATTTCTTTTAAGTAGCCCTTTTCTCTTTCTTTGTCAATGATGTATGATGCATAAGTGGCATATGACTAACCAATCAAACCACCAATCCTTTAAATTTAGGTTCATGAATCAAATACCTATATTCAGTTGTGGATTGTCTATCTTGATTCTTTTTGCATGTGCATGTATCTATTAGGTTTGCAAAAATAGCCTCTCCATATATGGGGGTAAGTTTACGTATGTCTGACCTTTCCGGACCTTGCAACGATGGGAGCCTCATGCGCCAAGATACCCATGTTTCCATTAGGTTTGCATTACATAAGACAGTTTGTGTTTAGACTTTGATTTTATACCCTTCAACCTGGGATGTTCCCTATCTCTTATATCATTTTCATAGGATCAAGACTTAGTTGAATGACCCCATGGTGTGCACTATATGACATTTTGGCTGCTTAAGACATCGGTCAGTATAGCAGCATTGACTTGATCATGTATTGCAATATATAATTGGGGTTTTTCTCCTGTTAACATGGTTGAAGTTTATCAATGGTCATTTTCTTAATTGAAAATTAAATAAATATTTATTTATGAATTGAGGAGGCCATTTTATAGTTGCCACAACACCTTCCTTGTTTATCCTATTGTGTTTGTTGCACTTATCGGGTGTTCTGTTGTGTCAGAAAATTTTCTCACCTTCTTATGTTAGTTTGACAATTTAAGTTAGATGTTTCTTGGTTAACATGACAACTAGAAAGATCATGCCATGACAATCAATTTTAGCGAACCACAGAGTAGTGTATCATGTAGCACTTTTCAAAACAACTTTCAAATAAGAGATTCTAGCCAAATAGCCTTCACTATTTTTCTTTCTTAAGGTTGCATGCGACCACTATGATTCTGTTGCCTATTGCAAAAATCGATAGGCATCAACTTTTATCCACACCCCACACATAACATATAATCTAGTCTACTGAAAATTAGCTTCATCAAAAGCTTTGTGCTGTTGAAGGGAACATCCTTTTGATGGCACCTACTTTTGATAGTTTTTAATTGTCCTTTCCATTTACCTTCTCATGACTGTGGAGTGTTGGCAGCATATTCATACTTTCATTGCCCATTATTTGATGGTTTGTCATATCATTTGCTTTTCCCAATTCGCTCATATTTTTAGCTCCATTTTTTCAACTTCACTATTAGCACATTTTGATGTGGATTGGGTTGGTTGTGCTATGGATTATCATTTTCTTATGGCTTTTGTTGAGTTTCTTATTAATTTGAGAACCAATAAACAAGATAGTCTCTTGCTTGGTGGCTGAAGTTGAGTAATGTACCATGGCTGTGCCATTGTTAAGGTTGTTCAACGTGGTGTGGTACTTTTGTTGTGCAACCATGCCCCAATGTCATCACCGATGTGCTATTCATTGGCTGACCACATTCACAGGGGTAATGACGTGTTGAGATTGATGGTCGTTACTTGCTTTCCTTGACCTTATTATTGCATCTTTGATATAGATTGATTTATGCACTTCCACAATGAGGATCGCAGTGTGCAATACTTTATTTTACTCAGCATATTCTTTGTGGCTGTATTTGAATGCCAAATAGCTAATTGGGTAGTAAATAATTTAATCATCACTAACCATCCTCAAATCTACTAACCATCGATTAAAGTTATCCATTGTTTGGTTGACATTCCAAGGATTAGTGGGATAAATTCTAGGAAAAATAAAAAAGTGGATAGAGAAGAGAGAACTCTAGTGGTTGACTTTATTTCACCATTTCCAATGAAATAAAGTTAGCTAGGTGAAGTGGCTTTAGGAGGCATTGGACGGTTAAAATTAACCAATGCTTTTTGGCATGTGTTCTGTTGGTTAAACTAATGATCCACCCTTAACTAGCAAATAACCAGCAACCAAGCATCACCAATATGGGTTGTCGTCAGTTTGTTTGAGTAAGTGTTAAATGCATTATAATCCGCGTGTAAAGATTCACGCAATATTCTGTAATTCATTATAGTCATGTGTATTGTTTGGGTTGGTTCAAGCTAATGCTAACCTTTGCAAAGCCCAATTTGGCCAATATAATTCATGGATTGTGTGCCTTGATTGAAATGGGCCAGCAGTGGCCATATCAAGACCAATTCGATTGGTTCAAAGGGCATCTCGATTGGGCTTAATTGAGAAAAATATCATGGCAGAGAGGATTAGAGAGATGTTGTTCATGGTTTTTAGCATCGAGGGGTAGACACATCTGTCTTATTGGACAGGAATGACAGAGGGAAGCAAATGGAGGGGCGGGGCATGTTGGAGCAAAGTAAAGGGGTTATAGCACTAGGTTGGTAGAGTGAAGAAGTAGAGTTCCTTATTTTAAACAAATAGTAATAATTAAAATACAAATAATATAAAAAGTATCAGATCATCAAAGTTACTAGTGATTGGAGGTTTATATTTGCTATGGAAATATGAGTTTGAATCTAAGCAACAATATGCTTGATTAAATCTTTGCCCCATTTGGAAAAATCGTTTTTGCCAAAAACTTCCCATATGTTATCATTAAAATTATAACAAATATTTTTGGTGTCCTGATAATTTTTTTATTATTAAAATTATTGTTTATTCTTTGGACGAATCATTAAAATTATTTTTTTCATCATTTAAATTATTTATGTTTGGATAAGTTAAAAGTTTTTGTCAATAGCAATTTTATTACTTCATCATCTAGGAAAAAGTATTTTTGTCAATAGCTTTGCATATGTCATCATCAAAGCTATAATGTAATATTTTTCTGTTTGGAGGAGATATTTTGATCGATAATATTATTTTTTATCTAGATGAATCATTAAAATTATTTGTCATTATTTTTTCTGGATAAATTTTTGAAATGGTGATGATGCAATTATGTATAGTTAAAATTACTTACTAGTTTCCTGTATATTATGTAATAGTTTCATGAATGTGCTGATTTTGGAAAAATATATATAATATTTCATAAAATTATATCAACTAAATTATATTTTTGTGTAACATGAATGTAATAATTTCTTGAATAGAATACAAATATAGACATAATAATTTAAGGATATATATATATATATATATAGAGAGAGAGAGAGAGGGGGGCTAGACTTGGTTATATTCGAATGTAGCCAAGCTTATATCTAGTCACCTCCCTCACCCTTGGATCCATGCGGTTTATGGATCCTAAAGATGAAAAAAGTGAAAAAGGTGGGGCTCCGAAATCCATGTGGATTCAAGGATGAGGGAGGTGATCGGATCCCAAACTTGGCTACATTCGAATATAGCAAAGTCTACCTCATATATATATATATATATATATATATATATATATATGTATATATAGTGAGGATATAATATACAGCTTTTTTTTGGTGAGGCTTAAAAATAATACTGCACATGTATTTGGACCCATGCACTATGTGGATGGGTCTTCCCTTTAACCACTACAACAGGGAAGTAGATATGTTGAAATGTGACAAATGTTGAAGTATCAGAAAGAAGTAGCATTTTTTTTAAAAGATTTTTAGCTATCCTGATACAAGACCAGTATGCTGCCCCATATTGTTTGTCAGTATGGAATAGACTGGTTCTGCATTGCTCCAGCAAAAATTGGTACCTCCTTTGGTACCCGTTTTTTAAAACCTTGGACTAAATAGAGACTAGATATTGCTAATCCCTGCTTTCCTCAAGTATTTTTTGACCCATATACCTCTTTGATTAAATATGTTTAAGTTTGTGGATATAATTTTAACTAACTTACTCTGGTGATTGGAAGGATATACTCTCCCTATTTGGTTTTGTGCTGCAGATGTTAATTTAGATATCTGGAATTACTTCATTCTCTTTATAAAGTTGAAGGAAAAACTGCCTAATGTCCCTGATGTGAAATAAGCCTGTGATAATGTAAACTTTGTAATTGGAGATCTGTACTTTTGTTCTTTAAGTGATGGAAAGTAAACATTGATTATAGAAGGCATGCAATGTGCTTAAATTAGTTATACAATTTGAACATTTTTTTCTTTTTTTTTTTTTTGTAACTAGGAAACTGTAAAATCGTATTATTTCTTGGATGCGTCTGAAGCAAAATTTCTACATAAATAGGCAAAATATTTCACATTATCACCCTTTGAACCTTTAATGCTTTGGAAACCAAAACATGAACCAGATTTCTATTGGAAATGTTGTTTTAGCTTTGAGTTTTTGATGAATATGGAATCAAAGATGCAAACTTTTTTGTTTTTTTGGCCTTCATGCACATAAACATATCATTAGAGTTGGGCTGAACATGCATAAACATAGGATGCAATGTTGGTTTTGAAGTCAATAATGTGGTTAAGAGCGTTTGCCTAGGTGCATGATTTGGTTGTGCTGCTTAGGCCAAACTCCCTCCTGTAGGACTTGATTGTGCATCTCTTCACTTTGCAATGAAGGGTTTTGTTATATGTGATATCCTCTTTGCTTGTAGGACTACAAGAAGATGCTGTGATCACACTCGACACTTCAGCTGGCTGCCAAGAGACACTCGATTGCACCTCGAGGGATGATTTGAAGTGTGTTCTACCTCTTTGGAATAAGATTATATCCGACTCAAAGGTTACAATGTACCTAAGAGGAAAGACTTAAAACTGAAACTAATACCATTGATCATTGGAAATTAAAATTAAATCTAGAAATCAAATTTGTGGGAGAGTTCTTGGGGCTTAGCATATCTCTGGGTAGTTTTCTGAGACACTTCTCTTTCCTTTAGCTTTATTGAATAATTCATATAATTCAGTCATATTCTTTTCAAGGTTTTAACAGAAGGTAAGGTGTCTTTTTAGGATATTTTAAGCAAAATTCTGCATTAGCGACAAGAGGTGATAGCATATCTTGCCTTCGCTTAAAATTCTAAAAAGAAAAGGTCTAGGCTAAAGCAGAATTATACTGAACTCTATGCATTATGCAAGAATAAAAATCATTTCGAAGCTAAGAAAAAGAAGAAAGCAATTAAGAAAATTTTCCGAGACATGCTAAGCTAAGCCTCAGGTGAAAACTGTCCTGCAAACCCATCAACTCCTCTGCACCTCTTGGACTGCTCAAGGCTAATTGATGGTTAGCATATCCTAAGAGGGAACTCCAAAGGAGGAAATTAATCTAGAGACCAAACTATTAAGTTCTTAGCTTAAATTTTAATTTCTTTCACCCAATAATTCAAGTTTCTCTTTGATTCTATAGTAATGCACCACCGAGCACAAGATAGCTGAAGGCGAAGGAGAATGATGCAACCAAGGTACCAAGGACTTCGGTGTGGGGTGGAATGGGGGAATCGGGTGTGGTGCACAAGTTGGAAGAGGGGGCAAACAATTGGTCACGACTACACGATGGAGAGTCACTTGAGGGGAATGGAGGAACTGCTTGGCCTGGTTTTTTTTTTTTTTTTTGGTTGGGGGGGGGGTGGGTGGGGAAGGGAAGATTCAAGCATGGGGTGATAATGATAGCTTGCGCAGAGCTGCCTCTTCTTGGGCATTGAAATCTCTGGGCTGGGGATAGGTATATCTTTATTTTAAAAAGGTAGAACCCATTTCAAATCATCTTTCAAGGTGCAATTTGTTGTCTTCAATTGAATCATTGAGTGCAATCATGTCTTTTTGTAGTAGTGAGATCTTGCAGGTAGATGTCATATATAGCAATAACCCTTAATTGTGGAATGAAGAGTTGTGCAACTAGGCCGTAGAGTTTCTAAGGGGGAGGGTTCAATTATGGGGTGATGATGGTAGCTTGTGCGGAGGTACCTCTTCTTAGGCAATTTGAAATCTTCGGGCTGCGAATAGGTATATCTTTATTCGAAGGAGGTAGAACCTGCTTCAAATCATCTCTGAAGGTGCTATCAGGTGTCTCGGTAATATCGAGTGCAATTATATCTTTTTGTAGCAGCAAGACCTTCCACATGGATGAGATATTACATGATAATAGTCATAATGGGACTAGAAAAGAGTAGGAAAATAATAGGATAACTTATATGACTCGAAGAAGAATTAGATTTTATGAAACTATTAGAAACCACTCTAACTCAGGCCTGGGTTTTCCTTCCTTGAATTAAGAGCATTCGTGTCTCAATTAGGGTTCAGGTGTGGGGCAACAATAGTAACTCACATGGAGTTGCCTCCTCTTTAGGCACTTTGAAATCCATGGGCTAGGAATAGATATATCTTTATTCCAAAGAGGTAGAATCCACTTCAGATTATCTCTTGAGGTGCAGTCAAGTGTCTCAGTAGCCAATTGAAGCATCGAGTACAATCAGGTCTTTTTGTACCAATGCATAAATTAATTGGATACTGAGACACTTGATTAATCATGAAGCATACCTTAGTAAGGCATCATTTACTTTGTTAATTTAGTTGTCAGGCTGAACAATTGGCAAGCATTTTTCATTTAGAGAGCATAGAAGTTGAATCTCTATAATCCTCGAATCAGGTGATTCATATTCAAAATTGATTGACACTCTCTCTCCCTCTCTCTCACACACACATTGGAATCAGGACTGTTCTACAGCTTGACTTCCTGTTATTTTTAGTGGCTCAAAGATGATATGATTCCCTAGGTCATACGTTCTTATTTTTCATCATCATTTAGACTTAGGTGAAATTTTGTAGGGTAACTCATGGTTTTGTGAACATCAATTGCAGACACTCGAGTAGGCATCCTTTTGTGCAATTACCCTCCTAGGTTCCATGGGAGGCCCTTCTCTAGCCAGAAATTGCCTCGACCAGCAACAATACATGGGGTGTTTTTGTTGATAGCTCGTAATAGGGATTTTTGCTAAATCCTTCCATGTGGCATTCTTGTGTAAGAGTTGCACTCTTTATCTGACTACATTTTGGTGTGAAATGATTTGGTGGTGGTGGTGGTTGTGATTGAAAAGACTGGGAGAAGTATTGTTGTATAATCGAACCAAATTTAGAGATTTATATGCTTGCCTTGCTCCTAGTTTGTAATTGGATGGTCCAAGTGAAATTTTATACATATTTGTGAAATATATGAGTACTATTTTTGATGCAAGTATATTGTTGTTTATGAAATATATGAGACGACAGTCAGACTGTTCATGTAGATTGTGCTAGAGTTGACATAGTCCTGATTCATGATTTGATCTGTTTGGAATTGTTTGTTGCATGGAATGTGTTTAAGCATAAGACTTCACTGTTTTCAATTGAAATGAATTATAGGTGATTTGTATCCGCTTCAACCATGCTCTTTTAGTGGTTCTCGGGATACTGTGATCCAGCTGGATATCATAATTCATAGTGATGAAAATGATGTTGTTGAGCTGGCAATCATAGTGCTGTTCACGGATCCTTAATTGTGTCAGGATGCTATTAAATCGTTCAATAATGTGATACTGCTGGCGAAAGAAGATTGGATGGTAGGGTAGGGACAAGAGTTCTGGGAACAGTCACTTGAAATGATTTGTTAAGAATGTCAGAAAATGATATGATTGTAATCTAACTGCAAGAATGTATTTTTTTTTGGATCGGGGATCGGGGTTATATAAATAGGAGAAGTTCTAATCCTTGAAGTGGGCCTTTTAGTAAATCTCGGTTAATTGACTTCACATATCACCTTGGGTGATTATTTGTCTTTCTTGCATCTGTAGCAAGCTTGGTCGGTAAGCAAATGAACAATGTGGGACTAGGGTGAAAAACTTTGCTTTTCTGGCTATATTGTTATGTGATATTACATTGTAAAGTATGACCTGACATGTATGTTTACTTTTTAAAATAAAGCCACAGTAACATAGCAAGTGAACTGAGTATGGCTAGTGTGAAGGATTTTGCTTTTCTAATGATGCTACACTTTACTTGTGTTTTGTGATATTACCTTGAACATTAGCTAAGCTCACATCTGGTCGCCGTTTCTACCCTTAGATCTACACAAATTATGGATTTCAAAGGCGGAAAAGGTGAGGTGGCTTTGAGATTCGTATGGATCCAAGGGTAGAAAAGGCAACTAGATCTGATGCTTAGCTACACGCGAGTGTAACTAAGTCCGACTCTCTCTCTCTCTTTCTCTTTATAAATATAGAGAGAGAGAGATATTGTTTTGGCTATACTTGAGTGGATCATTCATTTAGATCCAATCAATTCTATATCATTTCATAAGAGTCTCATATCAATGATTCAAAATGTTAGATATAATCTAGTACATCTAAAATGCTTATACATTAGAAATCATATAATTCAGAAATCTTTAGCTTATGTATTGAATGGTCAAAAATTTAAATAGCATACATCACTTGTGCATGTATGAATCAAGGTGTCATGTTGGTCTCCTTATTTTTGTCATTAGATGTTTCCCCTCTTTCCTTTCAATAGCATATGATGTAAATGAAGTTGATCATTTGCTATTTGGCATGTAGATATATCCTAAATGGCTACAATTATTTTGTAGGCCAAAGTAACAATAAGGTATGATAAAAAGTGTTTCCTTTCTTTTTGAATCTAAAATGCATAAATTTTAAGTGGTAAAGGGTGTAGATCTATTGTATTACAAGCAAATAATTGCAAAAATACATGAACGACAATACATTTTAACTGAATAGCCATAAGAAGATTTATGCAGATGAGGGCATGTTACAAAATTTGACATATATCAATGTGGAATGTCGAACCAGAAGGTACTGTATCTATACAATTGTATTAAAACTGCCACAAAAACATGGAATATTAAACATCTTTCTTCCTAGTTCATAGGACAAATCATATTTAGCACTGTTGTTTCTCTAGAGTAAGTGTTATAGTAATGTGATTCCAACCGAACGTCCTCTGATGAGGTCTACTTTCAATACTTGAATTTGCTATACTTTGGTTTCACTGACATTGATTTAAGGTTCATAGAGAAAAAGTGCAGAAATTTTAGGTTGCAATTGGTTTGAAAATATTTTTCATTTTTATTTCTTAAAAATGATTTTCATTTTTCATCTTTTTGGTAGGTGATAACAAAAACTGTTTTCTTAAAAAGAAAGGAAGAAAATAAATAAATAAAATAACATATGTATTACTCACTTTTGTATTTTCAAGTTTTCTGGCTTTTGTTTACTATTCTTTTTTTATTTTAATAAAAAATGATGAAAGTATCTCTAAATTGATTTCATTTTTTATTATTTTGGATTTATATTTTTCAAAAAAAAATTATTCATTTTCAATCATCAAATCTGTTTTCTATGAAAATAAAAATGAAAAATAAGATCCTTTCCAAAAATCAAATTTACCTTAAGTATTTTATAAGAAAATTTTAGATATATTGGAGCTCTAGGCAAGGTAGCACTCACCAGTTATATCAAGCTGTGGAGAGAGTGAAGATCAGGGATGTTTTCCGAGATGAAATTTGTTCAACATTGTTCAGAGATTGTTGCCTATGGTTGGTTAACCGTGATCCATGGCCAATCCTTTTATATGATAGCTATGATCAGCATGTTTCTATTTTGACTGTAGATTAGCATGTTTCTTGAGTTGAATATGGTCATTCAGAATGCTAATCCATCTGACATACAAGACTGTGTGCATCACTCCATCATCAAAGAGTAAAGCAGCGTCCCAAAGGAAACGAGAACTATATGTCTATTGTAGGGGTTTTGGCGAGAAGGTAATTGAAGCATGTTTTGATTAAGCTGACTTTTTATTAACTGGGGAGGCCTTCAAGCAATTATTTATTTATTTATTTGTTTTTAACCAGGCTAAAATGGTGGTATTGAGAACTTGGGTCAACAGATAACACCGACAATGTTGACAACTGACGCTTGTGTGTTTAGAAGAGTAGACAGCTTTGATCCAACGCTTGCTTTAGTGTGGAGACTGAGAATACAAATTTCGTTTTTCTATTTTTCTAGAATATCATAGATAGAGGTTTGTAGGCAATTGAGTACAGAAGCAGTGATGCCCTCCTCTATTGGCAACTGTTAAACAGAGCACTCTCTGATACAAGTGAGATTTGAATGCCATCTCTTGGTCAAGATAACACCGTCTCAGCAACCGGACGCTTTGCTGGACATGGCTAAATATGACACGGTTGGTATTGTCCTGGCACGGGTGAAGGGTGAACCGAGGGCTTGTTATGTTACCATAGGCTGGAAATATATCAGCTTCAGATATGGTGACCATAGAAGCCGTAGTTTTCATGACAGAAGCCACGTACATTGGCTCCGTATGCAATTGCTTCCAGCGAGTACTTGGGATTGTGACAGGCTTCTGGGAATTAATAGCTTCGCGAATGTTTGTCCTGAATGGTAAACCGAACATAAATGAAAGCTGTGCTAACTTTTGATGATTGTAACTGATAAACAGTCAGCATTTATCAGTTGCTGAACTTAACCAATCAGCCCTGATTGTTGTTAAACTTGTTTACATGTTATTGACAGCCACCAGGGCAAACGTCGCTTATTCATAGGCGATAAAAGTCAACAAAGTTGCTTGCCGTGGTGAAATTACTCTCTTTTGAACAAGGCGAAGAGGGTAGCGTCTTATGTCAACAGCGATGGACAGGTCTCATGTAGATTTGGATGGGAGGCACAAAATGAGGACGACCTTCATGCGTAACGTCGTGCTGCCGACCTGTTTGTTTGTGCACTGCACTCCACCTCATGCTAACTGAAGAAGCATGTAGACCTCTGGGGCCAACACCTTGGAACCTTTTCTTTTTCTTTTTCTTTTTCTTTTTCTTTTTTTGGTTTTCACCTTTTCCTGGTAAAAACATTAAACAATGGGTTGGACTTTGAAAAATTGGAAAATTGTATTGCAATTTTGAGCCAGTCAATTTATGATTGAAATGCTATCTGTTTCGCATGGTGTTGCAGGCCATAACTGCAAATTTACATATACTTGCAGTTTCTTCTACTTTGTAATTATCTTTTCAGTTACACTCAAACTGCTTGGCATCTACACTAAACGAAAATGAAGTATGGCATTGTATTCTTAGTGATATATATATATAGAGAGAGAGAGAGAGATCAAAGTCAAGTACTCTTTTTAAGACTAGATGGTATCAACTGCTTTTAGATTGAAAATTAATAACTGATCGCTCAAGTTAAAAAACTACACAATTAATCATGATACGTATCATGAAAGATATTTAGAGATAAAAAATTATGCATCTTGATGATATCTAATCCATACAAAAATCATACTACCATGCTTGTTATGATTTATGTATTAAATATTATCAGTCATAAATCTACACATATTTTAACATGTCACAGTGGATTTTCAATTTCAGTGCTTTGTCATGTACTAATGAAAATTTATTTTTATGTCTTTTTGATGCACTAATTAGAGGCTGCTAGAACATAATTTTTTATTTTTAAACATTTTTAGCAGTATAGAATAATTATTACTTGAACTTGAAACGAATAGATAACTTCTCCTTTCAATGGCAGCATAGTATAAAAATAATAATAATAACATTTTGAGATTTTTTTTGACCAATATTAGAACTCTTTATGAACAAATAAAGCAAAAAAACAGACAATAATAAAACCAATGGAATCTATACAAAATAAAAACATAAAAAAAAAAGTAGGCTAAACTCTAAGTGGACATAAAAGATTATTTCAGAAATGTACAAGAAATACTATATATTATATAACAAGACCCTATCAGTCGAGCGAGGTGTTGGTCATCTCTTTTTGAGCTAAGAGACTAGAACCATGTTATCCACTGGTTTCTCCTAGCTGTGGTTTTTGTTGGGATCCTTATAACAGGAATGAAATGAAATATATATATATATATATGTGAGAAAGCTACCCTTGGGTGGATTGTTGTGAGTGTTGGAAATTAGAGGAAAAGGAATTAAGGATTGCTTAAAGTTCTTAATTAACGAATGTTTTTTCTTAAACTGAAAATCTGCGGCCCATTCAAACCTAGAATAGTTCAACAGTCATCACTTTAACTGACTGTTTACGCAATATTAAGAAAATAATTTTATATGTTATTGTTTGGATGGTCTGACGGAACCTTAAATTAATCTGGCATGTTATACTTGGAAGTTTGGCTAGTTGCAGCTGGCCTGGTCTAGATTTCAGCATCATGCTAATGGGGCACTGACGTTACCTGATTGTTGAATAACAGGAATAGGTTGAAGCTTCATCAGGTTGGGTCCCCCACTGCTATTTATTTCTTGCAATAGGTTTCACATTACAGATATACTTCAAAGTCCAACCTTGACATCAAAAAAGAAAAGAAAAGAAAAAAAACCCTTTCCCTTTGAGATTTGTGTGATAAAGGAATTGATACATCGTACATAGGCATTGAGATTTATGTGCCGTGCACCAAAATTATTGTCATGGATATCAATATTGGGTTGCAATTAAATTTCAACTTGTCTTCTTAGAGGACAAACTATACTTAGAGGTTGTATGAAGCTTTATGGTTAAAGTTGCATGATAAATCAAGTAGCATAGCAACTTCAGTGGTCTTGGTTGGCTTACAAGAACGTTCGCTTTTTATGCTCGGAGAATTTGAGAAAAGAGAGGTTTTTTTGAACATTTTGTGGATAGACCCTAGGTTGAAACACCGGATATGCATGGATATGAGAATGTTCCGGATGAAGGGATTGGAATTGGGCAACTGACCTTTAAAAATGTGGAGGTGGCATTACGTTAATTCAAAAGGGTGCAGGTGGAGTAGGTTGTAGAGGTGGCATGACTCAAGGTAGCATGGTGGAGGAGGGAGAGTTAGAGGTGGCAATTCATATTTGTATATCATATCCATATCAAAGCTAAGATATAACACTATATGAGTCAACACGAATATAATATAATTAATTAATTATATCAAAAATATAAATATAAATATAATATAATTATTAAATACGTAACATGATATGATACGTATAATCCATTTAATAAATATATCGTGTTGGATAGACACAATATGATTCACTCAATATGAATAGGCACAATTTAATTAATATAAATAGACACGATTCGATCTACTTAATATGATTAACTTAATATATTATTAAATAAATGAATTCTAAATAAATCACTTTCGAATTGATGGATTAACTCATGACATGACATGATTATTTTGTATTATAATTATATCGATAAATTTATGGCATGAAATTATTTAAGATCAATCCAAATCTGCTTATTTTATATTGAGATTGAATCATATTTGTATGTTGTGTTCAATTTTATCGTTTCTAAAATTGATAGAAGTGAAAGTGATGATTGAATCCGGTTATTCGATGAGGTTAGGGCATTAGGAGCCGGATTGGATCGAGCCACGAATCCAACACATGGACATGTCGTACCCTATGGGAAGCCAGGCCATCCAGGTTCCTCTCCAACTATTCTTTATCCGGTTGCTACCCTTCTTTCTCCCCCTTCAGCCAACAGAAAGCCAACGCATGCTTCCGAACAGTCTAAAGGGATGCGTAATTTAATTCCTGGGGTTATAAAGAAAACCAGCGGCTCACTTGCTTAACCAAAGGAAACAATTTAAAACCTCTTACTCTATTGTTATTGTCATCGAAGCCAAGCTCAGCGTACGATGTGCGCACCGCATGATCGAGTGCATGATGTGGTGGCAGGGTCCGGCGTGAAGTTGAGCATTGAACAGGGCTGCACGGTGATCGGCAAGGCGTAGGCTGATGAAGTCTGCATTAGCTCACGGAAAACGATGCTGTGCTGACCGTTTATAATCCGAACTACATTTAACAGCCAGTTAACGCCGGCGGCGGCGGCGGCAGCTTCGGGGGGCCTGCCCGCCATTGGATTTCCGCCCATAGATTTCTCCGCTTCGGGGTGGATCCGGGAATGTTCCTCTCGCATCTTCGGAATCTACAGACGGTGCAAATGCACTTGGGTGGGACACGTTGCGCTTTCTCGTGAGCTGGTCGGGGGCTATTCGAAGCTCGTTCGCACATCCCATCACCTGTATTCCGTGACGGAGCCACCTCAGATTCATAGAATAATAACCCATCATCCTCCTGTCCTTGGGAAACTTAATTGTCCAATAAATGCGCTAAAAATAATAATAATAATAAAAAAAGCAAAAATTTAATCAAACCCTGAGTGAAGATACCCTAACATCGCCATTGCTTTTGCTGACCTTTCCTTCAGTTTTTTTTTTTCTTTTTCGTTTTTCCTTCTTTTACAGTTGAAAATTCCCTGACCTTGAAACGTTTTTGAAATTTGTCGACTAGAATTGCTTTCGGACGACAACAGTCTAGTTTTTATTGACTAACTCGATCGTTTATCCATTCATTACACTGTGTATTTATCTATTTACTGTACATATATTTATTTTATGATGTGTTTTGAAATCGACGCGCAATGCGGTGCAGGCTTTTCAATTGGCAATAAAACAAAATAAAACTCATGCGTGCTAGCCCTGCTAAGTATAATCTACTTTGTCAAACAAGTGCTTGAATTGTAACTACTTTGAACCAGTAAAATTAATTTGCCAGTGGGACACAACCTCTTCTATGACCTGAGAGGAGAGTCAATCACTGATCCATTACCCATTTACTGTCTAATTAGTCATCAAGCCAAATCATGATGTCTGATACAACCTCAGGTTGAGTCACCTTGCAATGCCATTGAACAACATAATTATCAAACAAATTAGTGATAAAATAAAGGTTTATCTATGCTGCTTTTATAATATATATAATATACATATATATTTAAGAACCAGAACTTTAAACTTATTTGGTGCTTTTACCTGTCCATTTGGCTTTTACCGTTCTTGATCTTTTCAAAAACTATGGTATCAATCTAATAATAATGAACAAAAGCATCATGTAGCAGAAAAATCCAACTAATAAACTTATTTATCGCCAAAAAAATATATCTCCATTCCCCCTTCTCTCTCTCTCTCTCTCTCTCTCTCTTTCTGCACGCAAACAAGCTATGTACAAGTTTCCACACCGACAGGAAACAGCAATTAACCATTAATCAGCAAACAGATGACTGTCTCTAAAAACACTCTCAAGCTGCCACGCACTGTCTTGGATTAATTATTCAGGTTACCTCCTTCCTCTGGTTGCTGCTATTAATTAATTAACAAGAAAAAGGGCAGCAGGTTAAATGATGCAGTTAAAGGGTCTGAGATCGGGTCACCGGCCAGTCACCGTTGCACTGGTGGTTACAACCACCGCCGGCAGAGGGGATGTCATCACCCTGCCAGGTCCAGACAATGTCCTTGAGGCCCGGGCGGATGTCCTTCTCGCAGAACTTGACGTACTCGAGGGTGTCGCCGGCGGACTTGGAGAACTCCACCACCGCCACCTCCGGCGCCACCTCGAACACCTCCGCCGTGACGGAGAGCCGCCCCTTCCGCCCCTCCTCTTTCCCCTCCATCCGCACCCTGTACGACTTGGCCCGCGCCACCCCGAACCCCAGCGCCCGCCCCACCCGCTCCAGCCGATCCATGATCGCCCTCGCAGACCACCGCGACGTGAACACCGTGCCAACCCGCCGCTGGTTCTCGAACAGGCTCGACAGATCGAACCCCGACGACATCGACGATATCAGCTCGAACGCGTTGTAGAACCTCGGCGAGTCCACCTCCTCCTCCGGCGACGAGGGTGGCGCCGCCGCCGGCGTCGAGATCGGCGAGGGGATCGGGCGGGAGATGCCCATCTTGAACCAGGGGAGCTGCATGATGGCGGAGATGGAGATGCGCTTCTCCGGATCGGCAACGAGGAGGCGGGAGACGAGGCGGCGGGCGTCGGAGGAGAACCAGGGCGGGGTCTGGTACTCGGCCTTGAACACCTTGCGGTACATCCGCATCAGGTTTTCGTCCTGGAAAGGGAGGAAGCCGGCGAGGAGGACGTAAAGGATAACGCCACAGGACCAGAGATCAGCCCGGGCTCCGTCGTAGCCGCGCTTCCGGATGACCTCCGGCGCGACGTAGGCCGGCGTGCCGCACTGGGTGTGGAGGAGGCCGTCGTGGCGGAGCTGCTCCGGGAGCGCGGAGAGCCCGAAGTCGGAGACCTTGAGGTTGCCGGCCTCGTCGAGGAGGAGATTCTCGGGCTTGAGGTCGCGGTGGGAGACGCCGCGGCTGTGGCAGTAGTCGACGGCGGAGATAAGCTGCTGGAAGTACCGGCGGGCCTGGTCCTCCGGGAGGCGGCCGCGGGCGACCTTGGCGAAGAGCTCGCCGCCACGGACGTACTCCATCACGAAAAAGATGCGGGTTTTGGTGGCCATGACCTCCTTGAGCTCCACCACGTTGGGGTGGCGGACCATCCGCATCACCGAGATCTCCCGCTGGATCTGGTCCATCATCCCGGCCTCCCGCCGGACCTGGTCCTTGTTGATCACCTTGATGGCCACGCTGTCGCCGGAACGGAGGTTCCGGCCGTAGTAGACCTTGGCGAAGGTCCCCTTCCCCAGGACCCGTCCCATCTCATACTTGCCGAAAACCACCTTCCTCACTTCGCTCCCTTCTTCCTCCTTCCCCATCTCTCCCCCGCTTCTCTTCTTTTCTAGTCTAGCTTAAAAGTGGCATTTTTGGGAGGAAAGCCCTCTGTTCTGGCTTGAAGGTGGCACATCTTTTATTCGAGGAAGTAGTGGGGAGAATGGGGTGGGGGGGGGGTGGCGTTAAAGGGGAGAGAGGAACGGTGGGCGGAGAGGGGGATCGAGGGGGTATTGGATCGCAGCCATTGGGGCGGCACCTGGTTTCAGGGGAGATTATTTTATCTTTCCATCAGAGGAGCGAGAGGAGGAGCGCACACGGTATTGTTTATTTATATCAGCAGAAAAGTCCGGGCTTCGCAATGAAATGAGGCCGCGTTCGACCTGGTTTTAATTGCGCAGCAAGAGCGGGTCCCACCAACGAAATTGAGAGCTTGGACTATCTATAATATCGTGAACTAGTGTATTTTTTTTTTCCTTTAAAAAAAAAAAAGAAAGAAAGAAAGAAAAAAAGAAAAAGAGGAAGACCGTATCGTATTCTCGGAGCGCTGTGAAGAAGAAGAAGAGAGTAGCCAGCCAGCTGGTGGTTAGAGATGGCAGCATAAAGTTTTCGGGTTTCGGGTTTCGGATCGGATCTCCATCTTCCTTTGCATTTTGAATATGGATAAAAAGATCATAGAAAGAGAAAATTTTTGAGAAGAAAATTTAATAGCGACTCGGATCCCTGAGGATAATGTTGGAACCCGCTAAGATTGCGCGTGCTAGATGTTAATCTGAAACGAATTTATGAAGTGGACCTCAACAAGTAGGATCTCCCACTCAATTGTCTCTCTCTCTCATGGTATTCAAGTGATATGTTATAGAAGTTTGTATACATCCGTGGTATTATATCAATTATAAATAAATAAATTAAGAGATTGGTGTATTATAAAATTAATATGAAGAGGTCACCTATATTATATGTAATATTATATATATTTGAGCTAAAATATTGCCATTAGCATCTATATCCAGTGTCTTTTCTATGCAAATTATCTGATAAACTTTCTTATTATGGGATATGGTCATGATGCTGATAATAGCTTACATCCAAAAAGATAAAAGTTAATAAAATATTAGCATGTTTGGTTCAATGAATGAAAATAAAGATCCTTCATTTTTATTGCACGAGTTTAGTTTGTTTTTGATTTCTATTTTTTCTATTATACGAATCAAAAACAATAAATAAGAATTAAAATGTCAATCTTGTTTCAAGTTTTGCACGAACTAAATATGAGCATGAAAATTCATTCATAAATGAAATTCAATACTCATTATGCTCTTATTATTTCTTATCACAGTATTAAGTGGTCATAGAATGGAAAGCTCTTGAATACAACTATAAAATAACCATTAAAACTTGATTTGTGAATGCTTATTTAGTAATTCTTAATGAGGACTACTTTTAATGTTAGGAAGCATACCACCAACCACAGATATTGAATTTGAATTGCATTTATAGATTCGGCAGGCATTTTACTGGTGTTGTATTGTATCTTTCGGAAAAGGGAGAAAAAAAAAAAAAAAAAAAAAACACATGTACCGCCTTTTATTCCACTTGATGTGTATCTGAATAACGTCCAGAACATATAATTTTTAATTGTAATTTGATTTAAAAGTTGTAGTATGTGAGTAACAATGTGATTTCACTGCATACATAATCTAATATGTATTTTACTTGAAAAAGAAATTATAAAATAATTGTATCCTAAATTGTATTGTATATAACAACAAGTTCAGTATCTTATAATATACAATTCCACGTATCAAAGTTCAGAAGCGTATCAGGCCAATTAAGTCAATTGATTGATGAAGGAAAATAGGTTCGGTGGCTTAATAAAAGAATTTTAGATCTTATTTGAGTCAGCCGCTGAATGCTGACTTGGTTTGGTGAAGCGTGATTGATTGGAGGAGTCTACATTTCAATGTAAAATTAGATGAGAGAAGGATCTGGAGAAAGCATGAAAGGCTTTAGAGCATATGTAATGTCACTCCTTAGACCTTAAAGTGGATTCACGACATGCCTTAGACCCTAAGATGGGTCCATAGCATAATAATTCACAGCATCTTTAGCATGCAAAGCATCTATCACAACATGTCATTATTTAATTTAGCTAAATAAAAATTAAATTATTATTCAATAAATCAATTCAATAACAATATATTTATGAACCATATATTATAATGTTATCATAATTAGTAAATTTATAAAGAAACTATTATCATAACTGATAATTAGAATAAAAATTTTAACTAACCAAAGAATCTGAGAATCTGATATGTGCTTTACTTGCTTTTACCTTAAGTTCCTATTTTATTTTTATTTATCTAAAACAAAAAAAAAATTAGAATTTTATGAGCTTTTGTCTAGCAAGTAACATATTCATAAATATTGCATGTTTGCTAAGAATTTATTTGATAGCTAATAAATGAATATTTGAATTTACATTATTACTATATGGCATAGGTTCCATATGATTAGTTAACTTGAAATAAAATTGATTGATGATTATTTTTGAGTAATACTCTCACATGAAAAGCCTCACATCGAATGAAAAAAGAATGGTTTGAAGAGCTATAACTCAAGTTCACCTATTACTTATTAACTTGTACTCGAGTTTTTAAGGCCATATAGATCTGATTCACTGGTAGGTTAATTAGGATAACAGATGAACTTGGAGCGTTATAAATAGTATAAGAGCTAATCCAATTATGCTAAAGTTAATGAGTAAGAAGGAAAGAATTACCTATATAATAGTGATAGAGAGTCCTGTCATGGCATGGACGAGGATGTTGCCTAACAAGGAGGAGATTGTCATACTTTGATTCTAATACCCTCGCATGCTCGCATGAATAGTCCCACATCGAATGGAAAAAGAATGATTCGAAGACTTATATCTCCAGTTTACTTGTTATCAACTTGTACTCAAGTTTTTAAGGTCATGTAGATCTAGTGTTACATACAAGGACTTTTCTAAAGGCAATATCATGGAAGGTACTATTGTCATTTTCAAAAATGAAATGTTTCATAAGGTAGCATGATTGGAGGTGCCATCATCATTTTCTAAAATGGGATTTGAACATGTTATTGCCATGGTGACCTTTCATGAATGTTTCGTAAGGCAACATAAACCCCAACGCATTTCTTAATTAGTTAAAATCAACTAATTCCTATTTATGAACTACTAAACCCTATTTGCGCTGACCAATGAGGGAAGTCATTAAACCCTATTTGTGTTGGCCAGTGAGGGAAGTCATTAGCCGAAATATTTACTTGCCAGTTAGAAGAGGATGCATACATTTAGAACTTCTATCAATCCAAGACATTACATCATCCAATATTAAGTTGGTTTTACAATACATCTTGAATCATCCAAAACAGAAGCCGGATGAGTAAGTTATGAGTAAATTAATAAAGAAAATTATTTCACAACTTATAATTTAAGGATTTTTTTCTTATATTTTATCTAAATTTTAATATTACTCTTCCAATATATTTGAGATAGAAGTCTAGTGATAGATGGAGCTCTATTTTTAGATATTTATTTAATATATATCTCATTAGTTTTTTTTAGAAAGCAAAAAATCTATTGGCTTTAGGCCCATGGAAAAAAGAAAGAAAATCTATTAGTTTAAGGAGATTCTATATAAATAGATCCTAGTTGAAATATTTAGATGTAAAAAATTCATCAATAAAATTTTTAAAGATTTCCTTTAATTTTGATTTGGAGAGATTCCCTATTTATTATGGTGAGAGAAAATGGTATAAGGTCAACAGTTATTTTTTTCCAAAAGACTAGTCTATATCAATAAAGATTAAATACTATCATTCCTCTTAGGAGAATCTTATATTAATTTTTATTTTATATTTTGATGATGATATTGAGAATTAGTTGGATTTGTCTAATAGTTAATACTTGTAAAGTAAGTAATGACTCACCTTTCATTTATTTTTTATATATATTTATTTTTAATAAAATATTGATATCAAAAGCATTATAATTGATTGATATTTGATTTATGAATTTTATAAACTCAATTTTTCTAATCAAATTAATATGTTATTTTTATTGTCAAAAATTGTGCATATATATTAAAGAGTATAGTTTTGAACATGTTTATTTGTCTACGAATTGATATGGACTATGATCGAACATGGTATATTTTTGATTTCGACCACAAGTATGTTGGATATTCTACCAATGGAAGTTATACATTGGACATATACTTTACTTATAGGGGTTATACATCGAATAGATACTCTGCCAATAAAGGTTTTATATTGGACAAATATTCTACCAATAAAGAATATACATTGAATATATAGTTAGCCAATTAAGGGTTATGTATTGGCATTTGATTAATTCCACACTCATGATCAAGGGCAAGACTAACATAAACTATGATTGATCTAAAATTATCATTATGAATTTGAATTGATTTAAGAATTATAGATCCTCTAATCTGTATTGTCTTTGAATATGATGACTTCCTTATATACTTCGTATGATTATGAAGAAAATTTATTGGCTACCATGTGAATTGTCTAATTAAGGTACTAGATGCTTATGTAACATTCTGACCTTTGATCTAGTAACACATTTTATTTTGAACTTTAAAAAGTAAGTTTTAACCTTAAAATTTTATGGCAAGTACGAAGTTAATTGTTGAGTAAACTTTGGATCGAATTAGTATACGTCAATATAAAGTTGACTATTGCTTTAAGTTTGAAGATCCTAAAAGTTTGATCAAATATTAATTAAGACCTTACAAATAAATTAAGAGTTTCAATAAAATTTTTACCAATTAATCAAAATATTTTAGACTGAAAAATATGATTATATGTTTAGTTCCACGTTGGTTATGTATTAAATAAATTTTATTATACTATTATGTTGAAGACTTTCAATAAAGTTTTTATCAATTATTTTAGCCTCAAAAACATGAATACAAAGCATCACGTATAACACCACTATCATGCTTTTTAATGGGTTTTTTTTTTTTTTGGAAATAGAGCCTTAATTCAATTTCCTAACCTCATCAAGCATCACATACGGTTAAACCTTTATGCCCATATATATAGAAATATCATTTATTTATTTTATGGTACCATTTAAAAAAAATAAAAATATTATAAAATTTGCTTAACACCATGCATGAAAACATTATTATTTCACGCTAGTGTTTTTAGGGCCGCAAGAATACGCCACAAAGCTACCATAACGTACCATGAGACCAAGTACAAGCCACGGGATCTGGCAAATACTGTCTTCGTCTCTGTTCTCATGGCAGCACCATACAACTCTTGGCTTTTATCACTTCGATTTTTCCTGCTCCAACTGCTGGACTTTTAACGTTTTTAAAAAAGAAAAAGAAGAAGTTTTAATTAAAACAAAACTATTTAATGCTCGCGAGCGCGAGCCTTCTGCTCGAAAGGTACTCGAGGGCAACGTTAAAAGGTCCGGTTAATTTGATTTTTAGGCCGATATAATTTAAAGTAACATCTATGAGGCTTTTAAAAAAAGTTATTATGGGCTGAGTTATTGAAAATTTTTTAGGCTGAATCAATAAATAAGTTCAAAGATTTAAAATTATAAGCATTTCAAGTCTGATTTTTTTTTTCTAAGCTTTTTTTTTAAAAAAATTATATTATAGAAAGAAAGCGCTCATGTCTCAAAAAGTTCTAAAAATATATATATATATATTATTTTTATTATTTTATTATTATGAATTTTATTTTTGAGCATCCGAACAAATGAGTTACTGGATTGCATTTTCATGCAACCATATTCGTGATAAGAGATTTGAATCGAATCAGATCATTGTATTTTATGAATAAAATATCTACAATCTGCATAAAGAAATAAAAATTAGCTTTTAAGGTAGCTTTCAATTACGGTTTTTAACTTTTTTTTTTTTCAATTTAAATTTTTAATAATTTTTAGATAGCTTAAAAATTATTATTTTAAACCCAAACTCACTCGTTTTGTCATGCACTAAAGCCTAACTCCATCCCTGGACCAAGAAGGGGGAACGTTCCTAGGCTGGACAAGTGTTTCCACCTAGAGAAGGCCACCTTGAGCCCCAACACTCAAGGAGGCTCACACCTCAAATAAAGCCGAACGCTTCGAGGAGCAAAAGCCACTGAACTTAATGGTAGTTCACTGCCCAGCTGTTCATAATGACTGAGATAAATTATTCACAGCTGATGTACAACTCTGGAACAGGCTGGTGAGCGGTGATTATTCCGTCACTCTCGGCTCCATTCCTCCCCTCTTTTTATCTTTTTTTTTTTTTAACTTTTTTCTTTATTTCGTGATATCTTTAGTCTTGTAAGTGTGTTGTTGATTGGGTCTACCACAATTATTCAATACAGTCATAACTTGGGATCCCACACTCATAATGCAAAATACCTACCCAGATGGCGTTATCCATGACGCCAGGGTGCTGGAAGAAGAGACCTGAACCTTGGAGCTGACAGGGTGGCCCCTTTCAGCTTTCACTTAGCTGGCAATAAAAATAATGAGATAGGAAGCGGAACCTGCATGGCTATTACACGAGATGGTTTAGGGCTTGAGATATACAAAATTTCAAACATATATTGGACAAGTTTAGAATCCTGATAATATATTGATATATTATAATATATTATAATATTATTATACAATGTTTTATATGTTGGAATATTATACCATGGTAAGTGCTAAAATATTGTAATGTAATATTATGATAGTGTCTCGTATCGCATAGTAGATTAAATAATATCTGACATTATTTGATATTATATTATTGGAGGCCTACATTGATCATTTATCTTCTAATTGAGGGGATAAGGGAGGTCTTTAAATCAAATTATGCTGGATTTAAATTTGTATCATGGGATCTTAGCCAAGCATAAAATATGATGTCAGGTATAAGTATAACCATTAGAGTTTGACTAGATAAATGTGGTCAAGTTATCCACTTAAGTCATTACTTTTTATTTTAGAGATAGAAGGATAAATTTCCTTTATCACAATAATTAATATAAGCATGCACGCTATAATTGAAATAACGTTTCTCTCTGGTTAAATAATCCATGTCGAATGTTACATTATTTTGTTAGTGTATTTTCAATAAAAAATATTTTTTATTCTTGTAAACTCAAGTATTTAGATTTTATTATGTATTGAAATCAAGTAGCATTAATATCTATGTTGGGAGTATGTAATTATGCAATTAGTTATTCTAGGGTGTAATTAACGGATAATCTAACATATTGCTTCGACTATAAATATTTCCCAATTTAAGTGAAGCTAATAGGTTAATATTTAAGCAAACCTAAATATTGTTTCATGATAAAAGTGCAATAACTTTTATATAACTTCTATATAAATGATGTCACTTAAAAAAGATTAATCAAAAGGTATTATTTCTATTTTTTTTATTCTATATAGTATCCAAAATTCATCTAATATATAACCAATACGAGACTAAACATTTGCTAATTGGCTCTTACATACTCTCTCTCTTCATTTAAATTTTACCATCCTCATCAAACTAAAGGTTCAAATCCAATCGAATCAATCTGATCACAATCACGAACACTATGGTTGGTCCATGATCAGCAGCACTACAGGAACCTATTTAAAGTATTTTTTTAAAATTCATATGAGCCATAAACTGAGTCCATTTTGATATCATTTATAATAATAAATCAAAATTTTACTTAAAAAATTAATTTAAAAAAATATATTATTTAAACTTTTTGATCCTATATAAATACTAAAGCATCATTCAGTATATAGCTAATGTGGCACTAAACCCTTTTCATGCTTAATTATTTGACGATGATCATACCATTATTCATCCAGCCAACCTACTAGGCTAATATACAAACCACGATAAAATAAACCGAGTCCCACCACATTTCTTGTCCACCAAACTTAGGTTGGAACCCAACCCTCTCTTATCCAACCAGAAATATCTCTTAGCAGCCTAACCGACAATAACGACTACCCAAACTATCCAGCAAATTGCCAAACTTTAGGACAAAAACCAATCGATAGGATTATTTGATACCACGAATTGCTCAATCTCCTATCCACTTGCCCAATCACTAGGATTGTCTCACAAGGAATCTAATCGTCACAACCACCGCTCCCATCAATAATTGAGCAGGCATCAACCGCCAGTCCATCCAATCACGCCGGTTAAATGACAACGGCAACGCGGCGGGCGCGGACTGCGGTCCCGCCCTGCCCTCGTGGTCACCACGCGCCCAGACTTTGAGCGGCCTTTTCCCACCGGAGCCACGGCCAGCGGAGAAGCATCCAGACCCGCGGTCCCCGTCTCCCTTCGCTTGCCTGGGGCCTCCTTGTGTGGTGGTCGGCAGATTTGACCAAGCAATGGGTTGTTGTCCCCGAAGAAGGCAGTGGAATATGGGCGAAACCGCTTGGGTCGTTTCATTGGTGGCAAGAGAGCTAGGAGAGGAAGCTATGCGAGATGGCGAAACTTCCCTGTAATTGTCGCGATGGATAATGCGAGTTGTGGTGGATATGAGTCCAGCTGCAAGGTGTTTGACCATGAGAGCTCGTATGGTGATTGGTATGTGCAGTGGGAGGCACATCTGGAAATTTCATCGCTGCTTGCTTCTTGTAATTTATCCACCTTGATCACTTCATCATCACCACTGCCTAAGCTAGCCGCAGGGGGCAAAGGCTAAAAGAAATCCATGGACCAAGCTGAGGCTTGTCCTCTTTCGAGCTGGGTGGTTGTGGTTGTTGCATACAATAGAAAGTAGAGGACTTGGCCAGCAGTCCTCCGTGTACCACTTTTTTCATGAACAATTTTCTTAACAAACTGATAAGTACGTACAGTAGATGAATAAATATATAATATTAATAAAATAAATATGTATAGTAAATGAATAAATATATACACTAACAAAAAAAAATATATATATATACAATGAGCAAATAAATGTATGCATTGAAAATATGAATATGTATAATAAAAAAATAATATAAGTATGCTTACTAGATAGATAAATATATAGTAGAGAGATCAGGAGGAGGTATCGAATTAGTTAATAGAGACTTAAATGTTGTTGTTCCACCTTTTTTTTATTGGACTGATTGTGGAGTTGACTCTTGTCTTTATTGCACTTGTTTCTGTCACGTATGGTTTTCTCTTTCCTTATTTTGTTCGCCCTGTCCTGATGAAAGGGATGGGGATAAGTTAAACTTGAGACTAAATGTTTGACGTAATACCTTGAAACAGTGCTCTCTTTGACGTAATACCTTGAAACAGTGCTCTCTTTGTGATACTTATCTTTTCAACATCACTTTCTAACATCATAGATCACCATGGATATTATAAAATGAGCTGTTCCAACCTGAACAGTTGCAAGCTTTTATAGTTCACCTCAAAATTCTATCTAACATGAAAGATTGGTCACGGCTCTTTAAGGAAAAATATGGTAGACGTAAGTCAAAAAGAAGCATGTTGGATAACGTGTTATTTAACTGGATTCTATGCGTGAAGCTGAAGTCACTTCTTTTAACATCATAGATGACCATGAATGTTATAAAATGAGCTGTTTCAACCTAAAGTATTGCGAGCCGTTATAGTTTACTTCAAAATTCTAACGAGCACGAAAGACCAGTCACGGCTCTTAGTAAAATATATGCAATGCCAGTCAAAAAGAAGCAATGTTGGATAACGTGTTATATAACTGGATCTTATGTGTAAAGGTATAGTCACTTTATAGCTTTGATTAGGGTAGAAACCATTGATATTAACGATAAGATAGCTTTAATTAGCGTAGAAACCATTGATATTAATGATAAGATAGCTTTGACCAGAGTAGAAACCATTGATATTAATGATAAGTTAGTATGATGAAGATGCATACATAAAATTAAAATGAAGGCGCATGTACATGAATAAATATTTTATTAATTAAATCATAACTGAATTCAATTAAGTAAAGGTCAAAGAGAGCCATTCAAAATTCACAAAAGAATCATAAATCATACAAATTCAAGAAGATTTAACCTCAAATTAATATGATTAACTCGCTATCAATATATATAAATATGTCATCACAAGCTTTTAAAAGGACCAAGAAAATTAAGGTTGTCCTACTTAATCTCTTTCTTTCTCTCGCTCTTTTCTGCCCTCTTATTTTTCTAAAATTGAAGAGGATTGATTTGAACATCGAAAGGACCTCTGAGGGAGAGACTTCAGATCCTTTAAAGTTTATTTGGAGGTGGTTGTAGGCAATTGTTTCTCTATTGGATTCTTCAAGGTTAATTTTCAGTTTCTTAGCAAATGTTTTCATTCATAGAAGATTTCTTAAAGCAACAATTGAGTTCAAGGTTTTTTCTAAATAAAATCTCATTCGTTAATGTGCTAGATTAGAAATCAACATGAACCAATATAATCCTAAAAATTAGGTTTTTGACCGATCCATGCTCTCATCTGAAAATGGATAGAATGACACAACTTTTTTTTTTTTTTTTTGGAGAAATAAGAATTTAAATTTTTCTGAAAAAAATCTATCACCATGAATATTTTGCAGAAAAATGGCAACAGAAGCAAATTTTCTTTTCTGATTAATTTATAAAAAATAATCATTTTCTTCTTTCCACCCATCAACTCTGCAGCACTAGAAACGGTTGTTGCAACATAAAAAAGAGAAAAAAAAAAAAAAAAGTTCCTTCCCATAGGAATATTGATATATTCTTTTGCATACATATTCAAATAGTATGGTAGCGGTGAGCAGCTTCAGAATATGTTAGCTCATTTCATTTACAAAAAATATCCTTCCACCTTGATTAGTATGGAAAGACGTAGCTTGCCCACTCAATTTTCAACTTGACATGGGCTCAGAATGCTCACAAGACTATATGTTCAATCCTGAAATATTAACCAATGCGATCAAGAAAAACAAAGAGATATTCTTCAAATTTTGAATTAAAATCTAAGTATAAATTATGTCCTGAACAGTGGTTGAATTTGATTTTACTTTATCAGCAGATATTTTGAGGTCATGGTTTTTAAATAAAGAGAAGATCAAACTATCTCGATTCCAAGCCCTCCATCTACGAGATCGCGTGGTGCTTTGCAAGGTTCCTTGCAAACAGAAATCCAGCAGTATTTTTGTTGGTAGAAAAAGAGATCCAGCAGTCACCATCACCAGTGGCAATAATGCTGTGGGGAGGGGATGGGAGCCGACATCAACGACCACCATGGGATAGAGGGAGAGAGAGGGACGGCGCGCACCTTGGTCCACTGACACAAAACTTTTGTGGTGCTGGCGTGGGATACTGTGATTCAGCCACTTATTTCAATTACACCATTTATTTCCTCATTATCACTTTTTTAAATTACGCTGTAGCCCGGTGTGATTTAAATTTTAAAGTTAAAAAATATGATAGAAAAATATAAACTTATTTTTCTAATTTTATATAAATTATTTTTAATTTAAAAATTATAATATTTTTTTATTTATAACTCTTCAGAAATCTAAAGAGACCTGAGAGAAATAAAATCTGTATTAAACAAAAATATTTTTAAATATAAAAAAATAATTAATTTGGACTATAATTTAAAAAATAGATGAAATAAAACTCTTCTATATTAGTAAATTACAATAATTTATGAGAAATAGGAAACGAACATGTTATCAGGAGAAGAATTTTAAAAGCAAAATATAATTTTTTTTAAAAAAATTCAAATGAAATAAAACTCTTATATCGATAGGTTTACCAACTTACATGTATAGAAATTTCTCACCAATAATATTTTTTTTGACACCATTTGCGCTCCCCTCCTTCATGCTCTTATCCTTCTCCTTAGGACTTTTGGGTGATAAAATAATTTCATATTTTTTTAAGATCAATAATGAATTACATGTTTATTTGATATTTGATATTATGATTAGAGTTGTAAGTGTTGAGGATAAGTAGATCTTGGATACTCTTATGGTTCTACTCTAGGGGTATACAGCAGTGTCATGATCCAGGTTTAGGGTATGACAAAGGTTGGTATCCAAGTTTAGGCTTCAGACCTCTAAGGAGTTTGGGCAGATGAATCTCTTATTGGGGGGATTCATAAAAAATTAAAATGTTGCCTTAATTGAGTATCTTATGATTGTGAGAGTAGATAGGTACTAGGGTGGATGAGGTAGTTCGATAATAGAAAGGCTATGGTGAGTAGATGCCTGAGGTTAACTATGGCGCACGAGATGATTTCTTCTCATCATAGATGATGATAGTCTTTACTTCATGCACTAAGATGGTGGAGATGCAGCAGCAATTTATGGAGTAGTAATTACAATAGCAATATTTCATATGTCAGCAGTAGTAGCCTCAGAGTTCTGAGTTTAGAAGAGGAGGCCAAGCTAACCTATCAAACTTTAAGAAATTTACTCCATCCCTTTGTTTTTTTTTAGGTATTGAAGACTCTATAGAGGCAAAGCGTTAGCTGACGAAGATAGAGAAGCTAGTTGAGGCATTGAAGTGTCCAAATAAAAATAGGGTCATCTTTGCCTCATTCATGGTAAAAAGATAGATGAATAAAGAGAGGTTAAGATACACAGTCCAACATATGGCAAGAGTTTAAAGCAGCTTTTTATGATAAGTATTTCCGTCCCAATGTCCATGCTAAAAAGTTATAGAATTTAATAAGTTGGAGTAGGGAAACATGATAATGGCTCAATATATAGATAAGTTTGAAGAGTTATCTAGATATGCTCTAAACTTGGCTCGAGATGATGTTGTTTAAGTAAGGACGTTTAAGAGTGGACTGAGGCAGAGGATCAGATGAGAAGTGTCTAGCTTTGAGCTATCTACCTACAAGACAATAGTAAACAAGGCCCTAGTCATAAAGGAGCTGAATGAGGCTTAGGAAGAGATGGACAGGGTGATAAAGAGGAGGAGCAAGTCAAGTGGAGCACCAGATCAGAATAGCAAAGATGCAAATTCTAGAGAAAAGGCCAACCCCTCCTACTACTGTTGAAACCAGAGGTGTTGTTTGATGCTTCATATATGGTAGACCTTACTATCATAGAGACTATACCCAGATGGGAAGGCATTATTATATTTGTAGATAACTTGGCCACATTACAGCTTATCGTCTAATGAAGCAATAGGTTCACTAAGCACCACATAGGATATAAGGGTAAGTCTACACTCTCACCCAATAAAATGCTAAGGCTTCCAACATATAATGGTAATAGGTACTCTTACTAATCAGCAAATTTTTTTTTAATAGCTAGAATATTGATAATATAGTAGTAAAAAGTGGGAACTTGTGAGAGGTGAGGCTAGAGTAGCTTCAATTCATGCATATACTTTATTTGGTCCTAAGGCAACCCATTCTTTCATATCTGTTTTGTTTGAAAGAATGAGAATTTGAAACTTGAATTCTTAAAATCTAGGATTGGGGTTGCCATACCAAGTGGAAAGGTTCTACTAGAAGATTCTATCTATAGAAATTGTGTAACTAGTATTGACGATTTTGACTTGATAGCTAATCTGCTAGTTAAGATATAGAAGACTTTGATGTTATTTTGTATATGGATTGGCTATATATCATGCTATTATGGATTGCTTTAAGAAGGAAATGAGATTTAAGATCCCTGGTCACCCAAAGTTCAATTTTAAGGGGACAGACTTAAAGAGTTTTTAGATCTAATTTTAGCTATGAGTGTTCGAAAACTTCCTAGGAAAGGATATGAAGGATTTTTTAAGGGGATAAACCTAGAGAGTTTATAGGCCTGATTTCAGTTGAGTGCCCAAAACTTCTGAGGAAAGAATATGAAGGATTTTTAGCAATAGTGATGGATACCCAATAGAAGGAGTTGGATAGCATACTAGTGGGAAGGGAGTTTCTTTGTTTTCCCTGAGGAATTACCAAAATTGCCTCTAGATTAGGAGATAGACTTCATCATTGACTTTATTCCTAATTCAGACTCTATTTGATTATAAAGAGATAAATAATGTGATAGGTGATAGTGCAAAAAAAGCATCCTTGATCTAAAATTGATAATTTGTTTAATCAACTGCAAGGGGCATAAATTTTTTTGAAGATTAATTTCTGTTCTAGTTGTCATCAGTTAAAGGTAAAAGTTGAGGATGTACCTAAGATTGATTTCAAAATTAGGTATGGACATTATAAGTTTTTGATGATGCCATTTGGATTAACTAATGCACCCATAATATTTATAAACCTTATAAATTGGATATTCAAATTCTATCTAGATCAATATGTGGTAGTATTTATTGATAATATTCTAATCTATTTGAAGTGTTTGCAAGAACATGATGAGCATTTGAGGATAGTCTTGCAAGACCTGAGGGAAAGAAGTTTTATGCTAAGTTTCATATATATAAATTTTGGCTAGAGAGCATCACATCCTTTGAACACATAATCTTTAAAAAAGGGATACTAGAGGGTAAGATTTGTAGAGGGATTCTACTTATGATTTGAAGTTAGCAGCTATGGTATTTGTTCTAAAAATTAGAGATATTATCTGCATGATGAACCTTATGAGATATATACTGGTCATAGAAGCCTAAAATACATTTTCATTAAGGAGTTGAATCTAAAATGGAGATGGTTAGAGTTGTTGAAGAATTATGACCTTACCATTAATTATCGCCTAAGGGAGGCTAAGGTTGTAGCTAATGCACTGAGCAAGAAATCTTTGAGTGGAATAGAAACTTTGATCACTTTACAGAGGTCTATTTTGGAGGACTTGTAGAGGTTGAGTATTGAGATATAGCCACATAACTTCAAAGCTCAACTTGTTATATTGTCGATATGATCAACCTTGATTGAGAGGAGTAAGGCATCAGTATAATCGACTTTGGTTGAGAGAATTAAGGCATCAGTATAATCGACCTTGATTGAGAGGATTAAGGCATTATAAAAGATCTAGAGACTTAGGAACATTGTAGCATTTAGTGATTAGGCAAAGTTCAGAATTTATAGTGATGGTTCACTTTGATATAGTAAGTAGAATGTCTATTCCGAATAAGTTATAGTTGAAGGAAGAAATTATTATAGAAAGCTCACAATATCTCATACAATTTTACTTTTCTGAAATGAATGATTGCATTCAATAAAAGTGTTCCAATTGTTATGGCAACTCTTATATTTATTGCATTTATTTTTGTGATGTATGATTTTCTCTTTCCTTATTTTCTTGGCCTTGTCACCTATAAAAGTAATTTGATTAACTTGGAAATTATTTTTGAAGGGATGGGAATAAGTTAAGTTGACCTTATGCTGCAGCGTTACTGATTAGGTAGGCTTTATGATACTTATCTTTCAATTTTCAACATCATTTTTTTTAACATCATAGATGACGATGGATGTTATAAAATGAGTTGTTCCAACCTTGAATGTAGCAAGCTTTTGTAGTTTACCTCGAAATTCTATATAGCTTGAAGGACTTGTTAGGGCTCTTAATGAAAAATATGATATATGTAACTCAAAAAACAAGCATGTTGGATAGCGTGTTATTTAACTGCATCTTACGTGTAAAGTTGAAGTCACTTTACAACTTGGATGGTAGTAGAAACCATTGTTATAATCCCTAAAGCTTGGGCTTTTGAAGCCTATGCTCTTACCTGAAAATGGATAGGATGAGACACTTTTTTTTTTTTTTTTTTCTGAGAAATAAGAATTTTACTTTTTCTTGAAAGAAACTATAATATTTTGCAAGAGAAATAGCAAAAGAAAAGAAAAAAAAAAAAAAAAAAACATTTCTAGTTAATTTATAAAAGGTAATCATTTTCTTCCTGCCACCCATCAACTCTGCAGCACTAAGAACAGTTAAAAAAAAAAAAAAAATCCTAATTTCATTACAAGACCTTATGTTCTACATCCTGAAATATTGACTAATTTGATCAATATATATATATATTCTTCAATTTTTGAATTAAAATCTAATTTTAAGTAATGTACTGAACAGTAGTGGAATTTGATTTTACTTTATCAGCATATATTTTGAGATCACGGTTTTAAAGTAAATCAAAGATAAAACTATCTCGATTCCTTCAAAGTTTTTTTTCTAAGCCTTCCATCTACGAAACCACGTTACATCCTGCAGTGCTTGCAAGGTTCCTTGCAAGCAGAAATCCAGCAGTCTTTTTATTTATTTATTTTATTTTATTATTTTATTTTTTTATAGAAAAAGAGATCTAGCAATCACCACCACGGCGGCAATAATGCCGTTGAGGGTGGGGGCCGGCATCAACGCCGATCACGGTCGGCAAACATCAGCGATGGTAACGCCGTACAGCTGTTTTGCAACGGCTGGCAGTGGGTCTCGGGGCCCAATTTTTTTTTAAAAAAAAATTGGGACTTGAGAACGATGGCAACTGATCGCTCATTATCTTTTTTTTTTTAAGAATATTTTTATATAAAAATAAATACTAATACATTTGATTGATAAAAAATTTATAAAAAAAAAACTAAAAATACCTTTCTATATTTGATTGAGATAATTTTACAAAGAAAAATAATAATTTAACTATAATATCCTTAAAATGAAAGATTAAATAGAAATAATATAATATAAGATAATATCAGTCTATATATTATAATATATGCTATAATTTAATTTATTATATTATATGATATTATATTATATTATATATATATATATATTAGTAATATAATATAAATATAATAAAAGAGAAAATAAAATAAAGTCAAAAAATAATTTTTAAATTTTTGATTTTAGCAAATTTTTTTTTATTGGGAAAGGAAAAAATACACGTTAATTTTTTTTTTTATTTTTGAATTAAATCTTAAAAAGTAAGGCTGAAAAAGTTTTCATACTTACTTCTTTTTTTTTTTTCCAATCAAACGGGCACTAAAGTTTTTGTAGTGCTGGCATAGGGCATAAGGATTCAACCACTTATTTTAATTACACGGTATATTTGAACCACGCGCACCATCTCTTATTTATTTGCTTATTATCATTTTTTTTTTTCAATTACGGCATAATTCATGTTATCTTATACACTAATCTTTCTAATAAACTGATGTTATACGAAGCAAAATAAAAAAAAAAAAAAATGGGAAAAGAATTAGATAGCTATGCATTTGAGTTGAGATGCCATACGTGGAAGAGGTGGCGCAGAGTCAAAATGTTGTCATGGCACTGCTTTTAAATAGTTTTTTATAAAAATTTTTGTAATTGAATTTTTTTTTTCTTTTTCCCCTGTTCTGTGCTCCTTGTAAATAATTCTAATTTTTAAATAAATTTTTGTGGGAATCTCTCTCCCTTTTTCCTTAAAAGAAAAAGAAAAAAATCCTAAATTTTAGCCCTTATTATCTCAATTAGTATAAAATGATGTTGGATCATGCTTGGATTGTTTGAAATTTTTTTTTCAAACTCAAATTTGGCTCAAGTCGAAGCTCAATTGGAGCCTAGACCTAGGTCATACTAAAAATTCAATCGAACCGATCGACAAAGTTAAATTTAAATTTTTAAGTGCTTACATAAAACAAGCAACATCCAAAATAATTACATTTGATCATTCAAAAAAATTTGCTATAATATAAAGAATTATTCTTATATAATTGATAAAAAAAATTAATATAAAATTTAAAAAAACTATCATATTTGAATATAAAATCCGCACCCAATCATCTATTAGCAACAGCTTGCGACTATCAATATCTTGTGATGAGGTCGATCCTGTTTCATAATTGGTTGGGTGTTACGTAAGAATGGTGGGATAGCATGAATAATTGATTCCAGGCGTCCAAATCACCAAAGCGACTCATCCCTAAGCTTTATGGCAACAGTAACGTATACACCATGAACAAAGGAAGTGTCACACAACAACATTATGTCTTCATTCTCCTAAACCAACTGAGTGTCCAAGCTGTCTTCCAGTTTTGGCATTGTTAGGAAGCCAAGCCTTCCCTTCCTACGTCATAGATTAAAGCCAATGTCAACAACATCAAACAGAAGTAGTGACAAATAAGCATAATTAAGAAAAAAAAATACATTCAAGTTTTTTATATGAAAAACACATAAAGAAGAAAAACCACGAGCCGAACGTAGAGCAATCTCATCCACTATGTAATATAATGAAATTTATAATGTCTTCTATAGCTAATACTAGAGGCATGCAGTTATTAAGAAAATTAATAACTCTTAGATAACAAGCAAAACTCCTTTCTTGAATGAAATCAAAGGAAAAGAATTGTTGAGAAAATCTAGCCAACAAAGAAAAAACAAAGGTGGAGGTGGGCAAAGCCTTTGATTACTTAAAGAAATATATAAATATATATATATATATATATTTCTCATAAGATTTAAGTGGTTCTTGGACTGGACGTGAGTTTTCCTCCACCACATCAGCATGAGCTGGAACATATCTATCTGTTAATCTAGTCAGAATCTTGACTTAGTTAATAAAACAAAATAATATATAAAGTAGAAAACTGCATCCCCAATTAGCTTAATGATCAATGTTCTATATTGCTCCAACGTATCCATTTGCATGATTTTGGTCCTAGATATCTCAGCCATACGATAATAGATTTTACTCACATAAAATCTACATTAAAATTTGATTGTGATAGTCCTTCCATTATTGCTTTTGTACACCTCAACTCGAGTCCTATTCATCTCTCGAAGGGATTTTCAAGGATGCAAGTCATTTTCACAATGACGGTCATCTTTAGTGTCCTTGCCTAACCATTTCTTTTATAAAGAAGTCGATAGAATTTGGTAGAAAAAACTCTTTAAGAAGAAGACTTCCACAAATTACGCTCTCATCTTCTCCATTGTCAATTTCTTTGAAAAGCCACGTCAACCACAAAGGACTAATTATTAGCAAAACAAGCCAAAATGATTGGGACCCATCTCACCAACATTCCAAATGACCCTGGAGAAGCAAACAAGCATCATGTGTGCTGATCTGGCTTTAATTTCTTCTAAACTTGGTCCTAGAGGATAAGAAACTTCATCTTGTTCATGGAATCCAAAACTACGGGAACTAAAGTGGGCCACTTGGGTGTTATCTCGAGAATATGGCCTGACACTTGGGCAGGGTCTCATTTGCTATGGAGATCAGAAAGACAGGAGGGGATTGGGTGAAGAAACATGGCGTGGTTGCCTTCATGTGGAGTGTGGTGGAATCAAACTTGATGTGAACGTAGATGTCCTAATGGTGACCTCTTATGTGAAACAATATTTATTTATGCTTTTAAACAGAGATGAGCAATAAATTAAGATAATTTAAAATTTAATCATATAATTTTTTTAAAAAATAAAGTATTCTTAAGAATCAAATTAAGGACCTTAAATATATATGACAAGTTATCTACCATATCTACTAAAGATATTTAGTGTTAGATTTACTAATAAGTATTAGAATAAATATTAGATTGATCAATAAATATCCCTTTTTTAGTTAACACAAGTAAGAAAAAAATTAACCATTAGATACTGTAATAATATTATTCAAAAAAAAAGAAAAATTAAATAATATTTATCAATGTTATAAATTTTTTTGAGCATGTTTATGATGGTTCTTAGCCTCTCATCCAACTTCTATAGCTAAGAAAAGAATATTTAATATATTAAAAATGATAAAAAAGTAAAAAAAATAGAGCTAATGCAAAAAAAAAAAAAAAAAAAGGTTCTATCCTAGAACCAACTTAAAACCGATCCGATCTGATTGAGTTCATTCTAATTTGGTTCTAAGATAGGATTGATTCAATTTTGGGTTTAAAATCTTAAAACCAATTTGATTAAATAAGTTCTTGATTTTGACTTGAAACCTACCTAACCCAACCCATACTCATCCCTATTTTTAGGGCTTTAGAAATGCTTCGGCATGTAACAAGGCAACAATAGTATATAGGTGGGGGCCATAAAATTACGATCATTGAAAAGTTTGGTCTAACAAATATGTGGGAGACCACATGTTTAGAGAAGAAAATTAGGTCGTAGACTTCTTAGCTGGCATTGCAGTTATTCATCAGTGCACTCAGGTTTGGATGGTTGATTTCCCTCTCAACTTTGCTTGATTGTTGATATCGATGCTTAGGAAACTCTCTTTCCCGAGATGTGATGCTCTTATTATCACTAAAAAAAGATACATGAGAAATTAGGTCTATCTAATGACTTCATCCGGTAAGCTTCAATCGTCCACTTATCTTAAGATTACATGACATCCATCAACTTCAGCAAGGCAAGATTTAGCATAACGGACTCATTGGTATTGTATTTTTTTGGGGAGTTTTATTGTATTGGAAGATGGATATAGAAGATATATGCCTAGGAATCATTAAAACTTAAGCTACATTTAGCATCACTATCACTTTTTTTTATCAAAAAGAAAATAAAAAATAAAATTTTTATTTTTATTTTTTTATTTACATTTCTAATAACAGAAACATATGAGGCTATTACTATTGCTTTTTATTTATTACAATTTTGACCATAGAAATATATATGGCAACCATTGTTATTTTTTATTTTTATTGTAGGAGACACTTTAAAAAATTTAATTTTTCAAAAATTTGTTTCAATTCTCAAAAAAAATTACTTTTTTAAAAAAGTGGAAGTGAAAAAAAAAAATCACTTCCACTTTTTTTATATATAACGAAATCTAATTTTAAAAACTAAAATAATATAATAGGAAACATATTTTTTACATCAGATTTCATATTCTACTTATAAAAATAAAATATAGGAAATATTCTCCAGTAGGCCATTTGCTTCTAGTTTTGCAAGTCAATTAGAGATTTCTTTGATGCATTTGAACTTGGAAAACTATATATGCTTTTGTAAATAAGAAAAATATCATGGAGAGCTTGATCTATGCAATTCAAGCGCCCTATAATGAATTTGATAGTTTTTTTTTCCACAGAAATAAAGCCTTGCTATTGATGTGTGCATTGTGGGCATGCATGTTTTGTATTTCACAAGTTAATAATCATCATAAAATTATAAGATGTACAATGCATGAGAAATTTATTTAAAAAAAGGATGAATGATTTCAGGCTTCAATAACTTGCTCGCTTTTACTTAAAAACAAAATAAAGAGATGCTTTTATCCATTAAAAAACTTTATAATTATATATTGAGGATTGTTATAAAGGTGAATATTAAATATTATTTGACTATTCAATTTTTCACTCATCTTCTCTAGCTAGGGTACCTACATTAAGACACCTTCTAAATATTCCATGGTTTTAAATAATAACATTATAATAAGCATAACGACCATCATAGCTAATTCAGCCACCTTCCATTATTTTGTTGAGATAAATAACATGGAAAAAAAATATAATAGTCATTATATTTATTGCTTTCCATTTAATGATTGGTATAATATAATTAGTGACCATAATTTTCACTTATATTTTTAAATAACATAATATATTTTTAAAATTTCAATTTTTTCTCTCAAGATTTCTGCCAAAAGTGATAGTACAGTCCAATAAAATATATTATCTTATCTAATTAAAGAATGAATGAAAATTGGACATCGTTATTTTCCATTATTAGCATTGTTTTTTTATTATAGTACCATAGTAGCAGTTGCTATTTTATTGATTATTTTAATATTAAAAATTTGAAAACTTGTAGGGAAAAGATAACACAATTATTTTTTTCATTATTTCCCATTATTCTTTGTTATAATATTCGTAATTTTAATGAATACTTTGATATTAAAAAAAAATTACATTCTTAATGGCTTCAAAATGAAAATTGAGGTTGTGTTTGGATTTTGAGAATATTTTTTGTTTTTATTTTCCATTTTTACTTTCTAAAAATAGTTTTCATTTTTAATTTTCTAATTTCTAGAAAATATGTTTAGTAAGTGAAACTAAAAATTATTTTATTAACAATATGATAATATATATTATATTATCATATATTATAATACTATAATAATATTACAATATATTATCATTATTATATTATAATAGATTATAATATATTATTATAATGTATTATATATAAATTAAATATTTATTGCATATAATAAATAAAAATAACAATATAATATTAATGATATTAAAGTAATATATAATTAATATAATATTATTAATATATTATATATTATAATAATTTATATTATATAATTATAATATGTTAATATTTATTATTATATATTAATAATATATGTTATTACTTTTCTAAAATGTTGACTAAGATTTCAAAAAAAAAAGTTATTTTTAAAAATAAAAAGTGGTACATATTTTTAAAAATAAAGATATTGTAACTAAACATATCTTTTTATGATAAATTTTAAGTTTCTATTTTTTTTAAAAAAAAAAAAGAAAATAAAAGTGGTACAAAGTAGGTTCTTTATTTTGTTTACTTTTTTTCTTTCTTTTGATGGAAAACAGTGGAAACTTCTTTAAACTATTTTTAGTTCTTTTTTTCATTTTCAAGTTACATTTTTTTGACATTATTTTTATTTTTATTTATCAAATATGTTTTCACAAATACTTTTTATTTTTTATAAAAATAAAAATAAAAGTAAAAAAATTAAACTATTGTCAGAAATCAAACACATCAGGGATAAAAGGTTCAACAAAAGGCAGGGTAAATTGGGGCCGGCTATCGTTAATGGGCCCCATATCTTTTTGATGGTACCATTAATGGGCCCAATATCTCTTTATTGCGAGCATTAATCAATTCACCAACTTGATGATTGAGAACGGCTGTCTAAGAAAGCCAATTTAAGGAGACCCCATCAAAGGCCCACTTAAACCTCATCATGGTGATGTTCGTTCACATGGGTGATGGTCATGTCATGGGGAATGTCACAAATAATTGATGCATTGGGTCCCATTGCATAAGCGTACATTCTCTGTATACTGTTTTCTTTTGGTTCTATGCGTAGCTCAGAAAAATATCATCAATGTTCTGAAAAAAAAAAAAAAAAAAAGCTTAAAAAATTATAACAGCTTGCCCCATCGACTTAAAACTTAGAGCAGGCAAAAATATACTTTTAAGCCTCAAATTTTTTATCTCAAAATTCATTTTAACTTTTAAATTTTCAGTTATTATGATTTAGTTCTTTGTTTTTTAAATATATTATATTTTTAAGTTAAAATTAGCAAAACAACTAATGTATCATCTTATCAACTAGTTCGTATATTTGCATCATATTAATTATTATATCAATTTTAATTTATTCATGTAATGAAATGTCGGGAGTATAACATTCTTCAAATATGAGAAATTAAATTATGATAACTAAAAGTTTGAGAACCAAAATGAATTTTAAGTGAATATTTGAATATTAAAGTATATTTTAGACTTATAAATAACAACTATTAGATTGGTCTAAACTATAAAGCCCCTCAAGTATACGACGATTAGAAAAATTTTTGAACGGTCAGAGAGAAAGATAGAGAGAGGCCTTGTCAGCCAAGGAGCAATGGGAGACATCCCTACGTGTGGCTACATGGCAACATTCGAATTATCCATCAAAAATTTTGAGATCCCATGCGACGTTACATACAAATAATTGATACCTTGGGTTTAGAATCTAAAGCAAGAAACCTATAGCAGTCTATTCTTAACCAGTGGGATGTTCATCATCTACCAACTTCAGTTGATAGAGACATAAAAATAGACATAAGTAGGGCATCGATATCTCAACAAATCCAAAAACCTGTCTAAATTAGCTATTAAGCAGTCATTGACTAGCAGCTAATTCAAGTAAACCTTAAAATTATTTATTGAGATTTTTTTTTTAGTTTACAAGTTTCATGAGACACAACTTCTAATCCACATAGGATATGGCTCCTTATCCTACTAGGGCATGAGAGAATCACTCTCTATTTCACTATGTATAATCCTTCATAAATAGACATAAAGAGATAAGTACAGAGAGATGTGATTCCAAAAGAATGTTCTAATTTTATTAGATACATGTGGACTTGAGGCATGTGAGAGTAAACAATATTTACAATTCTCTATACTTCTTTTTAATGAAACTTACATCATCACTATCAATATGGATGTAAGTTTATTGAATAAACCACATAAATCTTATGCGATCTTTATTTATTTATTTATTTTTCTTCTCGATTAATCTCTCCTTCCTTGTTGCAACACTAATTAATTAATTATTTAAATCAAGCTCTAAAGCTTGCTCAGCTTTTTATCCGTTTCTGCTAAATTTGATAAAAACATTATTGTTCGATAAGGTGATAGCTTTAGATTTTGAGATCTAGGGACTTGCTAGCACCACCTATCTTAACCAAAATGAAGATGTTACTGGTTATTTTTGTGACATAAGAATGGAGGATTTTTCAAGGTAAAGTTAGGGTTCTAGCCTAAATTTTTGTAACATAAATTTTATATGAAGGCGAGTGATAGGCTTTGCATAGTGCATTATACACTAAGGCTGTGCTTGGGATTACTATTGGAGGGGCCAACAATGGTTGTTTCCTATCAGTTATCATAAGCCGTTGTTCCTCAAACGAAGGGAGGGTAGGGGCTTTGATCGTAAAGATCTCTTGCTATTATTACATGATATCATTTGGAAACTTGACCCTAAAAGTGTTTCCAAACTGAAGTCCACAATTCTTCTGGGATGAAATGGCCAAAAGATTATGCTTCAAGAAAGAATCTTTCAATTACCATTCATGTGGTAATGCTAAACCTTAAATAGAGGGTTGGGCCCATCAACAGGTGCACAGCTTGAGCTCAATCCGGCTCGAACTGGTCTCAAAATTACTTTTATTTGGCCCGGTCCAAGAGAAGCACCTAGGCTATCCAGTTCCACTTCAACCAGTGGGTTAATGCCAAGGCCATGAGCCATGTCTCCGATTTGATTTAAATAATGCTATTTTCCAAACCACAAAGATATATATATATATAGTAGATATAAGTCTTTTTTATATTTACACAATCTTATATTACCATCCTATAAGTTTCTAGTTTAATAGCCAGCAACTATTATCTCTATTGACTGGCTCCTATTCTTCATTTAGGCTTGCTCTTGGAGAAGAACCTCCACTCAACCATAAATATTTCATATATAAAAAAAAAAAATGCACCTAAAAATAAGTCCCTAACCAAATCAGATCCATTAAATTTCAATTCATGTGTGTTTTCTTTTTTTTAAAAATAAAATCATGGCTAAAATTTCTTCGTTTAAAAATATTTAATGCGCAAAAGATTCTATGTCTTTGGCCAATCTTCGCATAATGAATAATGTCATTTTATTCGGCACTTCCTTGTTCCATGTTTTGTAAACAAATTTTATTTGTAATTTGATAATTTCTACTGTTGATTAAATAGTAGAGACTTTGAAATAGATATAAGATGTTTGGGAATGCACTTTAGAAATAAAAATAGAAAATCCAAATGGCAACAAAAAATGAAAGCAAAAGGCTAGGTAATTTATCCTAATATTTTTTTAAAAAGCAAATGGAGTCATCTAGTTCCTGTTTAAGTTCATTTCCTTCATTAAAGCAAATCCACGATCATAAACGAATAGGATAAATTTATTCCTAGGATAATTTTCTCTTGAAGAAGTTTAAAAAATAAAAAAAGATTCTTTGGCCACATCAAGAAGGGTTATAGCATCTCATCAATCCAGTTAACTTTAAGGAATTAAAACCAAAATACCACTTCTCAATAGCCTATTCAAGGATGTCCTTTATGAATCACATATGCACAATTAGAGCCTTATGAAATATTTTTATATTGTCTCAATCCTATGTTAGTGACACTCACAAATAATCACCATGTACTTAAAGTTGATCATGACGGCTTCCCAATTATTGCATGTACATCTGCCGTCGAGTCACAGTCATCTTCAAAGTTATGGACAATGGTGGAAGTTCCTTTGACAAATTGACAAGCTGATGGTCATGTGTCGGAGCTCTTGTCCACTAGGTGTGAGTAGTTTAATTCGTTTTCTTTCTAGGTAAATAAGTTAAAAGAATTCATTAGGTTCAAAATAACTAAACTTGAAAGAGGACATAACACCTACATGCCCTCCCATCTTCTCCATTATCAACATCTTAGAAAGTAAATGGGACCCAACTGACAACTTGCTTGCCTTTTTGTTCTTTCTCTCTCTCTCTCTCTCTCTCTCTCTCTCTCTCTCTCTCTCTTTGAAGCTCATTTTCTTGTCTCAAGCCCTCGAGGGTCATCATAGTCAAGATAGTCACAACCATCTTCTATGTTTTTATCTTCAAAAAATTGCTAGAGAAATCTCAAGTTTATCGGGATTCACTAATTTTTTATCTTGTTTAAAAATTTTTAATTAGCTCCCTAAGATTTGTTAATGTGTGAAGAAGCATACGTCTACAAGGGATTAGGATTGAAGAAGTTCTCCTTTCCCATAGGTGCCATGGTGGTGCAAGGGGGGGGCATGGTAGCTCCTCCTCCCAATTGCTAAAGGTATCGGATTTAAACATTGCTAGATGGTCAACAAATCTAAAATTATCAATCAAAAAATAAATAAAAAAATAAATAAATAAATAAATAAATAAAAATAAAAAAATCACAGTAGCAAATTTGGAAGGAAATTCAGGAAAAAAAAAGAAGTTTAAAAAGAATTCCAACTTAAATCTCAAATTGCTGTGGAATTTGATGGTAAGGACAAATATCACATTGGAGAGAATTTCAGACATGAGGTTCAGAAATTTGGATAAGATATAGTAGTAAGATATAGGAGCAAGGTGCAGGGTCTGAGAGATTTCAAGGATTTCATAGTTGAAGAAGAAAATGAAGTAGCTTAAAGAAGGATATTAAGAAGAGGAGGAAATAGGCATATTAGAAATTATTTGAAAAAAAAATCAAAAAAAATATGGAATAAATTGGCAAATGAGAATATAAGATGAGGTCTTTTCTAGGATTTATAAAATTTACACAATCAATGGATTTCTTGATCTTTTGTACACTTTTAGAGGGAGACAAAGCAGAGATAAAGAGGAAGAATGGATGGATAAAGATAAAAGTAGTAAATTAGTTTTTCTTTATCAACGGATAGTCTATAAATAAATTTGACAAGGTAAAAGTGGCAAATTAGTTTCTCTTTGTTAATGGATAGTCTGCAAATGAATTTGATGAAGATCATATTTTAAAAATTGATGTGGAGCATGAATATCCTTAAAAACTTAATTAAAAATTTTATCTTGATTAAAAAAATAAAATAATAATTGGGATTGGCTATCTGAATCCTTTTTCTTTATTCGGCTCAATTTCGAGTCATATTTTTAGTAAAATGCAAAGATTTTAAGTTTTTCTTTATCACGTCTTCCCATATAATTTTCAATCTATTTCTACCGCTTTTTTCTTCTACATGTGTTAAGCCACTTCTTCACAAAGTTGTTTCTTTATATTATATATTATTTAATAATATTTTTTATTATTATTTATATATATAGATAGACTTATCTACATTCGAATGTAGCTAAGTATTGATTCGATCACCTTCCTCATCCTTAGATCCTCATGTCATGAATCCAAAGATAGAAAAAGTAAAAAGATGGAATGGTTTTCGAAATCCATATGGATTCAAGAGTGAAAAAAGTAATCGAATCGTAAACTTAGCTACATTTGAATGTAACCAAAACTCTCTCTATATATATATATAGGCTTTCAGGATCTTGTAATCTTCTCCATCATTAAATCTACATGAATTCTGAATTTATTCCATATTTTTTATTTTTTTTATCTTTACAATTTGTGAATGGTATGAATATAAGGATAGAGGAGATGATCAACTTGGTTATATTTGAAAGTAGTTTATATATATATATATATATATATATATATATATATATATATATATATATATATATATAAAGAAATATTATTAAATAAAAGGAAAATAGGTTTGGAGGATGGTCCCATTTGCGGAAAAAAATGGAGACCGGCCATCATCGATGATGGAATCAAATTAATTATATAAAGATGGGGATTAAAGTGGGTCCAGTGGAACGCTTTCTTGTCAGTGTTGCTTGACACTTGTCGAGCATTCACTGTAAAGAGTGGCAAAGCACGCGTGGTTAGGTGATGCATGGCATCGGTCCCTTTCAAGTTTTGGCTTCGCATGGGACATGGAGGGTGTTTCAGGAATGGAGGATGGTTGGATGTAGACGGAGACATGGGATTGGGTGGAGATAGATATCTCTCCTCAGTTTCTTCCTGGCTGTTTGTTTCTTGTTCATCTCTCTTTGCTTTATTAATCTCCATTTGATTACAATAATAACTTTATAAAATACTTGGTCATGGACCTCTCGGCTGTTGTTGGGTGATTGGCCATAGCGGCAATTCTACCGTGCAATGCAATGGATGTGAAGCCTTAATATGTGTCGGAATGATTAAAGGTGATCGAAGAAGCAAAAGGTGCAGCAAAGTATCAAAACCTTGCACTATTTTTTTTCTCTGTCAGAACGTACGTTTTTTTTACATCATATTCTGCTCCTTTGGACCAAAAAAAAAGTTTTGATATTATATTTGCAGGACAGATAATAGGTTGGTTTCTAAACGAATGTTTCGTCTCTCTCCTATCGTTGTTTGTGACAAAGATGGTCTGAAGCATAATTATACTAATGAAAACTCATCTATTTCTTTTGATTTTTTCTATTCCTCAACCTGAACTTACTAATATATGATATGATATATATATATACACAAACATATACTTTAGTAGTTAATTTTATTATTAAAGAAGACTCTAGTGTAGTTATTGCATAGATTAAAAATTCTTCTCATTATTTTTATTTACTATTGTTTTCTTTCAAAGATGCTATAATTATCAAATATTCTTTCAAATATTGCTTGAGCTTTCTCGAGCATCTCTTAAAAAAAAAAAAAAAAATCATGCACGGATGGAGAATCCGTGCATGTGCATTGGAGGATAAAAATAATATGACAATCTTCTACAAAGCTTAATTATGTCTGCATGTAAGTGTATGCAGTTGTCGTGGCACAACGTGGCTGGACGTATTTGTGGCTTTGTGCCGGTGATTTAAGGAGCTGGTGACCCACCCACCCTAGCACTCCATTAGCTCCTTTGACATATATATATATATATATATGCGCTTGCTTAAATAGCATTGGATGATACAAAACAATCATTGTATCCTCATAATATTGTTTGGACTTTGATTTGAATTTTTTTTGTTTTTTTTTAATGTAACATAAAGGTCGACTGCTGTAAGACAATAATGGTGCTGTGGAAATCTTGGTGGAATGGCGTCCGTAGATCGTCAACAGGTAACTTTTCCCATCGGTGTCCTTTTGTACGTGCATTATTGCTCGATCCACCAACTCAATGATCGAATATTTTGTGGCTCCCAAGAAGCCTATTGGACAAACATCAACGTAATGAACTCGGAGGCAGCCCCCCTGAGAGGCCCACTTAATATATATATAAATGTCTTTTATTTTTTTCTTAAAAAACAATCATGACCATCGGGGGTTCTCGCGATGAATTATTTGATTAAGACCTCATAGCTCCATGTTATTATATCAAGTGGTGTCATGATCATTATTATTATCGCTTTTATGTTAGACTTTCTTAGGTTTTATGTGGGGAAGCATGGGACTGCGTTTCGTTACCAGGACGCTAGCTTCGGTTCCTTGGTAATAAAGTTGTTCTATTGTAACCTTTTAAAATATAGAGCTAGTTTAACCATATCTCATTCACAGATACTCTGTGTTTTTTTTATTTAGCATTTTACTACTCTCAGTGGAAATAAAATTTAGAGAACATGGACTCTGATTGACCAATTTTTGGAATGGATGATGAAATTCTGAGCTAGGGTTACACTAGAATGACAAAGAAAAAACTCAATGTGAAGGTGTAATCCATCCCTACATTATTGCATCAATCCCTTGTAACAACAATGTTCTACGAAATACCATCCAATCTTGCTTGCTGGTGTAAAGAAATAGCTGCAATTGGTATTGCCATATTATGATGTGATCTAACTCCCAAGTAAGCAAATACTGAGCACCATAATTACATAACATCAAAACATACCTTTGTTGAACATACTATATTCTCCAAAGAAAGCTAACATAATTGAATGTATTCGTATGTGTATATATAAGTATATCCTTGGAAAGAATTTCTATTAATAAGACGGTAGAGAAAGCAACAAAGGCTTACAGGTGTTATCTTAAGCACAACCACCTTAAAATTGATAAAAAAATAATAATAAATATATGATATTTTTCTTTGTAATTCACATTTGTTAGAGAGAGAAATATCAAACTATTTCCTAAGACATGTATTATTGCCCATCCATAGCTCTCAATTGCACCACTTTTCTTCATACATTCTGAATTACTCATGAATGTTCTACCGTCGACATTGCTGGACCTGTTGGCATTTGGCTGAAATAAAACCCAAATTGAATAAACTCTTCAGAAATATTTTTTTATAACTATATAATGACACTAGAAACATGCTATGATACCTTGAGACAAGATGCCAGAATTATTGAGGGAGTGGCATTTGAATGGCCTAGTTTTATTATAACCGGATGATGATCAGTACACAAGTCACTCATCTTTGTGAGGGCCATCAAAATGATGGTGACCATTCGAGAACGAATGCAAGAATCTCGTTTGCAAAACGTTATCTTAACAACATTCAATATATAAAAACTAAAAATATAAATAATCAACCAAGCAATACAAACGTGACCTTCTTTTATTAATAATAATAAATCTAAAACTCATGCTTAGCGGCACTTGCTAGTTCGTCGAAAATCCATGCCAAACACATGAGAGGAGTTGGCATGCTTACCTCCTAACTTTTGGTGGTATACTCTCCTCTTGCTGCACATTAGAGTTTTTACGCCTCTTACTCACTAATCATCACATTACAAACCTTTCATCAGGCCATGTTATGTGACATGGTTTGCTTCTGATGCAGCCGGGAGTTTGGCACACAGTATAGATGTCAATCATCAATTATTATGGTATCAGGCACTAGCTCCTGTAGCTCTTTCAGTACACCTGAAACACTACAATTAGATATAAGAGCTAATATATATATATATATATATTTCATGTACATTTCTAGCTCTTGGTTCTATAAAACCTCCAGATTTCATCCTAAAACTAAGGCTGAGGGCTTTTACAGATCAAAATACGGGATAACATATTATTATTATTATTACGACTTCTACTATAATATTTCTTTTTGATGCTTTCTGGTCGAGCGCGCTTTCTTGTGAGATCTCTTAAAATTGATTGATGGCCGAAACCCGCCGGATTTGTTCTGGACGCGAGCGTCGTCAGCTTGCCCACCTGTCCCTCGTCGCGTGTCCGGTGGCCCCAGAGGCCATATTCCCCGACCGAACGTTGCCATCACTCCTTGCACCAAATCACATCCACAATTTATAATAGATTTATTCTTTCAGTGGGTTATCAAAATAAAATTTAAATTGCAGAGCGTGATGCCTCTCCTGGACTCCTACAACTCCTGCTGCTGCTGCTGCTGCTGCTGCTGCTAGGTGTAATCATTTACTCCTTGGCTTCGCATGAAAAGAATATTATGGAGAACGGGAAAAGAATTTCCTTGGCTCAGGAGGAAGGAGAGGTCGCCTGGTGGGTGAGAGAGGCTGATGGTGAGTCGAATGGAAGGGATGTTGTCGTCTACGTATGTATGTCTCTGATTCTACTTGTTTTCTCATTCGCTCCGCCCGCCCACCGTTTTTGGAAGTTACCCCACCACCTGAGTGATTGATTGCCACAATGATCTATGGCCCCTTCTGGAAGCCCTGTTAAGTAACCGGTCTCATCCAAGTCCACCGACCCACCTTTCTTCTCTAATTGCACAATTTTTCCGGCACAAATTTACGGTAACAGTGAATCATGGGTTTTTGATATACTTGTTATGAATTTTTGTTCATCGTTCTGAATCTATCGATGCAAAATTTGAGCTTGCAACTCTGAACCTATTCTAATTTCATCCATTGTTAAGAGAGAAAGTGAATGGAGAGAGAGAGTTTTTTAAAACAACTTCTAAGATGGGATACCTTGGATGTTTGCTTTTTCCGTTTCGGAAATTTTACGTAAGCGTGCGTTATCTTCTATGGCGAGGGAAAGAGCATGGCCCTTCTCTCCAATTATAAACCATGATCGTTGTACATACGCGAGCGTACGTAACGGCTCACGCAGCGGTGCAAGAAATTAGAGCCGCCAAGCGCACGCATCGCGAAGAGCGACCAAAAATAAGGCGAAGAGAGAGAGAGAGAGAGAGAACGTATTTGCCTTGTCTTTGGTCAAGAAGCCGGCATCCTTCCAACCAGCTCGTAAGCGAACGACGCTGCGGGACGTCTTTGTCCACGCCGCTCCATACCAGAAACCTTCGATTCCACTCATCTCCCTCGCACGATGAGCCAAATCTCACCGAAAGGTCTCAAAGTGATGCGAATGAACGAATGGCGAGGTGCTGCTCCTCGGTCATGCCGTCCAGATATTATTTTTCCGTTCGTTGCCTTTTCCGTTCGATGCTGTCCCAAATCTCAACGCAGGATGATAAGATCCTAGCTCTAGAAAGAATATTTTTGGAAAACAATAAAACTATTATCAGATTCGGAAACTGATAGCAAAGCCGTGCAAGCGCTAAATAATTACCAAAAAATTAAAAATTAAAAAAAAAAACAAGTCAGAAAAAGAATTATACAAAAAAAAAAAAAAAGACCCATTGGATCTCAATTCAATGGTTGTGGATTTTATTACCAAACGGAACCTCCGCGCCGATTCGGCGCATCAAACCGCCAGGTCCACGATATAAAGCCCACGGGAAATATCAGTCGAGCCGCCTGTGATTTCCAAAGAACAATTCCAAAGAACAGGAAACCCTCTCTCTCTCTCGCTCGCTTTTTGTCTGTCGTTCCTTCGAACCCTAATTCCTTCTCTCCATCCGCGGTTGCCTCAGTAGCCTCAGGTCCAGCCCCCGCGAGGGAATGCAGCACGATGAGGAGATCAAGTCCTGATCTCGCCGGGAAGCGGAAGAAGCACGGCGGCCGGAGTTGCCACCGCAAGCACGTCGAAGACGGGTAGCCCTCTCTCCTCCCTCGTCCTTCTCTATCTATAATTCTAAAGAACCTGCGAGTAGAAGCACAAAAAAATAAAAAAAAATAAAAAAAGGAAAAGAAAGGAAAGAGGTCTCGGTCTCGGTCTCGGTCTCGGTCTCAGATGGAGGAGGTGGCGTCGCCGTCTCCGGCGGCGGAGGGGAAGAGCGTCCTCCACGGGCGTTACGAGCTCGGGCGCGTGCTGGGGCACGGGACCTTCGCGAAGGTCTACCTCGCCCGGAATCTCCGGACCGGGAAGAGCGTGGCGATGAAGGTGGTGGGGAAGGAGAAGGTGATCCGGGTGGGGATGATGGAGCAGGTGAAGCGCGAGATCTCGGTGATGAAGATGGTGACGCACCCCAACATCGTGGAGCTCCACGAGGTCATGGCCACCCGCTCAAGGATCTTTTTTGCCATGGAGCTCGTCCGCGGCGGCGAGCTCTTCTCCCGGATCGCCCGCGCCGGCCGCCTCCGGGAGGACGCCGCCCGCCACTACTTCCGGCAGCTCATCTCTGCCGTTGACTTCTGCCACAGCCGCGGCGTCTATCACCGGGACCTCAAGCCCGAGAACCTCCTCCTTGACGACGCCGGCAACCTCAAGGTCGCCGACTTCGGCCTCAGCGCCTTCGCGGACCACGTCCGCCCCGACGGCCTCCTCCACACTACCTGCGGGACTCCGGCGTACGTCGCGCCGGAGGTGATCGGGAAGAAGGGTTACGACGGCGCTAAAACCGATCTCTGGTCCTGCGGGGTCATCCTGTTCGTCCTCCTTGCCGGGTTCCTCCCCTTCCAGGACGAGAACCTCATCTCCATGTACAAGAAGATCCACCGCGGGGACTTCCGCTGTCCGCCGTGGTTCTCGTCGGACGCCCGCCGGGTCGTCACCAGACTTCTCGATCCGAACCCCAGCACTCGGATCACGGTAGCCAAGCTGGTCGAGACCCCCTGGTTCAAGAAATCGCCGATCTCGAAGCCGGTGGCGCCGCCGCTGGCGGCGGCGGAGGAGGAGGAAAAGGGGAAGGAGGAGGAGGAGGAGGAGCCGGAGAGACTGAACGCCTTCCATCTGATCTCCCTCTCCGAGGGTTTCGATCTGTCGCCGCTGTTCGAGCAAGGCGGGGGGAGGAGGGAGGAGGGGATGCGGTTCACGACCAGGGAGCCGGCGAGTGGGGTGATCTCGCGGCTGGAGGGGGTGGCGGCGCGGGCGGTGGGGCGTTACCGGGTGACGAAGAGCGGACCGACGGGGGTGCGGCTGGAAGGGGAGGAGCTGGGGAGGAAGGGGAGACTAGCGGTGGCGGCGGAGATATTCGCCGTAGCGCCGTCGGTCCTGGTGGTGGTCATCCGGAAGGACGCCGGCGACACCCTTGAGTACCGGAGCTTCTGCTGCAACGAGCTCCGCCCCGCCCTCCAGGACATCGTCTGGGCCGCCTCCAACTCCCAGACCACCACCGCCGTCTGATTACAACCAAAAGTTTATCCGATCAACGGTCCAGATCGGTGTCGTTTCTTTGGATATTTTCCCGGTCTTGAGTGTCGGTGGATGATGAAGTACGTATGCTGTCGTTAGTTGAATCTGTATAAAATTGAAGGGTGGGCCTTTTTGTCTTTTTCGGACTTGTTTTTTAAGCGTTCGTTGTGAAGGTGGTTCTCTTTTTCCGTTCCTCTCTAATGACTAATATTATGGAGCTGGTCCTTCTATTCTTGTTTAATCGCTGGGATTTGGAAGGTGAGAGCATTTTTGAAAGATTTCAGTTGAAATGGTTTTTTTGTTGTTGAAATGAATTATTAAAATTAAACTTATTTTTAATTGCATATCGTATGCCTTGTTATTGCATTAGTGTTTTACATAGGTTTACAGAAGAAAGGATGAAGTATTAGCTTGAATCTTGATCTTTTATCAACATTTTATTGTTGTTATTGACATATTTTGTTGGATCTTTACATTTAAATCAAATTTTTTCGGTATATCTGACCATATCTATCTATTTTATGCGATTATTGGTTGCGGATTCAACCATGATCATCATCATTATGAATGGAAGTAGAAGAAAGACGGGAAGATTTTTTGGGCATTCATTTTTGGAACTTTCCTTGAGTTTTCCGGTCGCCTCATTAATGTTGCATGCTGCGGGGTTTATTTAGATTTCTCTAGACATCACAACCATGATAAAGGTCAGTCTCCCTGTCTGCCCAGATGGATGATGCATCATCATCGTTGTTTCTGACCCTCCTTTCGAGTGATCAGTATCAGAAAGTATTATCTCTGGCTTTTCATTCTCTGTTCTTTATTTAAGTTTGGCATTCACTGGATCCCTCTGTTCCGAAGCCATCTTTGGTTCGTTCACCTACCAAAGTTGAAACAGGGGAATCAACAATTGCATCTTTGTTGTTGTTCCTGACCCTTCTTTTGAGTGACCAGCATCAGAAATATTATCTCCGAGTCTTCGAATCTCTGTTGTTCATCCAATTTGGCATTCACCTGTGTCCTGAAGCCATCTTTGGTTCTTCCACCTATACCAAAGATGAAACAGGGGAATCAACAATTGGAATAGAGAGGGGGAATCTAAAAGCCCAATGTTAACAGCACCTAACGATGATTGAGGCTAGCAAGATTGGCAAATAGAGCATGATATCGTTTTCCCTTTCAGAAATCAGACACACGTTCCCAACCTTGGTGGTGGCCAGTTTCCTGAGGTTTCATATGGTTGCATGTGCTTGTCAAGTCTATTCGTACACGCTGTGCAGGTCTCGAGCGAGGGGACCATGCTCCCTTATCCACGGAACTGCATGATTCTGGAGGCCCGATGATAAAGGCCAAGGAGGAACTCCAAAACAAAATGAACTGGCTTTGGCTGGACATTTGTTTTATCATTGCCCCCCCCCCCTGCTGTGTCTCTCCCTGTTGTGTGGGATGGGAGTTCTACTTTGATTAATTACCAAGCCTCTGCCATGGTCACATCTAAGTTTTGATATTTTACACTTCCTTGCAACACACATGTAAGAGATTTGAGATTTTGCTCAACCTGCTAACATGGTAAATAATATATGGTGATATGAATTCTATATGAGATATTATTGGAGTCCAATAATTGATATCTGATTTTGAATTTGAATTTTGAAATGTTAGCCATTGCAATAGAACATACTATTACCGTATATAGGATGGATATGATATGAGATGCCTACCATGGAATATACTTACAGCATGGTATGGCTACCAGGAAATATGCTTCAATAAAATGAGAACACTGTTATAGCATAGAATTATTTCTTTAAATGCAGTGATATTTTTTCATCTTTATATAACAATCAATACTGTTTTACTCCACTTTTTGTATAATAGTACATTATTTCATTTTATTTAATCCTATCGATTTTAGAATTCTGGCCATGTCATATGATTATAGATGTACATAGAAATGAAAAAAAGCAATAAGATCTCTTTACCCAACTTTTCACTAATAGATAATTGTAAATGAACTAAACGAGACTAAGGAGGATGAAATCTTATAAACTTTTGAAATCTTGGGACCTTTGTTTTAAAATATTGGAGGAAAAATACAAATGATTCTTTCAATGTGAGATTGATAAAGGAAATGATAAGAAAAATGTTGTGGCTTATGACCTCATCTAAAACAAGTTAATCAAGAATGCATTATTTGAGCTTCTTAAACTTATATAAGTATCCTATATCTTTCCAATACATAATCAATATACGACTAAACAATCTTCAGCATGAACTCTTATATAGACTCACTCTGTCATCCTCACCAAATTAAAAGTCTACATCCAAATCCACATCCAAATTTAATCATAAACACATGAAATCCATTTGCAATGTCCCTTAATCGATGTAGGCCACAGTGTGAAGTTTTAGAAGGAGAAAATTATCATAGCTTTATTGATATGCTATACATTTATATACAACTGATCAATCCTTGATACAATATCATAGCAATTACACAATCTACTAAGAAAAAAAATGTACAATGATATTATAGAAAGATTGTTAAATCATTCTGAAAAGAAAAAGATATACAATAATATCATAAAAAGATTGGAACTGCCAATATGAAAAAATATCATAGAGATTGCTTAGATGATATAAGGAAATAGTTATAGTAAAACAGCCATAATATTTCCTTGTGTATCCCAAGATTTATGCAATCTACTTTAATATTCTCTAGCATGGATCTTCCATACTCATTTCGTTCAAGCTCTCTCGTCCTCGCCTAATTGAAAGTCCACAAACAAATTTACATCCAAATCTAATCATAAGCATATAGAGTGCATTTGCAATGTTCCTTAATCAACATATATCACAATTTAGATTCACTCTAATGCCAGAGATGGCGCTTGGTTAAGACTGGAGGAGCTATGTCCTCCTTTCAAAAAGAAAAATTTTCAAGTTCTATCATTGTCTGATATCATTTAATAGAACTTAAGATCATACCTAAACAGACTAGTCGGAAGGTATTATTTAAGCTTTTTAATCTCATATAGATGCTAAAGATCTTTTTTAGTATATAACTGATATGGTACTAAATACTTACTAGTATGAATTTTAATAAAAAATTTATTAAATATATCATCCTTCAGATCGCGATAGCATGAACTTCATGTGATTAACAAGTTGAAAGCAAAATTAAGGAAAAATTAGTAGGGTGAAGTTATGGAAGTTGCAAACTCTAGAGGGTTCTGACAAGTGGTTTGCGCATCATTGAAAGTATAATATTTAGTATTAAGGAAACCAACGAAAAGCTACGAGCATATGCTGGATGAAAACTAATTAAGAATTTAGACTAAAAATCTCCGTGCAAATGTACTCAAATGATTAGAACGTACAGGTTTCAACAGACCCATGAAGGTAGATCCACTCTGTGACTGTAATACTTAAACACTATAAGGTTTCGTCGCTGAAATTGAGTCTGGTGCTCATGACTGTCCATGATTTGGTGGTAAGAACAACAGTGGGCCAATAAGAGATCGGAATTGTAAATATATATGTGTTTGTAAACTCAGCTCAGAAACTCAGCACTCGAGGGGCCAACACCATTTTCAGTGCCCCGGTGAATTTCATTTTAGGTCGTGTCAATGTTTCTAAATATTATTAAATTTTAAAAGTAAAGCATATCAAACACTAGAGAGGGTTGAACCCACTATAAAGATGGCTACCACCGCTGGTGGTGCTCTCAGTATATTAAATTATTTTTAATTCTTTTAGATGTGTAATTAACTAAGTCTATTGGCGTCCAATACCTACATGCCAACAAACAAGCGGTGTTTTCCCATGCAGGAGAGTATCTTCCGGCCAATATATCATCTCTTCTTGTACGATAGAAGACAGAGCATAAGATATTCTAATGTTTTTTTTTTTTAAAAAAAAACTTCAATGATTAAGCCAATCAAAGATGGGTAAGAAAGGTTTTAGTACTATTAAACAAGCTACACAGAATTTAAATAAAAAATAAATAAAATTTATTTATGTATAAATATTAAAATTATTTTTTAATATTTTGAAATAATTGTATTTGAAGCCAAACTTTGGTATGAAATAATTATAAATAATTTTAATTTTTTTAAAAATAGCATCCATAAAAAATATTTTTTAAATAGATAAACTATTTTTGTTCAGATTAAATTTATGTTAAATAAATAAAAAGAGTCTTGATCAAATTTGGATTGTTCAATGGTTATGAAGTGAGAATCATTTTTTTTCATCAAGATTTTTTTTCTTCGTATGGATATCCAACCATATCATATCTCATTCATTATAAGATTAGCTAATCAAATCAAACCACATCAATAATATTGTTAGATCATGAACTTACTATTTTAGTATCAATGTCAAAACCCCATTACCTAAATCTCCCATTAAAAATCCTGTAAAATTTACTAACTCAGAAATACAGTGATAGAAATGATGCGCTTAAGAATGGTTCCATGATATAAATAATAAATCACTGGTCTCCATGACTGTTGCGATAAGAATGAGAGCAGGAATATTCAAACCTTCTCATCCTCAACAAAAAATATTCAGAGGTGCTTCATCTCTCTCTCTTATTTTTTTTTTCTTTTCCTGTTTTCTGAACGATGAATGTAGTCCTTATGGTTACCTGAGAAAAGACCATTGGGGATTGCCAAAGGTCTCCGGAGGTTAATGTAGAGACTGGAGAGTTGGTGCAAAATCCAGGAACGTTAAATCTACAAGCATGTGTAGAGAGAGAAGATTGAATTGCATCAAATTTATGAAGATTGGATGGTATTAAACACCAAAGCAAAAATATATGTTTGCAGGGGTCACCATTTTGGTTTTCTCGTTAGGCTCCGAGACAGCAGCGAACAGGCCCTCTGTAGCATCTATTGGCGACCAGCATGGTTGGTAGAGGTTCTGAATTATTGAAGGTAGATTATTTATGGAACTATTGCAGATGAGCCTTGAAGTGATGCAAAGGGCCCTGGCTGTCTCTTTCACGATTGGTGATGGCTCCCATCGCACTCGAAGTTCTCGTTGGCAGAGTGCATCAGCTCTTGCAGCGTTGTCGTTGTCCATCAATAATTAACAAAATACAACTGAAAGTTTAATTTTGAAGTCAGCATCTGGACAAAATTTCTTTTGTCCTTGCTTTTACCAACTCTTTCCGAAGCATTACCAGCACTAAAGTTGTAAAATTATTTCAAATATATATATATATAATTTTAAAACCATACTGGCTCGGGCATTGAAGAGACTTTAAATTCTTGAATAGAGTTAAAGAACACAAAAAAAAAACACCTCCAAATAAGCCTTGTAGATAATGTTTTGGACCTTTATAAATATAGTGAATTTAGCCCATGAGTCATTGGATCATTACACATGGAGTACAAATTATTTGATATTATTACTGTATTAATTGTAATGCTTATGATTGTATTTGATTAGATATAAATTTTTAAATTAAAAGAATTTTAACAAGAAATGCACATAACATCCAATACAAGCAGATCTTTAGTTCCATAACACTGTATGCTGAAAAGATCTTGCTACTTATTTAAGCTAAGAAAATCAAATATTTTTTTTTATTTTATTTTTTGGATGAGATATCGGATTGTTTCATGTAAGTTTCATAATATATGTGCACTCTAGTTTTTTTTGGATTTTGAAAAATAAGATTAGGAAAATAGAATGTTCACTTTTTTTTCTTTTTTCAGGCTTTCTCAACAATGCAAAATAAAAAAGAATAGTAGGATAGCAAATGTTCAAAGGAGACGGGGCTTTGTAGTGTAAATTAGTACGATGTGATTTATTTTATGTTCTTAAAATAAATAAAAAAAAGGAAGGAATACGAGATATTTTTCTTTTGATGTAAGAAAAAAAAGAAAGCACCATTGTGGTTGATGAATGGTGCTTATAATGGTGATTTATCGCTAGCTAGCCAAGCCATATTTGAACTCTTTTTGTTGAAGATGGCTTTTTGCCTCCATGTATTTTCCATGAGGATAATACTAGCTGTCTTTCTTGAAACGCATGGAAATGCTCTTTGGAAAGGAAGTGGGACCACCACTTGCCAAACTAATAGTTCCCTCTAATGAAACTATGTTTTCCTTATTGAAAAGAAGAAGAAGAAGAAGAAGGAGGAGGTTTATTGGCTTGTCAAGCTAGTAATATCCTCAACAGTTAGACCAACCAATCTAGGATCTAATCCAATATGCCGTGAAAATAAATTAGCTTTTTTTTAATTATATATTGTTTTGCATATACGGTGCATTTGGATTGCTAAATTAAATTAGATAAGAAATCCAATCCAACATTTAGGAAACAAGAAAAGAAAGTTGGATACTATGAGTTCTATCAAAATATTAGTTTAATATATTTAAAAAGACTGAATTGCCAAATCCAAGAAGGAGCTTAGAATTGGGAAGCCAATAGAATTGGATTGCTAATGCAATCCCTCCTCAATCTGAACTGAATTAGATAGAAAATCCAATTTGATGTTTGGGAAATAAGAAAAGAAAACTGTATAGTATGGGTTTTATCAAAATATTAGTTTGATATACCTAAAAAGATTGGATTGCCAAATAGAAGGTAGGACTTAGGATTGAAAAGCTAATGGAATTGGATTGCTAATACAATCCCTTCTCAATCCAGCATAATTTCAGACACGCCCTATAATATGCAGTACTTGGTATTTATATATAGAATCTTTTCTCCATTTGCTTATTAATTATTGTAAATTACATAGGTTTATGTGAGTATTGTGAAGCTTATGTTAATAAGCAAAGCTGCAGGGCTAATTTTGATATGATCTGGAGAAAAACACTTCATATGATCATTTTATTTTTCAAAAAAAAATACAAGAAAGGCAATTTTACAAGAGTTGAAGTACTCGAAGGGGGTAAATTTACGGGGGCTTATATATATATATATATATATATGCAAAAAAAAAAAAAAAAAGGGTGATGCTTTCTGTTTTGTTTTTTTTTTTTTTTTTTGTAGTTTTGGCCGGGCCTACGTTTTCAAAAACTGGGTCCGCGGTGCAAAGGGTTTTGGGCCGGTCCCGGACCAACATGACCTTTGCCGGTCGATTCCTCCATATACCTCGTTATGTTTCTTCTAATGCTTTTTATTAAATTATTTCCAAAGAATAAAAGGAAGAACTAAAATGATAACAAATGCAAAATGCTTCTTTGATATCTTTCAAAACAGGGAACTTTCATTCTGCACAATGTGCCAAAAAAAAAAAAAAAAAAATCAGTATAAAAGAAATAAGAACCTATCACAAAATCATTTCATTAAAGACTTGGTGGCTTCTTGGCAATCTTTGGACTCTTGGTCTGCTTCACATCGCTCTTTAGCATTGCCAGCATACCTAAATCCTTTTTCTAATAAGTGAACATGGGTGGGCTTACACCAACAACACTGCCTCGTCCATAAGGTTGGGAGAGGCAACATGGTGTGAGGAGGCGGCACCGCCGGTGACAATGCTCTTGCAGTACTTTCATGTCCAATTGAACATTTCCTCTTGTAAATTGCATTCCAAGGCTCTTCTCCCAACTATTTAACAATTGTAAGCCCCCTCAATTGGTTGCCTGATCGGTCTCCAGATAAACGATGTTTGCAATCCATGATAAATTCTTATCCTAGCAGCCCCGTATCCCCAAACTTGGAATATATTGTGATTAAAGAATTCCTCATAGGAAACTCCAATGCATGTCTATGAATAACAATCTAGTAATGGACTGTCCTTCCTCTCTATAAATCCCCAAAAGCGCACATATAATCAATCAGGTAATGATCCCAAAGTAATAGCTTGTAGCCCTCTTAAAACCACGTCCCTTCTCGTGCTGGACTTCAGAAAGTTCACATATAAGGCCGCAAAAGCCGGGGCCAGTAGTCTTGCTCTCCGCCGGCAATCCGTCCAATATAACCACAACATAAGGGTTGCTGCCGCACCGTTGCCTTTCCACTGCTATTGTCACCTTGGAAGTTGGTCGCATGGCACGGCGATGCAATTTCTAACCATAATTCTGAAAAGCATGCAAGATCTTCAATTCCAAATCAAAGCCAACATAAACAATTATGATCACAAACTAAATTATTTCATTTATAGATTAATATTCAAATTACAAAGTTGACATCATATATCAAATACAAAATGCCAGCTACACTCTTATCAGAATTTTCGGACATGAAGCAACTTAGGATCTTTGCCTTGAGATGGCTTGATTCTTTCAATCAAGGTAGGTTGTATCAAGAGGGTAGCAAGTTGGGCTTCCAAAGTATGTAGCCACCCACACCTTTACTTCTAATCTTTTTAGATCATCTACAACAAGCTTCTATGAAGTGACTAAGGGCACTAATCTACCTAAGGCCTTTCCAAGGTGATAGTTGATGATCAAATTATAATCTTTGAGCAGCTCTAGGCACCTCTGTCTCAAATTCAACTTTTTCTAAGTAAAAATGTACTTTAAACTCTTATGGTTGGTGTAGACTTCACAAGGCTTCCCATACAAGTAATAACTCCATATTTTCAAGGCAAAGGCCATAGATACTGGCTTCAGATTATGAGTAGGATAATTCAATTAATAGGGCTTCAACTATATAGATGCAAAGACTATTATTTTTTCATTCTTTGCATAAGAACACAATCCAATTGTAACATCCCGAATTTTGTATCATGAATGAATGGGTACTTTTGAAATTTTATCAATGTCATTTGAACAATTGGTGAGGGGTATAAAGGGAAAGGATACCAAAGTCATTTGGAAATTTGATTAAGGGTAAAGTGGGAAAAAGGATTCCGCCGTTATTCGCAAATTTTTTCAAGGGTAAAGAGGAAATTTATCAAGGGTTTTTCATGAGTGGAGAAGGATAAAAATACATGGTGGAGAGTGTGCATGTGGACTTTAAAAAGGCATTTTGGGGATTTGTTTGAGGGCAATTTGAGAATTTGCCAAGGCATTTAAAAAAACTTCCTTAATCCTTTCCTTCATCCACCGTAAAAAGAATCAAGAGTAAGGGAGAGGAAGGCGGTGGAAGAGAGGAGAGAATTCAGCCGTGGGGAAGAAGGAAAGAAGAAAAAGAAAAAGAAAGGAAGAAGAGGAAGAAGAAGAAAGGAGGAAGAAGAAGGGAGGAAGCTTGGTGTCTTCTCTTCTTGTCATCCTTAAGGTAATTCCTAACCTTCTAAGCTTTAGATTTATGATGAAATCAAATGTTAGAGAGAAAAAGAAAAGAGATAAGAGAGGGTTTCATGTTATGAAAATGATGAGGATTTATGTTTGATGGAAGGAGGGTGAAAAATATAGTATGTGATGTGTAGAATGAAATATTTTCTTATATCATTTTCATATCTAGTTTAAGAGACAGCATGATAGCATGTAAGGGTGTTGGAACCATGGACCTATGTGATAAATCCATGTAGGTATGAAACCGAATGATAAGAGAAAAAGGTAGAGAATTTTTGGTATGCATTTAAGGGGCATGCATGCATGTTTCATAAAAACCTAGGTGTCTGTCGCCTAAATAAATTCATATGTGGTAATATAGGTCAAGAAAATCAGGCAAGGGAGCCTTTTCAAAAGGGGTAGCAACTGTGAAAAAGAAAAAATAGCAAAGGTGAGTGGGTTTCTCATCTAGCTTTGTAAAATGTTTTATAATAGTATAGCGATATTTTGCTACAAATTAGAGTGTATCATGCTAAGTATAGTACCTTCAGAAATCAGATATGAAAAATAAGAACCCGGTTATAATGGTATAATATTTTTAAAGCATGTTTTAAAACAAAGCATGAGTTTAAAGAATAAGCATTGATTTACAGCATGTTTTCAAAAGCAAAGCAAGAGTTTCAGCAAAGCATAAATTTAAGAAAAAAAAATGGAAACATGAGTCATAGCATGTTTCAAAGCAAAGTATAGAGTTTTTATGAAAAGTATGGTTGGGATAAAAACATATGTTTCAGTAAAGCATGGGATTTATCTTTCAGAAGTTATGTTTCAAAGTGATGCATGGGCATGCATGAGTAGCAATATTTTAAAGAAAGTATAGCTGATTGTATATTGGATTATAAACTTATACTTGAGTATTTTTACAGCATACAGCATAATAGCATTGGGGCATCTATGGGATTGATCACCCTGTAGACCGTGCCATAGCATGAGCATTGCACACACTATTATAGCTGGCACCTCCTTGCGACTCGATCGTACTATGATCCTTAGGCTAGGGGGGAGTACAAGCTAGATCAGCCCAGTGGGGCAGATTGCAAGCAGCCCAGTGGGGCAAGAATTACAGCTCAGAAAAGAGTTAGGATACTATACGAGTCAAGGTGGCTCAGAGATATTAGCCCAAGGGAGGGGCAGCCAAGAGGCCCAAGAAAAAAGGGGCAAGTTCACACCTGGGGTGAACCGCACATGTGAGGGGTGCCATGTGGTACGGGGATCCTCGGTGCTCAGTACACTCACCCACTGAGAGTACACCTGTAGGAGGGCGACTGTAGGGATATACTTTAGTGGTAGCACACCCAGTCCGACATCATGAGATCTTATAAAAATGACATTTCTTTATTTAAGTTATATTATTGGAAGCATAAGCTAACTTATAAGTTAACTTATCCCATTTATAAAAATTTATGTATCGATCGCGATATGTTGCGTTGATATGCTTATGAGCTTATAACGTGGTTCTCAACTGTAGGACCTTGTGTGGTACTCCAAAGCCTCGATTGGATAAGAGAAAGCCCAAGGTTTATGATCCATGAGGTGTTCATGGGGTTCTAGGGTTGATGTGAGCCCTAGGGTGAAGGATTTCAGCCTTCACGATTTTTAGGTCCATAGGATTAGGACCTAATGTTCTTGAGTCCAAGTAATTGGGTCTTGAGTGGGCTAACCTATCATTGGGCTAGAGTTGGGCCCAAGGTGAGTGAGTCTAATCACATATGGGTTAGCCCAAGGGAGTTTTTTGTTAGGGTTTAATTTCTATTTGACCATGTATAAATACTTTATGTATGGGCATCTTGTAAGAGGTTGAATGAATGAAAAACCCTTTTCTCTCTAAATTCCTTCTTCTCCTCTCTCTCTCTCATGTGGTTGCCTAGGGTTTGCAGCCGCCCCTTGCCAAGAAAAGAAAGAAATCAAGGCGTCCATAGAGGAGAAGAAACCCTAGTGGCCTTCTCTTGAAGAATCCTTGTGGGACTAGAATTGCTGCAGCCTATTCCTACTTGGAGTCATTCTCTTTTAGATTTTTGAAATAAATCTAGACTTTCACACCCAAAAGGAGAGGATTCACGTTCTCCTATTGCTGCTGGTGAAGAGAAAGAAAGGAAAACTAGTGCCTACATCGACGGAAGTGATTACCAAGAGCGAGATCCGAATCCTACTGCTGCAGAAAATTTCTGCAGCAAGTTCATCTTGTTTCCGCTTCTCCACATGCCTTGGTGCTGGTCCGTTGTGTGCCACGCTCCAAGGGAAGATCGAGAACATGATACCCAACATCTGGTATCAGAGCTTGGTTGATTCGGTGGAGAAAAGATTAAACTTTGGCCGGGATCTTGGTAAGGTATTGAAATAGATTTTTTTTCTGTTTTGCTATTTGTGTTGTTTCTTGTTTGGGTATGGCATCTAGTACTCTAAAGATGGATTTTCAGAAGTATGACGACAAGGGGAACTTCACCCTATGGCAGCAAAGGGTTTGGTACAACAAAGAATCTATAAGGTCTTGGTGAAGGAAAGATCGGACAGCATGAATGCTGAAGATTGGGAGGAGTTAGAGGAGATTGCCTTTAACACGATTCGGATGTGCTTGGCTGATCAAGTCTTGCCAGAGATCTGTATGGAGACCACGACGAAGGGGCTTTGGGAGAGATTAGAGAATACATACATGATAAAAAGCATGACAAACAAGCTGTGGTTGAAGAAACAGTTGTACAGCTTACGAATGCCGGAAGGAGGAGATCTTATCGCTCACATTCAGAAATTCAATCAGGTGTGCTCGGAGGTTATGAGTCTTGATGTGAAGATTGATAAGGAGGATAAGACTCTTATACTGTTGTGTTCTCTTTCAAGTTCCTATGATGGTCTGATCACAACCTTGGTGTATGGGAAGGAAACCCTGAATTTTGAAGAGGTTGTGGGTGTTCTTCGGTCAAATCAACAAAGAGAGAAGATCCGCATTGGGAGTTCTAACACAGAGGTTCTTGCTATAAATGAGAGGCAAGGAAGACCTTGGGAAAAGGTTAGAGATAAGTCCAAAGGCAAATCGAAGTCTCGAGGCAAGCAGAAGGCATGGAAGTGTTACAAATGTCATCAAGTTGGTCATCTGAAGAGGAATTGTCCACTTCTAAAAAATGAGAAGGGGAAGGGCATTTCTAAGGGTAGTTCGGCCAGCAATGGCGGTGCAAATTTATCTGAAGATAGTGGGGATGATCTACTAGTAGTTTCAGATGGGACCATGAAGTATGATAGGTATTGGACACTAGATTCAGCGTGTTCTCACCACTACACTTCGCATCGGGAGTGGTTTGCAACTTATGAAGAATCTGATGGAGGGAGTGTAAGCCTTGGTGATGATCACCCTTGTAAGGTTGCTGGTGTTGGTACCGTAAGGGTGACAATGTATGATGGGGTCATAAGGACCTTGACCAATGTCAAACACGTGCCAGAGTTGAAGAAAAATCTGATTTCTTTGGGCTACCTGGAGAAGCATGGTTATGCATTTGGAAGCCAACCGGGCAGCGAGTGTTTGAGGATTACCAAGGGTGCATTAGTGGTGATGAAAGGGAGAAGGTTAGAAAATAATCTCTATCAGATGGAGGGCTCAGTTGTGACAGATGATGCAAAGGTGCTTGCTGCAGCAGAGGAAGAACATTTGGCATATAAACTATGGTATTATCGAATGAGACACATGAGCGACAAAGGGCTCACGGAACTCAGTAAAAGAGGTCTGATTCTAGCACTTAAGAAGGAGGGTGATGACCTTTGTGAGCCTTGTATCTATGGCAAACAGTATAGGGTAAAGTTTGCTAGCAGTACCAAGCAAAGTGAAGGCATTCTTGAGCTAGTTCACTCGGATGTATGGGGACCGGCCCCTGTTTCAGCCAGAGGTGGGGCTAGGTATTTTTTGACATTCATTGATGACTTCTCTAGGAAGGTATGGGTGTATTTGATAAGGAAAAAGTCAGAAGTGTTTGCTCGGTTTAAAGCTTGGAGAGTTGAAGTTGAAAAGGAGATAGAGAAACCGCTGCAGTGCCTAAGGTCTGACAATGGAGGGGAGTATACTAGCAGCGAATTCAGAAGCTACTGTGAGGAGAATGGGATCAAACGCCATTACACAGTGAGGATGACTCCCCAACAAAATAGTGTAGCCGAAAGGATGAACCGAACATTGATAGAGAAGGCTAGAAGCTTGAGGCTGTAGGTATCACTTCCCAAGTTCTTTTGGGATGATGCAATAATTTTTTCTTGTTTTCTTGTTAACAGGTCCCCTAATCGCAAACTTGATGGAGGCATTCCAGAGGAGATTTGGAGTGGGAAGAAGGTGGAGCTTGGACACCTGAAGATTTTTGGTTGTCCAGCCTATGCATTTGTGGAGGCAACAGAAAGGAGCAAGCTGGACCCAAAATTGCAGAAGCTGATTTTCATCGGATATCCACATGGAATCAAAGGCTACTTGCTATGGAATTCTGATTCTCAGAAGTGTATTATCAGTAGAAACATCATCTTTAATGAGAAGAGCATTTTGAAGAAGTTCGGGATTGCAGATGGGGCTGAGAAGGCTAGACAGGACAGTAGTGGACAACATTCACTGATAGGTGATGTACCTTCTAGTGATGTACCTTCTACTTCTACTTCAAAACGTGCTTCTTTTGAGGTGGAGTTTGGTAGACATGTTCCCACACATATGAAGGATCATCTAGGAGAGCCATCGATCCCGGGAGGAGGTGCAGGTAGAGCCACATACTTTAGATTTGGAGGATCGTCAAAGGGGAGTGGCACTGAACAAGTCAAAGTGCAACATCTACAAACCTGTTCGGTATGGCATTGATGAGACCATCTCCTATGCTCTCATCACTACTAATGAAGATCCGGAGACCTTCAAAGAAGCCATGGAGAGTTCTGAACGGGAATCATGGATGCAGGCCATGATGGAGGAGATGGAGTCACTGGAAAAGAACAAGACATGGCAGCTAATGGATCTACCTAGAGATGCTCGGGCCATTGGTTCAAAATGGGTGTTCACAAAGAAGGAGGCACCTTCAAAGCAAGGTGGAGTCAGATACAAAGCAAGGCTTGTTGCCAAGGGGTTCTCACAGAGAGAGGGAGTGGATTACACAGAGATATTCTCTCCGGTTGTGCGTCATGCTTCGATTCGGTTGTTGTTGTCTCTTGTAGCTCAGCATGATATGGAGTTGCAGCAGATGGATGTGAAGACGGCTTTCTTACATGGGAGTCTAGAGGAGAAAATCTATATGAAGCAACCAGAAGGATTCAAGCAGTCTGGATTGCAGGAAAAGATTTGTCTACTGAAGAAATCTCTCTATGGTTTGAAGTAGTCACCCCGTCAATGGTACAAAAGGTTTGATACTTTTGTTTTAAGCCTTGGGTTTTCTAGATGTGAACATGATAATTGTGTGTATGTGAAAGATGTGGATAAGGATGATGCACTATATCTACTTTTGTATGTGGATGATATGCTCATTGCTAGCAGGAGTGTCGAAGCAGTGAATTGGCTAAAAAAAAATTGCATTGTCATCAGAGTTTGAGATGAAGGATTTAGGTCCAGTGAGGAAGATACTTGGGATGGAAATTTGGAGAGATAAGACTAAGGGTATTCGCCACTTGTCATTGGGAGGATACATTCAGAAGGTGTTGGAGAGGTTTGGGATGGATAATGGCAAACTGGTTGGAACACCTTTGGCGAACCATATGTCTCTTTCAAAGCTACAGAACCCCCAAACAGATGAAGAGAAAGAGTACATGGAGAGAGTTCTATATGCCAGTGCTGTGGGCAGCATTATGTATGCTATGGTGTGTTGTAGGCCAGACATAGCATATGCAGTGAGCCAGGTGAGCAGGTACATGGCAAACCTAGGAAAGGAGCACTGGAAGGCACTGAAGTGGATCTTGTGGTATCTTCAGGGAACTCGAAGGCTTGGTCTATTTTTTGGGCAGCATGAAGGACCTAAGAAGAACTCCAATATCTCAAGTAAGTTATTAGGTCCATTGGAAGGGCTTATTGATGCAAATTTTGCAGGTGATCTGGATACAATGAGGTCTACTACAGGTTATATGTTTAGCATGTATGGTGGACCAGTTTCTTGGAGATCAACCCTTCAATCTATCATGGCCTTATTTACAACAGAGGCTGAGTATATAGGGATTACAGAGGCTGCCAAGGAGGCTCTTTGGTTGAAGAGACTCATTAAGGAAATGGGGGTGAAGCAGGGTACAGTGATGCTACACAGTGATAGTCAGAGTACTCTGCAGTTGGTTCAGAACCCAGTCTATCATGCACGCACAAAGCATATAGATGTAAGGTATCATAGGATCAGAGAGCTGGTGGAAGAAGGTGAGGTAGAGCTGGTGAAAGTTCATACAAAGAAGAACCAGTCAGATGTACTTATGAATATTCTTCCGCAGGACAGTTTTCTCTCATGTGTGACACTAATGGGTCTGAAGGACTATGCAGATTTTGCAACGGCTTTAGAGCACCAAGGTGGAGATTGTAGGACCTTGTGTGGTACTCCAAAGCCTCGATTGGGTAAGGGAAAGCCCAAGGTTTATGATCCATGAGGTGTTCATGGGGTTCTAGGGTTGATGTGAGCCCTAGGGTGAAGGATTTCAGCCTTCACGATTTTTAGGTCCATAGGATTAGGACCTAATGTTCTTGAGTCCAAGTAATTGGGTCTTAAGTGGGCTAACCTATCATTGGGCTAGAGTTGGGCCCAAGGTGAGTGAGTCTAATCAATCACATATGGGTTAGTCCAAGGGAGTTTTTTGTTAGGGTTTGGTTTCTATTTGACCATGTATAAATACTTTATGTATGGGCATCTTGTATGAGGTGGAATGAATGAAAAAACCCTTTTCTCCCTAAATTCTTTCTTCTCCTCTCTCTCTCTCACGTGGTTGCCTAGGGTTTCCTAGGGTTTGCAGTCGCCCCTTGCCAAGAAAAGAAAGAAATCAAGGCATCCATAGAGGAGAAGAAACCCTAGTGGCCTTCTCTTGAATAATCCTTGTGGGACTAGAATTGCTGCAGCATATTCCCACTTGGAGTCATTCTCTTTTAGATTTTTGAAATAAATCTAGACTTTCACGCCCAAAAGGATAGGATTCACGTTCTCCTATTGCTGCTGGTGAAGACAAAGAAAGGAAAACTAGTGCCTACATCGACGGGGGTGATTACCAAGAGCGAGATCCGAATCCTGCTGTTACAAAAAATTTCTGCAGTAAGTTCATCTTGTTTCCGCTTCTTCACATGCCTTGGCGTTGGTCCGTTGTGTGCCACGCTCCAAGGGAAGATCGAGAACGTGACCCCCAACATCAATTTCTTTTCATTGTTAGATGGTTATCCAGACACTGGGACTTAGGTCTCACCCCTCTATTATTCACATTTTTATTTCAGATTAGTGTTAGAAATCTTTGGGGCTAGCAGCTGAGTTTAAAATACTCAAAGACTGAGCAGGTGGGCTTAGCATTTTAGTTTCAGTACCAAAATTTTTGTATGTGTTATTAGTATTTGGAGAGGGTATTGGTGGATGAAAAGAGGATTGCAAGTTATTCTTGTATGCTAAGAGTGGTGACTGAGATGGCGATGTATGTATATTTATATCTGTGAAGTTGTAATTGTATGATATAAATATTAGACTTAACCTAGAAATGAACAATGATGTGTATGTACAAGGTATTTTTAAACTAAGTAGGATCAAGTAAATTAGATGTTATTGCTTGATGACTTATGTGATTAAACTGAACATGTCAAATGTTATAAATAGGATTATGTATGTTGAGCATGTAACTTATAGAAATTTGATAGGGTTCACTTGTGCCTTATGGTCCATACCATAAGACTAGTAGAACTCTACCCAAATTTCTATAAGGAGGTATGTGTCGGAAAGAGGTTCCAACAAAGTTTTTGGGATTAGAGCAGTCATTAGGTCTTAAGGGCATAAGCATGAGTCTAGCATAGTTGATTGTAGTTTGAATGATGAATCTGATCAAACGAATTATGTTTTGTAGGACGGTTAACACAAGGACAAGCAAGGAAGAAGAGCAGTCCGCAGGGAGAGGCAGGGGTCGGGGTAGACCCAGATGGGTGAGTAGGGGAGTCCAGCCCAATAAAGTATCTTCTAGTGATCCACCATCTGATGGTGCAGGGGTGGATATACCTCTGGAGCATCTGCATGAGTCTCCTTCACTGTCCACTACCCCAGTGCTAGTGGGACCATCTTCGGCACAGATCCCAGGGCAGAGTGTGCCAGACTTAGTGGGAATGATTACCCAGGCAATCATGGTAGCAGTGGCCTCTAGTTTCAGTTTACAGTCTAGAAATCTTGAGGCAGAAAGAAATGTAGAGAGAGCTAGGAAGTTGAGGGCTCTAGAGTTTCAGGGGACTACTGATCCCATTCAGGCTGATTCATGGCTTCAGAAAATAGAGAGGGTCTTTGAAGTGATGAAGTGCTCTGAGGAGCAAAGGTTGAGCATTGCAACCTTTTTGTTAGAGGGCAGGGTCCAGAACTGGTGGAAGTCTATCAGTAGTAGGCAGCCACAAGGGGTAGAAATAACCTGGGAGGACTTTAAAAAGAAATTTTATCAGCAATACTATTCAGAGGTGTATAGGGATCGAAAGAGGAGGGAATTCCTAAACCTGACCCAGGAAAAGATGTCAGTAGCTGAGTATGAAGCTACTTTTATTGAATTATCCTATTTTGCTGAAGCCCTAGTAATGGATGAAAGGGAGAAGAGCAGATTATTTCAAGATGGGCTGAATCTCCAAATAAAGGCTAAGACCAGTATGCATTGCTATGATAATTATTCAGAGCTGGTACAAGGGGCACTTAAGGCAGAAGAGATAGAAAAAGAGTTTCTCAGTAGAAGACTAGAGAGGTCAAAAAGGGATGCATCCAGTTTTCCTTCAGGTGCAGGAGGAACTCAGCAGTTTAAGAAACCCCAAAGGGCAGGACAATTTAGTTCTAACTATAGAGTTCCTGTAGAGGTTGGGAGGGGATCAATATCTATGTCAGTGTCCAGCCCAGTCCAGAGGAAACCAGTTTAGGAAGGAGTGTCTCAGACTGGGGGTAGCAAAATAGCAGGGGAGAGAGTGGACCAGAGCCGCTCTTTTGGTAGTGGGAGAACTGTTCCTTAGTGTGGTATCTGTGGGAAGATGCATTATGGAGAATGTAGAAAGGGCCTCAGAGGATGTTATATCTATGGCCAGATGGATCATATGAAGAGGGATTGCCTTAGAAGAGTACAGAGCAGTGACCATCCTCAAGGATCAATTGCACTTAGGGGGCAGTCTCTGTCAATCAGAAGAGGAAATAGTAGTGTACTAGCTCCAGCCAGTCAGTTGGGATCCAATGCCAGTCGGCAGGGATCAATCCCTAGTGCTCCAAGGGCTGAAGCTAGAGTCTTTGCGATGACCAGACAGGAGGCTCAGGTCATCCCAGATGTGGTGATAGGTATGCTATCCATTTGTGATCATAATGCTTATGTTTTAATTGACTCTAGATCCACACACTCATTTATATCAGTAGATTTTACTAAGCATCTAAATAAAGAAGTGAATAAGTTGGATAGCCAGCTAGTAGTATCTATGCCACTAGGGAAACCCTTCATTGCAGACCAAATGTATAGAAACTGTGCTATTTCAATAGAAGGTCAAGACCTGGCAGCAGATTTGATCCCACTAGAGCTAAAAGAGTTTGATGCTATTATGGGGATGGATTGGCTATCCGTGCATGAGGTCAGGGTAGATTGTTCAAGGAAGGAGGTAGTATTTTATGCCTCAAATGATAAGGAAGTCTGTTTTATAAATGAGAGAAGAGTGTTACCCTCATGTATGATTTCAGCTTTGACAGCTGGTAGAATGCTGAGAAAGGGGTGTAAGGCCTTTATAGCATGTGTGGTGAATGTAGAGGGTAATGGCCCAGAGTTGGTGAATATCCTAGTAGCATGTGATTTTCAGATGTATTTTCTGAGGAATTACCCGGGTTACCACCAGATAGAGAGACGAAGTTCAGTATAGATCTAATCTCAGATGCCAGACCTTTAGCCAGGGCACCTTATAGAATGGCTCCGGCAGAGTTAAAAGAATTAAAACTCCAGCTTCAAGAATTGCTTACTAAGGGGTTTATTAGACCCAGTGTTTCTTCTTGGGGTGCACCAGTGTTGTTTGTAAAGAAGAAGGATGGTACCTTGAGATTGTGTATAGATTATAGATAGCTTAACAAGGTAACCATTAGAAATAATTATCCATTGCTAAGGAAAGATGATCTGTTTGATCAGCTTCAGGGGGCAGCAGTGTTTTCAAAGATTGACCTCAGATCTGGGTATCATTAGTTGAAAATAAAGAAGAAAGATGTGCCAAAGACTGCTTTTAGAACCAGATATGGTTATTATGAATTTTTAGTGATGTCTTTTGGCTTAACTAATGCCCCAGCTGCTTTTATGGGTTTGATGAATCAGGTGTTTCAAAAAATTCTAGATAAATTTGCAATAGTGTTCATTGATGATATCCTAATTTATTCTAGAAATAAAGAAGAGCATGAGCAGCATTTGAGGATAGTGTTGCAGATTTTAAGGGAGAAGCAATTATATGCTAAGTTGAGTAAGAGTGAATTCTGGCTAGATAAAGTAAACTTTTTGGGGTATGTAATTTCAGTTCAGGGTATTATGGTAGATCCTCAAAAAGTAGAAGCCATAATGAATTGGGAAGTACCTACTAATCAGACAGAGGTGAGAAGTTTCTTGGGCTTAGCAGGATATTATAGAAGATTTATAGAAAACTTTTCTATCATAGCTTCACCCATGACTAAACTGCTAAGGAAGAATATCAGATTTGAATGGTCCAATGAGTGTCAGGAAAGTATGAATGAATTGAAAGGAAAGTTGACATTAGCTCCAGTACTTACACTCCCAGATAGTAGCAGTGACTATATGATATATAGTGATGCATCTCTTAAAGGGTTGGGATGTGTATTGATGCAGAATGGGAAGGTGATTGCCTACATTTCTAGACAGCTAAGATCCCATGAAGAGAATTATCCCATTTATGATCTAGAGTTAGTAGCAGTAGTGTTTGCCTTAAAGGTATGGAGACACTATCTTTATGGGAGGAGATGCCAGATATTTACTAATCACAAAAGTCTTAAGTATATCCTAACCCAAAAAGAACTGAATCTTAGGCAAAGGAGATGGATTGAATTGATAAAGGATTATGACTGCACTATAGAGTATCACCCAGGGAAGGCTAATGTAGTGGCTGATGCTTTGAGTAGGAAGTCCACAACAACTCTAGCTTCCATTAGAGCAATGCAGATACCTCTGATGGTAGAATTGAGAGAGTTAGATGCAGAGCTGGCAGCAAATAGTTCAGGAGCTTTACTAGCAAATTTTAGAGTTAGACCAAGGATACTTGAGGAAATAAGGGAGGCTCAGGTGAGGGATCCATAGTTACAGAAAGCTAAGGAACTAGTTCAGAATGGATCCCAATCAGAATTTTCAATCAGGGATGATGGTATGATATTATTCAAGGGCCAAATATGTGTGCCAGCAGTAGAATCCCTAAGAGAGCAAATTTTGGAGGAAGTCCATAGTTCAGCCTATGCAATGCACCTAGGAAGTACTAAGATGTAAAGGACTATTAAACAAAGTTATTGGTAGAATGGAAGGAAAAAGGAGATAGCTGGGTTTGTTTTTAAATGTTTAGTGTGCCAGCAAATTAAAGCAGAACATCAGAGCCCAGCTGGCAAAATGCAGCCATTATTTGTGCCAGAATGGAAGTGGAAGCACATTACTATGGACTTTGTTGTAGGTCTCCCAAAGACAAGGAGAGGCAATGATTCTATTTGGGTGATAGTAGATAGATTGACAAAATCTGCCCACTTTTTGCCTATCCAGATTTCATTTACCTTGGATAGATTAGCAAAATTATATGTGAATGAAATTGTAAGTAAACATGGGGTACCAGTATCAGTTGTATCAGATAGAGATCCAAGGTTCACATCTCATTTCTGGGCAGAATTGCAAAGAGCTTTAGGCACTAAGTTGAGATTTAGTACAGCATTTCATCCTTAAACTGATGGGCAATCTGAGAGGACCATCCAAACACTAGAAGATATGCTAAGAGCATATGTCATTGAATTCTCAGGTAGCTGGGATGAGTACTTGCCATTGATTGGGTTTGCATATAATAACAGTTATCATTCTAGCATTGATATGGCACCTTATGAAGCTTTATATGGAAGAAAATATAGAACTTCAGTGTGCTGGGATGAGGAAGGTGAAAGGAGGTTGCTAGGCTCAGAGTTGGTACAGCTCACAGTAGATCAGGTTAAAATTATTAGAGCAAAGTTAAAGGTAGCCCAAGATAGACAAAAAAGCTATGCAGATAAGAAGCATAGAGATGTAAAATTTGAAGTAGGAGATAAGGTATTCTTGAAGGTATCTCCTTGGAAGGATATAATGAGGTTTGGAAAGAAGGGAAAGTTGAGTCCTAGATACATTGGACCATATGAGGTCATTGAGAAGATTGGAACACTTGCTTACAGATTAGCCTTGCCACAAGAACTCTCTCAGATTTATAATGTATTCCATGTTTCGATGTGTCAGAAGTATATATCAGATTCTTTCCATGTAATTCAGTCGGAGCCAGTAGAGTTACAAAAAGATCTATCTTATGTAGTAAAGCCAGTGCAAATTTTGAACCATGAGGTTAAACAGCTCCGTAGTAAGAGAATCCCTCTAGTTAAAGTGCAATGGTAGAATCACCAAAAGGAGGAAGCTACATGGGAGAGAGAGGATGAGATGAGATTGAAATATCCTCATTTGTTCTAAATTGAAGATAACTAAATTTCAGGGATGAAATTTCTTTAAGAGGGGCAGGGTTGTAACATCCTGAATCACGAAAAAGGTATCCTAATCTTGAAGCATAAAATGTATCATGAATGAAGGGGCACTTTTGAAATTTTATCAATGTCATTTGAACAATTGGTGAGGGGTATAAAGGGAAAGGATACCAAAGTCATTTAAAAATTTGATTAAGGGTAAAGTGGGAAAAAGGATTCCGCCGTCATTTGCAAATTTCTCCAAAGGTAAAGAGAAAATTTATCAAAGGTTTTTCATGAGTGGAGAAGGATAAAAATACATGGTGGAGAGTGTGCCATGTGGAGTTTAAAAGGGCATTTTGGGGATTTGTTTGAGGGCAATTTGGGGATTTGCCAAGGCATTTAAAAAAACTCCCTTAATCCTTTCCTTCATCCACCATAAGAAAAATCAAGAGTGAGGGAGAGGAAGGCGGTGGAAGAGAGGAGAGAATTCAGCCGTGGGGAAGAAGGAAAGAAGAAAAAGAAAAAGAAAGGAAGAAGAGGAAGAAGAAGAAAGGAGGAAGAAGAAGGGAGGGAGCTTGGTGTCTTCTCTTCTTGTCATCCTTAAGGTAATCCCTAACCTTCTAAACTTTAGATTTATGATGAAATCATATGTTAGAGAGAAAAAGAAAAGAGATAAGAGAGGGTTTCATGTTATGAAAATGATGAGGATTTATGTTTGATGGAAGGAGGGTGGAAAATCTAGTATGTGATGTGTAGAATGAAACCTTTTCTTATATCATTTCCATATCTATTTTAAGAGATAGCATGATAGCATGTAAGGGTGTTGGAACCATGGTTCTATGCGATAAATCCATGTAGGTATGAAACCGAATGATAAGAGAAAAAGGTAGAGAATTTTTTGTATGCATTTAAGGGGCATGCATGCATGTTTCATGAAAATCTAGGTGTCTGTCGCCCAAATAAATTCATATGTGGCAATATAGGTCAAGGAAATCAGGCAAGGGAGCCTTTTCAAGAGGGGTAGCAACTGTGGAAAAGAAGAAATAGCAAAGGTGAGTGGGTTTCTCATCTAGCTTTGTAAAATATTTTATAATAGTATAGCGATATTTTGCTATAAATTAGAGTGTATCATGCTAAGTATGGTACCTTCAGAAATCAAATATGGAAAATGAGAACCCGGTTATAATAGTATTATATTTTTAAAGCATGTTTTAAAATAAAGCATGAGTTTAAAGAATAAGCATGGATTTACAGCATGTTTTCAAAAGCAAAGCAAGAGTTTCAGCAAAGCATAAATTTAAGAAAAAGAAATGGAAACATGAGTCATAGCATATTTCAAAGCAAAGTATAGAGTTTTTATGAAAAGTATGGTTGGGATAAAAACATATGTTTCAGTAAAGCATGGGATTTATCTTTCAGAAGTTATGTTTCAAAGTGATGCATGGGCATGCATGAGTAGCAATGTTTCAAAAAAGTATAGCTGATTGTATATTGGATTATAAACTTATACTTGAGTATTTTTACAGCATACAGCATAATAGCATTGGGGCATCTATGGGGCTGATCATCCTGTAGACTATGTCATAGCATGAGCATTGCACACACTATTATAGCCAGCACCTCCTTGTGACTCGATCGTACTATGATCCCTAGGCCATAGGGGAGTACAAGCTAGATCAGCCCAATGGGGCAGATTGCAAGCAGCCAGTGGGGCAAGAATCACAGCTCAGTAAAGAGTTAGGATACTATACGAGCCAAGGTAGCTCAGAGATATTAGCCCAAGGGAGGGGCAGCCAGGAGGCCCAGGAAAAAAGGGGCAAGTTTACACCTGGGGTGAATCGCACATGTGAGGGGTGCTATGTGGTGCGGGGATACTCGGTGCTCAGTACACTCACCCACTGAGAGTACACCTGTAGGAGGGCGACTATAGGGATGTACCTTAGTGGTAGCACACCCAGCCTGATATCATGCGATCTTATAAAAATGACATTTCTTTATTTAAGTTATATTATTGGAAGCATAAGCTAACTTATAAGTTAACTTATCCCATTTATAAAAATTTATGTATCGATTGCGATATGTTGCGTTGATATGCTTATGAGCTTATAATGTGGTTCTCAACTTCTTTCCATTGTTAGATGGTTATCCAGTCACTGGGACTTAGGTCTCACCCCTCTATTGTTCACATTTTTATTTCAGATCAGTGTTAGAAATCTTTGAGGCTAGCAGCTGAGTTTAAAATACTCAAAGACTGAGCAGGTGGGCTTAGCATTTTAGTTTCAGTACCAAAATTTTTGTATGTGTTATTAGTGTTTGGAGAGGGTATTGGTGGATGAAAAAAGGATTGTAAGTTATTCTTGTACGCTAAGAGTGGTGACTGAGATGGCGATGTATGTATATTTATATCTGTGAAGTTGTAATTGTTTGATGTAAATATTAGACTTAACCTGGAAATGAATAGTGATGTATATGTACAAGGTATTTTTAAACTGAGCAGGATCAAGTAAATTAGATGTTATTGCTTGATGACTTATGTGATTAAACTGAACAGGTAAAATGTTATAGACAGGGTTATGTATATTGAGCATGTAACTTATAGAAATTTGATAGGGCTCACTTGTGCCTTATGGTCCATACCATAAAACTAGTAGAACTCTACCCAAATTTCTATAAGGAGGCATGTGTCGGAGAGAGGTCCCGACACCAATCTCTTTCGAGATGCGTCACTGAATTCGATGAAGTCTCTAGTCCCAAATGGAAAGGTTAGCATTAGGGCTATCACCAATCGTTTCTTCAACTCCTGGAAGCTCCGCTCACAGTCCTTGGCTCATTAAAACTTCATCCACTTCTAACTTATGAGGAATAAAGGCATGGCAATATGAGAAATTTCCTCATCAAATCTTGGATAATATTCAGTCAATCTCAAAAATTTATGCACCTCGGATACATTAGTAGGTTGACTCCACTCCATCACTTCTTCAACCTTCTTAAGGTTAATAGAGATACTATCTTTAGAGATTACAAACCAAAGAAAAATGATGCTGTCTAGCTAGAATTCATACTTCTACTACTTTACATAAAGCTTATTCTCTCTGAAAATTTGCAACATTCTCCTTAGAAAATCTTCATGCTTTGGTAGATTTCTAAATAGAACAAGATGTCATCAATAAATACCACTATAAACTAGCCCAAATAGGGTTTGAAACGGCCTATTTATAAGGTCTATAAATGCTGATGGTGCATTTGTACACAACTTGAAGGGCATGACTAGAAATTTGTCATGGCCATATCTTGTACTAAAGGTGGCCTTGAGCACATCATCTATCTTAATTTTTAACTAGTGGTAGCGAGAGTGGAGGTCAATCTTTGAGAACATTTACACTCCCTGCAACTAAACAAAGAGATCATTGATCCTTGGTAAGAGGTATTTGTTCCATCCTATTACTTTTTTTAGTTCTTGATATCAATGTAAAGCTAGAAATTTTCATCTTTCTTCTTCACAAATAGTACAAGAGCTTTCTAAGATAATACACTAGATCTGATAAAGCCATTATCCAACAACTCCTGCAATTGCTTTTTCAATTCTTTGAATTTAACGAGAGCCATCTTGTATGTAGCTTTGGAGATAGGACTAGCGTCTGATATTAAGTCAATAGAGAATTCAATCTTCCGACCCAAGGGGTATCCATGGCAACTCCTTAGGGAAGACATCAGGAAAATCCTGTTTGGCCAAGAGCAATCCAAGAGGAGGGTGAATTATGTTTTTAAAACAACTTAAACTCAAACAACTATATACCTTAAAACAAGTGAAGGATTTAAAAACAAAGCACAAGTACCAAATATTTCAAAATAAACACAAATTCAAGATAGACAATAAGAACAATAAGATACAATTATAAGTAAATAAAGAGCAAAAAAAATAAATAAGGCATAAGAATGTTTATAGTCATTCAGAACCCTTGCTTATATCCACTATCTAAGACTCCTTAGAATTTTCACTATATCAATCCTCTTAATTGAGTGAGAATCAAACATTTGTTTGCACACTCTTTTTTTTAGACTTAGGAAGGACCCTTATGATCCTTTTTTGGGCTAAGGATGAATCCTCTTTCTTCTTTTACACAAGTTAAGAAGAAACCCAAACCTCTCTTCTATAAAAAAAAATACTAAGAAAATTTCATAATGAAAATAAATTTACAATTATAGTACTAAACTTGAAAAGGGTGAGTATAAACACTCTAAGCTCAAAACCCCTTTTCATAAAGATTTTTTAATTGATCAACTCATTTTTTTATATCCAAACTAGTCCACAAGTCCTCATGTTATAGAGATAAAAAAAAATTTGATCATTGAGGCTTAAGAGCAGCTCCAACGATCAAATAAAAATATAATCATTGGACTATCAGAGCATCAGCGTTCGATCGTTGGTTGACCACCCTAGTCTGTGGCAGTCGACAGTTAGACCAAACAAAAATCCTAATTTAAGGGCATTGTCTAGTACGATCTAGTCTGGTTGACCGTTTTGAGATTCGATCGACCATACACATCCAGTTTTAGATTTTCATAATTAAATTTCATTAATTTTTAATTCAAAACCTAATCAAATTCATTTTTAAGGGGTTTAAGCCTTGTGCGCTTATTTTTCTTACCAAGTTTTATAATTGGTCCTTAAGAAAAATAAAATTACAATATGCAAATCATTCCCTTTGATACTCTTGAGTTGGATGGTACTTGATCTTTCATTATCCTTTTCTAATTTGAAGTTTTTGCATTCTACTTGAATTTCTTACAAATTGAGTACACGTCGAATGAAATTTTACTTATATCTTGTTTGTTCCAACCAGAGTATCTATATTATCATCACAAACTCAAGCATTGCATTAGTCTTTCAATCAATATCTTATTATCATCAAAATATGTACCATTAAACCCTTGGATTCAATAATCTCCTCATTTTTTATGATGACAAACCATTGATTTTGAGATAAAATAGGAAATATAAAAAGATTATTCAAGTATATATTTTAAAAAGCATGTGCAAGTTAAAACATACTTCCTTTATTTCTTATGAGTGTATGCAATTAATGAATCATTCTATTTCACCCCCTTTTGATATCATCAATCCATTTCATATGCATAAATCAATAATTTTCATAAACCAAATAAATACATATGCAACCATATCAATCAATGACAATCATAATCAATCTTACTTCTCCCCCTTTAGATATCATCAAAAAATAAATTATATAAAGAATTCCTTTAAGTAAGGGTAGAAGCATGATAAGATTAAGATGATTATCATTGAATCAAAATAATGTCATAAGGACTCATGCCAAAAATTATGCATGGATATAAGCATTGATATATATTTTTCATACTAGTTATAGTCAAATATCAATTTGTTTATATCTTGATACCAATAGCTACTGATCATGAGCCATTATCAAAAGATATTAAAGAATATGCATCAAAGAGTTAAAAAGATATAAACCTTTAGCATCTTATATTTTGACACCAAAAGATGATACTAATAGTTGCATGGTCATAAGTTATTTATTTGCAAATATGAGTAACATGACTTATTGCTCGATCATGAATTAACCTCAACTCATATCACTCGATTAGTGTACCTTCAAACAATGTATTAGTCAACATTAATCAATCAATATTTCTTCTTCACCTTTTTAAGTTATTTAAAAAGTATGTATTCATTGTTGACAAGATATGATCCATAAGATAATAACATAAGACAATGCATGTATTTTGATACTTTAAGTGTGTGGAACAATTTTAGTGCATGTATTAGATATGCTAAATTTTTAATGTCTAGCTTCACCTCAACCCTTACTCTCCCTTGATTTAAGTATTTTAAATCAAGATATGGCTTTTAATTAATTGAGTGGTCATACCATAAAAATATGTCAAAAGCCCATCTCAAAATGACACCAAAAACCTTGAGATATACTTACAAAAAGAATCATTTTTACATTTTTGGTATCCCAATCCTTTTGGATCCAATGGGGTTAGTTTTTTGTTCATTTAGAACATGTGTTCCCTTTGGGATCTATATTTTCTTAACACCATGGTAAGGATTTCTCCTAATAGGTATTGGTGCAAGATCTGGCCTTTTTTTCTAACAATAATACCATGAGGTAAATGGGTTATAGGATGATATAGCTTTTATTCCTTTATTGGATGGATCATAACTAAGACCAACTGTCTCAAGAGCATACCTTTGTTTTCTCAATAACATGTCTAGGTTTTCTTTGCCTTCAGTGAATTTAGCAAGAATATTTTTAAGTATTCAACCTTTTCTTTTAAGGACTCATTTTCAACAAGTATTTTGAGGTTGAAGAAGAATTTTTAACTTCATTCATTGAGGCAAGGTTTTCATTTTTTAGGAGTTCAACATTGTTCTCAAGTAGAGGAGATCATTCTTCTAAAAGTTATAATTTCTTTTGAAAAATACTCATTTAAAGAATCACAAGATTTTAATCTTTCATTTTCAATCTTCAAAAAGCTATTCTCATTTTTTAAATAAGTATTTTCGTTTTGCAAATATCTAGCTTCTTTTCAAATTTGTTAACTAATTTCTTTAAAAATGTATTTTCTAGGCCTATTTTTTTCATATTATTATGTATTTCTTTAATAGCATCAACTAACTCATTATAACTAGGGGAATCATCATAAGTTGAGTTAGTTACCTCATTTGCCATGAAGCATAAGTATGCTACTTTGGTGTCACTTCCTTCTCCTAGTCACTTTGACTTCATGTAAATACCATTGCCTTCTTCTTAGACATCTTGCTTTATTCCTTCTTTCTTGCTCTATTCTTTGGTTTCCTCTTGTTATCCCCCTTCTTTTTCCTTAGAAACTTCTTAAATTTTTGAGTGAGCATGGCAAGCTTCTCATCTTCATCACTTTCCTCCTCATTGGTTCTTATATTAAAAATATCGGGTTAGAGTAAAGGATTTTAAAATTATGCCTTTCTTCTTCTTTTCCTCCACTCCTTTCATCGTAAATTCATGTGTTAAGAGGAATTTAATGAATTCTTCCAAACTCAACTTTGATAGCTTATTTGCCTCAATAATTATGGTGACCTTTGGTTGTCATGATTTTAGCAAGGACCTAAGAATTTTTCAAGCATTTTTAAAATTAATATAAGATTTATCGAGATATGTCAAAGAATTTAAAATGTCAGTAAATCTAGTAAACATATCCAAGATAGACTCATTGGGTTTTCTTTTGAAAATCTTATAACTATAAACAAGCTTACTAATTTTAGATACTTTTTACTTGACTTGTACCCTCATGGGTAACTTCAAGTTTATCCCAAATCTTTTTAGTGATTTTACATGTTGAAAACCTATTAATTTCATTTCCATCTAAGGTACAATATAATATGTTCATAGCTTTGGCATTTATTTGAAAATCTCTAATTTCTACGTTGCTCAAATCATGTTCTTTCCTAGGAACTTTAAGCCCATTCTTTATTAAATAGAGGAGTCCTATGGATGGCTTAACCCTCACTAAAATTCAAACCTCACATGGTTGCTATAGTCTGTTTTCCTTGACGGTTAGGTTAATGGATTGGAAACCTCACTTTATACCACTTGTTAGGTTCAAAACAACCCAAGAGGAGGGGTAAATAGGGTTTTTCAAAACAACTTAAATTCAAAAATCTGTGCTTTAAAACAAGTGAATAAATTTAAAAATAAAGCACAAGTATCGAATATTTCAAACTAAATACAAAGCCATGATGAACAAGGTAAGAACAATAAGATATAATTGCAAGTAAATAAAGAGCAAGAATATAAATGAGGTACAATAATTTTTATATTAGTTCGACATCCTTTGCCTACATCCACTACCTAATACTCCTCCTTGAAATCAATAGTTGCATGTTATACTGCCAACCAATCTATACTAAGGATCACATCAAAACCCTTCATGCCTAACACCAACATGTCTACCACCATCTTTTTGTCTCTAATGTTGAGAGTGCAAGTCTTGCAAATCGAGCCTACCAAAATGATGTCTCTGCTTTGGTTACTAACTTGCAAAATAAACTTTAAGGTCTCTAGCAGCAACCCACTATTCCTCCTAATAAATTAAGAAGATATAAAGGAGTGGGTGGTGCTAAGGTCAAATATAATATAAGTATAAATAAATGACACCAAGATCATACCTGCCATACATTCCCTTTTTTTCAACTATAATTTTATTGGTACTAGTTTAGCATACTCTTATGAAAGAACAATTCATTATCAAACACAACATGAAAGGAAAGAGGGTAATGACTTAGTTATGGTACCTATTGCCATGAAGTTTAAAGCATTGGCATCTTTTTTGGTGAGTGCATATACCCGACCTTGGGTCCTAGGTCTCTACTATCCTCCTTCTTGTCATAGTTTAGACTAGGACACTTGGACTGTTGGAGATACTTGAGTAGGTTGAGGCACCTGCAGTATTAATGACTCCCTCCTAGGGCATGCGATTATTCTATAGCCTATCTAGCCATGAATGTAGCAAGCTTCTGAATACACCTTGCATTCCTGCATGTAATGGGGTCCTCCACATCCAAAGCGTCGACGATTGCCCTAAAATGACTGAGTAGAGGTTAGCCTTTTAGCCTTAGGTATAGCAATTTTACTACTTTGGCCAAAAGGATCATTTGGTTGAGTCTTCTTTCTAGATTCTATTCCTTTCTGCCTAGGCTTCATTAATCTCCTTTTATATTACAAGAGCCTTGTTAAGCACCTCTTTATAGATGAACAGCTCAAATAAGGATACCTATCACTTGATCGAGCTCCTCAACTCAATCTCAAATTAATAGGCTCAGTCACTTTCCTTCTCTACCAACCTTGGAGTATAGCTGACTTGCTTCTTAAATTTGACCACATATTGAGCAACCGACATGCTCCCTTACCTCGTATAACAAAATTCCTTATACTTCTATCAACAAAAGCTATGCGAAAGATACTTTTCATGCAAGGCTTCCCTAAAAGTTTTAGGTGATAGGTGCAGCACTAGACTCCCACTTCTCCTTCCCCATTCATGGCACATCCTACCTTTAGCTAGGTATGCTCTCATGTGACAAGTCTAGATTCTCCCTTTTTCCTATTATGTCACATTCATTTAATTAACTGTAGGTTTTGGCAATGGACTAGTCATGACCATGCTCTAAACTATGGTAAGTGAACCTTACCATCGCTCATAATATCATGTGTCAAACCATGACTGATGCCCATAATCAATGTGATGATCCCACCTGTGGCTAAGCAATACTCTCACATGGCTAGTCCAATTACACTCATCTTATTTTATTTTTTCTTATAATTTATTTATCAATGACATGCATGCTTGTCATTATCATTTTAAATGAGAAATCAAATTTTATACTTTCATAATTTCTAATAATACACCTCATGAAATATTCATAATAATATAGGCAATTATGTGGTAATATAAGGCTTAATATTTATAAAAATTATTAAAGTCATACAAGTGATTCTATTTAGGATCTCTTAACTCTAATGAATGTATTGTTGATTAAAGGTATCAACTCAAATTGCAAGTATGCTTAATACACCTAAATTAATTTTCAATGAATAAAACCTGAGGATTGACTTATTTGCAAATTCTAAATGAATAACTCCTAATATCTAGTTCTCTTGCATCTTTATAATTAACATTTTCAACCTTGATGCTAGTCCTAAATTATCTGCGTAGGGCATCTACAACATTAAACTAGTCCAATCAAAATAAAGTTACTGATAAAAATTAGAGACTAGAGAGAGGGCAAAAATAGAAAAATAGATAGAGAGAAAATAGGATAGAAGAGAGAAAAAATAATTAAATAATGAGGAAAAGAAAATAAAAGAAGGTGGGGAGGGGAATAGTGTGAAATAGGGAACCTTCCCCCTTCCACCATGGTCTAATCACCAAGGGAGGGAGAGAAAGAGAGATGAGAGGGAGAGGAAAGAAGGGACCAGGGTGGGGCAAGAGTGAGGCTGGTAGAAGCCATCCTCCCCCCTTATCTTGCTGTATTTCTAGTGGCGTCATGAGCAAAAGGAAGAGATGGAGAGAGAGAGAGAGAGAAAGAAATGAAGAGAGATGGTGAGATAAGTGGCAGAGCCACCATCCTTCATAGAAGTCGAAAAAGTAGGTGATGACCTTAACCCCCTTTTCTCTACAAGGCATTGAGAAAGAGAGGGAGATAGAGAGAGTGTGGCAAGGGAGAGGTTCGGATTTCTCATTCCAATAAGGGGTGGCCTTGTATCGCCATTGTTTCTAGCTACTTGGATTGCTAGAGGGGAAGAATAGGGAGAGGGAGATGGAGAGGGAAAAAGAGAGAGAGGAAGAGAAGGCAGGGAAGCCAGCATGTGGGGGCATCCCAAGCATGGACAAGGGTGGTCCTGTGCCGAATCAGAGTAGGGGAGAGAGAAGAGAATTGAGAACTATCGAGGGAACCAATATGGATAGGGGTGGCCTCATACTACCCTTGTTCCTTGTGGCTCACCTACCCATAAGAGGGAGAGAGAGAAATTAACCTTGGGGAGGGCGAAAGAGCCCTTACTTGAGAGGAGAGGAGGTATGGGGGTTTAGAATGGAGAGCTTCACCTCCTTACCCTATCACATGGTAAATAGAGAGGTCATCGCTATATCGATGCTTAGAGGGGGCCTATTGGTTGGGGAAAAGTCAGGTTCATGGCATCTCAGGTGGCGATCTTGTTGGCATTGTAGGGTAGCACTGGAATAGGAGGTCCTTGTCCACTACCAGCCAAGGAAGGTGACACCCTTGCTGCATGGGTTGGTCAGGCTTGTACGACTGACATGGGCCAAATCTTATAGATATATTCGTATAACAAAAAAAGGAGCCACACATGTAGCAAGCATCCTTTCCATCATGCAAACATGATGAGCCGTTCAGTAACCTAATTTGGACCAAGCCCTTATTTTAGAAGAAGCCTTCCAAATTGTGTGGTTAGAAGATAGGAAAATTCCAAATATATGCAATTGCATTAGGCTTTTGAGAACCAAATTTTAGAAGTGCCATCAAGATGGTGAATTCTTACTACAATGAATGTCAATAGCCTAGTCCTATTGGACCGCATAGGACTCAATCTAGAAACAAAACTTCAATTCAGTATGATGACCATGTAATTTTCAGACCTTGGAAGGTTTTTGAGGATGAGAATGGGCTATTTGTTGTTCTTAAATTTTAATTACCATGCTTAATATTTTGCTATTTTTACTCATTCTAGATTCCACACAAAATGGGTGAAGCCCACCAATTCAAAAAGAAATAGCCCTCATAGGACTTGTGTATTATGACTAGATTATGACTAGACCTCTTTTTGGATATTTGTAAAGTTCTTTTTTTTTTAAGAAAAAACTCGATGATAAACATGAATGGTGCTAATTGAAAGCTAAAAACTACGAGTGACAAATCGTGTCAATGGATCATAAATAGATTGGATCAACTTCAAAGTATAACGACAAATGGGAGAACTTGAACCCAACCCATTCATAATCAGGTCAGAAATCTAAATCCAAACCTGACTCATGTATTACATAGGTTACACGGGGTTACATGACACAATCCGTGTAATCCATTTAACCTATATAACTCGTGTGACCTTATGTAACCCATGTGACCCTTTAACCCATATAACCTATGTAACTCTTGTAACCTATATAAAACCTATGTAACCCATATAACCTATGTAATATATTTTAATACCAATTCACTTATAAAGTAATTATATATTAAAATCATAACTAAAGTATAAATAAAAAATTTTTTATTTAAGAAAAAAAAAAGAAAGATAAGCATAAAGTCCTTATATAAGATTTAATCATCATTATAAAATAATAATTAATTAAAGGATAATATTAACTTAGATAAATAAGTCTGATGGGTCATATCCGGATTGATGGATCGAGTTATATGAATTGATCCATTTAGTAATCGAGTTAATTTCTGGTTAGTGGGTCAACCTGTAACCTAATTTGTTTATTAATCGTGCCTAATAGGTCAAGCTAATTTTGACCTCAACTTGTTTTACTTAATCCGAACCTGCTAATTCATTTTGAGTTTGAGTTATATTCAGGGGTTGTGTCCAAAATTGCCATTCCTACTAAAATCCTTAAAGCGAATCCAAGTCTTCTTATCTATTTTTTTTTATAAATATAGAAGGGTACAGTCCTTGGTGTTTTAGAGACAGAGGTGCACCTAGATGGAATGTTACATAAGAATATATTTAATTCTTTTAAAAAGTACTAGTTATAATTATATGCAAAAAGATATTTAGAAGAACCCACAAATCTCTAAGTTCATAAAACTAGAAACTTCTATTTTATTTATCATTTTTCGAGTTTGAAACATTTTTGTTGGTGTTACAAGAATAGAGATAGAATTGAGACATGACAAATAAATCTTTATTACTTGTAAAATAGTAAATACAAGATGAATTAGCACAATCAAATGACTGGATTGACTCGGTTCTCACTTTTGCTTGACATAGGGGCAGGGTATAAGAGGCAAGGTTAGAGCTGATGGGTTAGAAAGGAGAGGTTAAAGAAACTAAGTTATAGAGGCTACTCCTAAGATAAGTTACTGACTATTCCTAAAATACAAAAATTTATTTTATTGATAAAATATTGATTTTGATTTTGAACTAGGGTCCTTTCAAATGTTGTTTGCCTTCATATTTATAATGTTGTGGCTGCAACCGTAGTTGGCAACTGCTTGAAACTTCTAGCAACTCCAATTTAGTTTCGAGAACCATTGAAAGCTTTCTATCAGCTCATAGTAACTTTCTATTGACTTTGTAATTCTAATAACTGCATTTTAGTCTCTATGCATATCTCTTGCTTCTCCTTTTGATCATAGCCATTGTGCTACTAGATCATGAAAAGCTAACTCTAATACTTAAATTAGACCAAATGATGCTGACAACTTAATTAAGAGAAAGTATAGCAGACTTATAATATTTAACTTAATCTAAGGCTTAATTTTATACTTTTTAATCTAAAAAATTGGTGAAGTATTTAATGCATTCTTTAATGCATTAAATGCATAATTTGGCATTATCCAACACTTTCAGTCTAGCATGTTAATCGGAAATTCATAAGTTCAAAAATATGGTATCAAGAATTTCCCTTATTATCTTAGAGTCATGCAATTTTGGGCTTTCTCCTTTGAACAACCAAGCATCTCTTTTTCTTTCCTTTAAAACTGAACCACTCTTTTTTTTTTCCCTTAAGGAACATGATGAAACTATGATTCTTGAAGTCAGAACCATAAAAACCTCAGCTTTAAAATTTATTATTCATGTACTTGTTTGTTTATCGAATAGAATCGAAACCATTTCATAAAATAGTTTCCGTTGTTGCCTATGGTCATTATTCTCCATGCTAGCTAGTAGCTAGGTATGACTTTATACTTTTCTTTCAAAGGTGAACAGATGCTTCAAAACAAGTACCATAGTGATGATTTTTAACAAATTATACTACAAAGTATCTTCTTTTGAAAAGAAATATCATGTGACTGGTGGCGCCGACTCGTTAGTGCGATATTTCTTTAGCAAGAGGAAGACTTTTGAGGGTTCTTTATCACAGCCTGTGTTTTAAATTCTTATGGTCTTCTTGACCGGAACATATCATCTACTCTCCCTCTCTCTCTCTCTCTCTCTCTCTCTCTCTCACTCTCAAGTGGCAAGCAGGTGATGTCACCTTGATGGCGGATGTGTGGAAAAATGAAACAAGATACTACTCTTTTGGTGACTCTTTTGGCCCGTCTTCTCGTCTATTGGAGCTCCGTCGTCCCTATCCTTCGACAAGCCCTCCGCCCCACCGAGAGGTTTAGTATTGAACCGATCACGGAAGGGTCATTTATGATTCCACCAACCAAAAACCATACAACTGTGGGGCCACCAGCCATCCACGCCTTGGCACACCCATCGGTGTCCTTCGGGCATTGCAACATGGTGGGGGCCCACACCCTTTAACTAAGCTCTTGCATGCTCGCGTGAGGAAAGATTAGAAAAGAGTCACCTAAGAAGGTTGGATGCTTAGTTGGGGGGGGGGGGAGGGGATTTGTGAAGTTTATCATCTCTGCAACATGAAAAGTAGAGAGATTTGAGCGATCTTATCACTCAGTTAAGTGGCCCAATGAGAGGATTCCTCCTCAGGTGCATGAGAGAATCGCTGCTTTAGTCACAAAATGACACATAGACATTGAGAAGCTATACCATGTGGAGAGTATAGTTTAGTCTTGCTCTTTTTTGGTAGTAAGATAATTTAATCTTAGAAAAAGGCTCATGAACCTGCAAGAATGCTTTCATTTTCTCTCAAATTATCATAAATAAATGGTTTTGGTCGGTCTGGATGGGTGTCTCAAGATAACAAATGGTCCCCATGGCCCATACCCTCATCTTATGGGATGACGGCACACCTCACATGGACTTGATGAGGGCATAATCCATGGGGACCATCACATCTGCTGCAGTGCTCGCCCTGGCTCATGATGCGAGTTAAACAATTTCCCTCTCTATCTTCCATCTCTTCCGGTCAAAATTAAATCAGTGGAGTGGAACAAGTAGCTCAAGACAGTCTCAGTTTCAGTGGAGTGGAACAAGTAGCTCAAGCCAGTCTCAGTTTCCAAAGTGCAACTCCAACAACAATCAGTATCAGAAATTGACATTCATGGATCTACTTTCCCTTGGCAAGTCATCTCGGAGAGAGACAATTCCGCTCAACACCAATGGATTTGAGTTTTAGGAGGGATCGATCAATAGGTGGTGCCCTTATCTTTAATAGGTTGGTCCACAGATGTTGCAAACCATCAATGAGTGAAAGAAGATAATGGTCCAAAATCTTGAATTCTTGCCACCGCTGATCCACAAAATCACAAATTGATACCCAAAAGAAATTAAAATATAAAAATATGATAAATATAGGTACATTTATAATGAAGAGCTGGAAATAAAAAGAGAGAGAGAGAGAGAGAGAGAGAGAGAGAGAGAACAACTTGGAGAATAACATTTGAATTCAATGGCTACAATGAACTCTCAAATTGTTATTTTTTTTTCAAAAAAAAAAAATGTTCAGGATATGTCTGAGAAATTCATAGACTGGAGTTGAATAGTCCATCCTGCATATTGATAGACATCATTGACTAGTGATATGCTTTTAACTTAAAAACTCTAATATGGTGACCAGTAAACCAAGGGTTGATTTGGTCTAGGTCTTGTTGTGTTGAATTGATTAGGATTTCTAAAAACTGGTTCTTTGATTCCAAATGTTATTGAACTCTAAAATGGAATTTCCATAAATATCTTATCTAAGAGTCAGTATATCATTTGATGCAATTAATGTAGAGAAAAAGGAGAATTCTAAGTTATTCTATTCAAGTGGGAAAAAAAATAACTCAAGGTTCTCTCCATCATGAAGGTTAATGGACGTCTAGACAAAATAGTCCATCCTATATATTGATGGAACATAAATAACTAGTGAGACGTTTTTAAGTTAGAACTCTGATATAGTAACTTGTAATCCAAAGATTGATTTGATCTAGGTTATGCTGTGTTGAATTTTTAAGGATTTTTAAAAAACAGTTCTTTGATTGCAAAAATTACGGAACTCTAAAATGGAATTGCCTTAAACATCTTATCTAAGAGTGATTACATCATTTGATGCTATTGATATGGAGGGAAAAAGGGAGTGTACTTAAGTAATATTCTATTTAGGTGAAAAAATAGGAAAATAGCTCAAGGTTCCCTACGTCACAAAGTTGGCCTGTGGAAGGGTCCAACAACTATATATAAATAAAAGCTAAGGTATCTATAATTCTATACTTTCGTGGGAGGTACACTGAAAAGTCTTTATTAACAAGAAGGACCTGCTGCCTTCCCTTGCCTGGTACGGCCAGCTGAGTTTTAGGGAGGGGTGCATGGCATCCCTTGGGTGACTTCTAGCCTCTGACTTTGGATTAGTGACCGACAAGTGCCTTGTATATAATTTTTTTTTATGAGATGGTCCCTTGTAACGGAATTCTTAGTATAACCATATATTCGGAAGCGATGCACAAAAGGTTCAACGAGAGATGGTCCCTTCCGTGCGTCTAATCCATATATTCCAAAGAGAAGGCATATATTAATGAAAAGCTTTTATACCTAACTATATTTCTCTCGAATCCTGGACCTCCCTACTCATGCCTTTTCCTTGGGAAAGGTGATCTGTCAATGTGTCTTCTTCATTAGATTAGCCCCTCACTGTGCGAAGGAGCTGATGCTTTTCTTTAGGAATCCTGGAACCATTCAAGTACTCCATATTTGGAAAATATATGCCACTGGCTCCATGGAAGCGCGAGCTTGGGTTTTGCTTTTGCGTTGGCTTTAGGCCAAGTGCAAGATTACAACTGGGGACCATGGCATGAAAATATGGGCCAGCAGCAACACACGCTTGGATCTTTCTTCGCCCCCCGCACGACGTGGCAAGTAAATGACCCCAAATTGACCCACTTGAACGATTGAGTAAAAACCCAACCGTGGTGTTGATTCATTGTTTTTTAGTGTTAATTCTACAGTGGAATCAACAAAAACCTACTATTGAAATTAGAATTTATTCATTTCAGTATATATATATATATATATATATATAAAGATTTGTTTATATTTTAATGTAGCCAAATATAAATCTGATGATCTTTTTCATCCTTAAATCCACACAGTTCATAAATTTAAAAAATAAAAAAAAGTTAAAAAAATATAATGGTTCTAAATCCGTATGAATTTAAGGATAAAAAAAATGACTAGATAATTAACTTGACTACATTCGAATGTAAATAAGTTTATCTTTCTCTCTCTTTATATACAGACATACACATACACACATGCATATGGACTTAACAAAAGGAACTCTTCATTAATGATTCTTTTAGGAACTAGATTGAGTAATAACATAATGAAACTTTTCTTTCTCACAAACAAATTTAAAATTTCAAATAAATGAATATAATTATAATAAATAATAATTTGATTTCAAAGGCTTAAATTCATAAGAAAAAATATCAATAAGATATATTAAAGTTAATACCCTCTCTTACATACATCTTGGATCATTTATATAAAGGGATAATTAAATCAAGTTATACTAAATTAGGATATCATATATCTAAAAATAATTAAATAAATAATTGAGCTAGAGACCTCCACACAGACCCAAAAAAAAAAAAAAAAAATAAGGAGAAAAAGTTCACTCATATTATGTTAACTAATTAATTGATTTTAAAAGCTTAAGCACGCAGAGAAAAGGTCAAGACTATATGGCAAGCTTAACAAACCAGCCATGCCAAATTTTTCTAGGATCATGAAAAGAGTTCTACTATCAATTTTATCTTTTTTTAATACTTTCTAGGTTATTGTGCTACATATACTCTCTTTTTTTTTTTTTTTTTGAACTTTTCTTTAACAATTTAAATGGATACAATCTTATACAGCAAGATACTGCTTGAAATCTCTATCTATTGCAATGCTATGTGCCTACGTCAAAAGACCTAAATATGGAATGTTGACCTTGCTGTTGTTTGAGGAGATGGATACCATCCTACTGCCTCAGGCAACAAGTGAAACTATTCACGCTTTTTTTAGGCAGACTAGCTTTCTGCTAGCGAGGAAAAAGTTATTTTAATGACAAAAATTGAAACTACTTTGTTGCAATTTTTTTTTTCTATTTTTTATCATTTTATTCATGCATTTGAGAGTGTTTTCCACTAGTTTCTATGTGTGTTGCGTTTCATGATTCTCACACTTTACCCGATCGAGAATAATATAATCAAATCTGAATTACCAAAGCCTTTCTCTTAAAAGTGGAATGTTCTGATTACGGATACGCTAAAGTTTTATCTCTTAAAAGTGGAATGTTCTGATTACGGATACGCTAAAGTTTTACAGTTGCAGATGGTCAAGACAAGTAGTTAGGTCTTAAAGACATGTTAGGTTTAGGGTTCAATGGTGTGGTGGTAGAGGATAGAGGATAAGGCGTTGGGTTCACGGTCATGCACGGGAAGCAAGAGAGAATGGGTGGTTTACAAGGCTCCGCAGGCTTCGGATAGAAATGAATTAAATGTGAAGTAAATAGTGATGGAGATCTAGTACCACTGATTGGTTTCTTTATTTACGAACAAGATGGTATGATTAAACTTAAGCGAAGCATAGTTAAACGTGAGGGAGGATTGAGAAAAAGTACCGTAGACATTTTGGATCAAGGTGAAGGAAAAGTTGATACGATTTGGATGGGGATATATATATATGATTGGAAGGGTACCATCTTGCTTGAGATGAGCTAACGTGGTAGGGTCATTTGTCATGGAAACAAGCGGGGTATCTATGGGTATGGACGGTAGGACTTATAAGGGGCATACAAAAGTTGGGTGTTGGGTATAATGAAAGAAACATGGTGTGAGTAATGAGTGCTTTTTGAATCTGGGTGGGGTAGGTAGTTCCAAGGGAATGCTTTGATAGAGATGATCGAGATTGGGGCGAAGAGATGGGAGGCATGATTTGGTGCCAGCTAGTAGGGTTATGTGGCAGTCCTTGATCAGAGTGAAGTCTGGGGTTTTGGAAGTTAGTTGCTCTCAAAATACATGGCAGTAGTTTTGCCATAGGAGGTTCTGTAGAACAAAGCATGAGAGGCTTTATGTGTGAAAATTTATTTTCCTGGATTCCATATTGCAGGTTTGCATTTAGATTTTCCTTTTCTTGATTAACTTTTTGATGAAGAAAAGGAGTATCAAAAACCAGGAGTGTTATGGAAGTTCTTGGTGCAAACAAAATACTTATCATTCAGAGATTGGCAATTGAAACACCGATTACAAACTCATTGGATGGTGACCTTGACAAGATGGATCAGCAATAAAATTCTTAGCTAAGAACCTAATGTCATGACTCTTTAATTGTGGAAACGTAAAACATGGTATTCACAATGACGAAAATATGAAAGTTTTATGGCACAGCATATATATTGACTCGATAAACTAAAATATTATTTTAGTCTATTGTGCACGATAATAAGAAAAATTCTGATGGATGCTGAATTAAATATTATTTTAGTCTATTGTGTACGATAATAAGAAAAATTGTGATGGATGCTGAATTACTTGTAAGGAGTGGAACACGGAATTATTGGCTAAAAAGTTGACATTGAATTGCCAGTATCCAAACAAAACTGCCAACCAGGCGCTGGCACGAGCCTTGTCAAATTCTGGCCTGGCCAAGCTTGCTGCTATGAAAAACAAAAGAAGGTATGTACATCAATACCAGCGTGCTTTTCTTTGAAGAAGAACCACATAATATCTGTTCTGTGATGCAAAGAACCAGGTGTTGTCGCTACCTAACGAAGTATGAACCAATCACACAACTGAGTATGACATTTGCACAAGTATTCAAGCTAAGAAAATGACCGCCTTAGAACACCGCCTTAGAACACCGCCTCAAATGCCGTGCTGCTGTTACTGAAGAGGCTAGTCTGAGAACCTCTCTAGATCGAGCTTCAGATGTGGACTTGGCATTATTTATCGGCTGGTAGCATGTAATTTTCACTCAAGTTGAAATTTCTATAAATTCCCTATCACCCGCATAGTTTGATCAAAGAGTTCAAAACTATTCCCTTCTATTTTAGTTATAAAAAAGGTATGCTATATAATAATAATAATTAAAAAAAATATAATAATAATAATAATAATAATAATAAACATATTTCTATCATAACCTCACATGGATTTGGCAAAACGATTGTTGTTTTGGAAAATAAAAGTTTTGTCGATATTTATGCTTGTCATTCTTTCAGAGATGATCATATTCACTCACCAGAAGCATATTGCACTCTCGAAATTAACGACCTTGCATCTATGATCACATCGGTGCGATCTTCCTCCTGATCAAAAGGCTAGTTAGCTTGTCTAAAAACATGCATGGCCTTTATAATCGGAAAACTTTGAACTCTTCCATCAATCTCAAAGTCAGAATTTTTCCAGTTCATAAGCTACAAATGCTATCATTCTCCAGGAAGCAAATGTCATTCTTATGTAAATTTTCATTGCTAGATTCCATTTCTAACAAAGAAATTCATTAAAAATGAAGGAATATGGAACAGCAGAAAATTGCCATGAATCTCTTCTACAAACATAGCTATCAATCCTTGCCGTATAAGCCCCTGCCGACCCCCACCACCAATATATATATATATATATATATGTATGTATCTACTTGGAAGAGGTCATAGTAGCGTATTCGATCAAGCCATCATGCCGCTATAAATCCCTATCTGTTTAATGTATGTATAGTTTGTTTGACCTGGTCGGGTCATGATCAAATTGTTCATACGGATGTTAACAAATCCAAAGTAACCAACGACAGGGTCATTTGACTAGTAGATTACCTCAAACTTACTGTGATGACTTCAATCACGACGAAAGATCGTTCACATGATCACAGTAGTTGAAATATCCAATCAACTTTATCACTGCCCAAGCTGTTCTTGGCCTGCAAATCAAATACCTCTATCCTTTTCGACATTGCTTTGAAGTTTATGAAAATCGAAGAAAGAAATGGCAACCCCAGCTGATTTTATGACCCAGATTGACTTGTCTATCAACTCGACACGTGGACACAAAATGCCCTCTCGTCTCATCTATCAACGTGACACTTCCTTAGAGGATCTAAACTTTGGGATAATTTTATTTTATCACCACTCTAAGCCATCGTCTGGAGCAAAGTTGGTCCCCACAGCCCTGGGACCCACGTCAACTAGCTCTTCACCCTCCAGGACAGGCGAGGCCAATTTAAAAATTAAAATATATAACTGGTTTTAAACCAGCTCAGCGTGCTATGGAGTCTTGGTCATGTCGCCCGCGCTCCACGCAGTCCCATCGAAGCACTGACAGGACGGGACCCGCCACACCAACCCTAGACGCAAGGATCAACGGTGGATATCCACCGTGGATGTGTAATCGGAGGGCTAGTTGGTGGGCGGAGACGTACAGCACGCAGCTCAGGCAATCTACGGTCGGCAGTGTCCGGCTCGTCCGCTTCCCCAAAAATTTTCCTTCCCCCTCCCTCCGTAATTATTATTTGCACTTATAGGACGAGACATAATAAATTAACAACGATAAAAAGATAGCGGGGAATCCAGTGGGTGGGCCGCCGGGGGGGGGGGGGGGGGGGGGGTGGTGAAGGAACTCAGGTCAGCTAACCGCTCCACTGGCATATCATGATCCGCTTTCCCTTCCCTTGTCACGGGTGTGGAGCCTCCTGCCAGCCGACACGTGCGATGGAGGCATCATCGCATCATAGAAGAGAGAGGTGGGGTTCCGTTGGGGTTAAGAAACCCTAAATAGATGGATGGAGCGAGTGAGCGGCATGGGACGCGGGGGGGGATGGGGCCTATATAGAGAGGAAGGGAGGCAGCGAACGAAGAAGATCAGATCTCCCTCTCATCTTGTCCTTCTGCTTATATGGGAGAGGAGGGGAGGCAAAGAAAGAAGAAGATCAGATCGCCCTCTCATCTTGTCCTTCTGCTTATATGGGAGAGGAGGGGAGGCAAAGAAAGAAGAAGATCAGATCTCGGTGTCTGACGAACGTCTTCTTTCACAGACCCCCTCCCCCTCCCCCTCCCCCTCCTCTTCCTTCTCTCTCTCCCCGCTTCGCTCTTTCTCTCACACACAGCTTTCTTCGAACCTGGCTCCTTGCTTGAACTGGAAATCAAAAGATTTAGGTGGAGAAAAGCGGGGGATTCGGTCGCCCTATGGCCATGAGTCGTCTACTCTCTCTCTCTCTCTCTCTCTCTCTCTCTCTCTCCCCCCCCCCAAAAGTGTATAGGTGGTGGTGGGTCGGGGGCTGACAGAAGAGAGTGAGCACACAGCGCGGCGATTGCATCAGGGAATGCCGTCCCCGTTGCGTGCTCACTTCTCTTTCTGTCAGCTCTCTCTCTCTCTTTCGGTGGAACCCATCCGCTGACTACTAACTTCACTACCTTTAATTCTTTGTTTTTCTCCCTCCTTGATCCTCTCTTGATGACTGACTAAAAATAGGAAGTAGTGTAATAACATTTGATGGGAAAGGGTGGATATCTGCGGGAAAGAAGGCCAAGCGTGCAAGCTTTCCTCAAACTCCGATCCCTTTCTTCCATCTCTCTTGTGTAACTAATCTGATGTTGTTGATGATAACGCGCGCGCGCTCTCTCTCTCTCTATCTCCACATCTGTCGCCTGTCCGACTCCGAGACGTCTTCTCAGGCTCGCTTCTCTACGGAAGGCGGGATTCCGAGAAACCGGTGAGGGGTGGTACTTTCTTGTTTCTTTCTATCTATTTGTATATTTTTTTCCCTTCTTTTAATGGTAGATTTTCTATTGATTCCATGCAGATTGGGTTAGAAATAGGAGAAGGGAATGGATGCGGGGATGAAGAATTGGGCGTGGAGCGGAAAGGCGTGACTTTTAAGATGAGAGCTGTTTGATGGGGGAACGGATCGGATCATGGCGAGTCGATCTCTCCACGGTGGCGGTTTAACGGAAAGATCACTGTTTTGACCGGTCCTCTATCTCTTCTTTCTCCTCCTTTTTACTATTCTCCACCTCCTCCTCTCGTCTCTCTTTCTTTTACTATTTTTTGGCAGTTTTCATGATCTTTATCCCCGTAGTCTTGAAAGATCTCACCGCTTCTCGACTGAAATCATCATCACCGTGAAAAGAACTCATCGTCTCATGTGTACTTTCTCCTCCTTCGCCTCTCTTCTCCCTCTTGTTTGGTTCTCTCTTTCGTCAAAAGTAATAAAATAGGTTGAGATCATGGAGATCTTGACCTCATTTTATTATCGTTGTTTTGTGTTGTGTTGTGTTGTGTTGTGTTGTGTTAGAGGCATCAGAGGGAGGAGACTGGTTCTTGAAGCAAAGAAGAAAAGAATGACCTGATTCGCTCCCAGATCTGGGTTTCCATATACGGTAAGATTCATCCCACTCGGACTTTCTACTTTCGGATAACTAGCCGGAAGTTTCGTTCTTCTCCTCTTCTTTTCCGTTATGGTACTTTGTAGTAGGCGACAAGCTAGCTGTGGGCGGATCTCTTGCTGCTTATTCCGTCTCTTCTTACTTTTATCCCTAGTTTTTGCGTTCGAATACCGTAAAAAAAAGTCTTCTCACTGTAAAAAAACCAAAGCCTTCAAAATTGTACAACAAAGAACTGCTTCTCCAAGTCTTTGCATGCCAGACATCCGTTGAACCTGGTCTCCGAGATTTCCTTCTTTTGCTGCGGATTCGAGGATTATTTTCTTTTCTATTATACCAGGAAGATATGCTATGCTTCTGCCGCAGCCAACAACAGTCGAGACTGACTGTATATGGGAGGTATGTCACTTTGCTCTAATCTATTTCATATTCTATCATGACTTCGTTCGTATTCTTCTTTTATAACATATTGCATTAAATTTATTAGTGGTTTGTGGTAGCTCATGTGATGTTGAGTAAAATTTATGATTCCTTTAGGAAGCAGAAAGGGACAGATTCAGATTTAAACTCGTTGATTTAACAAATAAACTGTTTGGATTTCAGATTTCTCGTCATTCAAAGAGTTCGTCTGCCAGTCAAACGAAGATTTCTAGTTAGATCTATTTTTTGTTAAGAAAATAACATGAAATCCCAGTGGTGAATGGTGGCAAGCTCTTGTGCTCGGCTTGTATATAAATGATTAATACTAGATGGTTATGGATGCGTAAGTTCCAAAAGGCTTCCTTCTTGGAATCAGCGTTGTTGTTGAATGGATGAAGGATTTCTGTGAGTCCTGTAGGGTTTAGAAATACAAGTTTGAATCTCGAGATGAAGCTTATGTTTAAAGATATTAATTGGTGAAAGAAAAATTATATAGGTGCTTCCTAGAGACACAAGCTTTAGATTTTCTAATCTTCAGGTGGGTGGTAGTGCCCTTAATATGTTAAATATTACTTTACATAATGAGCAACTCTAGTATACAGGCGGGTCCTCCTTGAGCATTACGGAGACAAACGTCACATTAAGTTGCACATTCTAGCATACCAGATCTGGACCTTTGTGCAGTTTTAATGTCAAATATTAGATGGTTGCTGCGAACCGCCGGCAATCGTTTGGAAAGTGATTGATTATGTTGGGTTTTCTAGAGTTTGACTTTGTAGGTAAATATATAGAAATGTAGGGCATTCTACTTGCTATCTTCTTCCCACTTGATTAGATTGATAGAGAACTAGAGACCCTGATAGAGGCATACTTTTTGAACCACATCATTGTCTTGATAGTTGCAAAACAGCATCAAATACTTGATAAAAGTGGAAGATAAATGAATAAAGGTGACATTGGATCAGAATGACAGAAGATAAAAGTAAAAATTACAATGATCACATCGTTTCACATTGTTGACTTTTTCTTACATTGAACAAGATGAAGAAAGGAGCCGTTCCTTGCGATTTATTTATGTGCATTTGATGGGTGTTAGGCTACACACATAAAAGATTTGATTAATTCAAAAGAACGGCTGCTTTGATTAATTCAAAAGAACAGGTTCTTTACATATATTAATAATGAAGATAATCTGAAAGTTCTTCCGATATTGTTGTCATTCTCATTTATCAATTCAAAATAGATAACTATTTGTCTTGATAAGTAGGGTGCAAGTTTCTTTTTGTTTAAAGCTGATTGTTCATTAATTTTTTTGGATATGGATGATCTCACGTCTCAACCTTGCTGGTGATGCCATTTGAACTCCTATTAATAGTCTCATCACAAGCCTGCAAATTTTTATGCTCATTAGATCTATTATCGTGTTGTCCTATACCATCTTATTGCTTCTGATCCTTAAAACGCCTTCTCACCTTATGTGAGAAGGCCTTAGTCATTAGATCTATTATCATGTTGTCCTATATCATCTTATTGTTTCTGATTCTTAAAACACCTTCTCACCTTATGTGAGAAGGACTTAGTGCCTGAATCTTCTGGGCCACAATTCTTGCTCCTTTTCTCCTTCATAGATCAAAATGTTTTTAGAACCAACTATACCAGATACTCTATTATCTTTTTAATCCAGATGAGCCCACAGGGTAAGGGTCCACTTCTGGTTCCCCTATATACTCATATCCCAATTAAATTACAAAGTATCTGACACTTTGAATGTTTATATGCATATGAAGCCAGAGGCTTTGATAGCATGGATTCTTGGCTCCCAACATATATTTGTTAAACGTTTTTTTAAAATGTTCTTATTAGGTTTGATGATCGATATAGCTAAGAGTAGAATGATGTTAAAAATTACTTCTGAAAGCAGAAATTTCAGGGATTCATCCACTCTCAGTAGAAGCTACCAACAGAAAAGGACTTGACTGAATATAATAAATAAGCAACCAAAAACAATGAATAAGATTAACAAACACTGAATGCCGTAGTGCATAGGAAAGCAGGTTGACTGAACATTAATTTCATGCCATTCAAACTCCTTTAGATGGGCCTTAGACTTGAGTCACACTTTGCCATGTATATTAAGAGAAGAAAAGAGAGAAATCTTTAAAGAAACTGTTAGAGCTGCCGAAGGTATTACGGTAGTCGCGATTTTACGTATATTTGATATATTTTTTTTCATATTAAACCCCTATTTAATTTGCAGTTGGATAATTTCATTTAACCGAGACTTTCAACTCGCTGACAGCAATTAGCTATATCTTATTATCATATGAACATATTGGACTATAGCATAGTTATTAAGGCTCTGTTTGGACCGTCAAATTCATTGTTCTAGGATATGTTGGGCTCGATGAGAGAGCCATACCTAACAAAATAGAAAGGAAAGAGAAGTGGGAGCAATGGCGGGATAGCGTCAACCTTCTGATCCCAATTTTTGAGGATATTTTGTAATCCATCGGGGAGATGATTTCTTCCTTTTTAAGAAAATAAGAATTAGCTGATCAAAGACTCCCTCGATCCTAAACCGTGGATAAAAAGCAATCATTTAAGATTTCTAACTAGTGTGTTCCATCTCTCTAAAGTTATTGGAATCTGGGAGACTACAATGTCATGGGTTACAACTAAAAGCATTAGCTCTCCAAGGATCGATTTTCTTCCTTTGATTAATATTTGCATTACCTATTTGGATGGTGCTCGGTCTATATGTTCTTATTTTTTGAAGGACCAAGCATTTATTTCATACCAAGTTAGTTAGTTCTTCATTTGATCTGTAGTGTAAGGGATTATGAAGCTCAACCCATTCTAGTAAAAAAACAATGCCTCCAAAATTTTTAAAAATTGTCCAATAAATATAACATGATTATTAGAATGAATTTTCTCTTGTTAATTATGCTACAGTAAAAAATTTGCAGAGTAAGAAAAGTTATTCAAAATTTTGTGAGGATCAAGATCATATCTTGGCGTATTCTAAAGATAATTTATCAATTTCACAAGAGCTTAGGATTTGGAAATAGGTTTTTTGGGTGGATGTTTATAAGTCTATTTGGTTGTCACATGTTTCCTTTGGCAGAGCAATATCATACATGATGATCAAGTGCTCGAGTAGTCGAGTTGTATGGGCTTACATGTCATGTCGATGAAGTAAGGGTTTGAGATCTTATCCCGTCATCAGTTTTTAATGCTATTGTTGGGTTGGGACGTCTTAGGATAGAATGCCGGATCCGATTATTGCTTCTTAGATTTCAACTTCATGTACGTGTGAAACTGTAGTGCCATATATTAGACGTGTAAACAATACATGTTAGGCTGCTGTATTTTTATTTTGAGAATTCATGTTTTTTTTGGTTCTGCATTAATTGGTGTCATCCATTCATAATATCTTCAAATCATGGTTTTTGCTCAGAGTGAACAATATTCAATGTCTATAATAACCTTTAGGTGAAACGTTATTTGTGTTTTGGGCTTTAATTAGTAACTTGACTAAGTCCATCATCACTTGCTAAGGAATGGAATATTATACTTTATTTATTTATTTATTTGGATTTGGGGTTTTTTTTTTTTTTTGTGGGGTTTGGGGGGGGGTAATGATGGATAGAATTAATATCAGTCTAATTTAGTTGATAAACTCCTTGAGACTCCAATCTCGCATGGAGTTAGTCTTTAGATTTTGTTTCTTTTAATAAAATTTAAAGAAAAGATCTCACAAATCTAATCATGGGTTTGCCGATTAAGTTTTGGTGAAGGCTAGACCTTAAGAAGTCAGAAGATGTGAGCTTTGTAAAGATGCTGCTTCATTAGAATCTAGTTAATAAATAAAAAGTTGATTTGGAGATCAATGGATAATGAAGTGTTCATTTAGAATATGACAAATGATTCGTTGCCTTCTTTTATGAACAATATTGAGTTGATGTTGGTGATAGAGGACAGGAAGATATAAGTTTTGATAGGCTAGTCATCATGAATTTTTTTTGTTTGTTGGCAACTAGTCATCATCAATTAAGAGCACATGGGTGGACCATGAACTGTATTTTTTATTTTTTTTTTATTTTTTGATGTTAATGGAATGATGAATTTTCTTGAGAGTGCTTGTAATGAAAGGGGGGATTACATGGGCATTGCTAATATGGTTTTGAGCTGATTTTGGATCATTAGCTATAGCTATTATTATTCCTGTAAGTGGATTAGGTTTGGGCGGGATCAAGGTCAATTCAAATCTGCCCTGAAAACTTGATGGATTGACAAACAGGTGGGTGAATTCTATTAGGATAAATCTTGAATATATGATCAAATGCTTGGATTGACTTGATCCTTTTTGTTTTATTATATATATATATATATATTGTGGGGTAAAGATGTATTGGATCATGGTTTTGTTGGTTGCTAAGGTGGATCATGGAGACAAAGAAGGATTCATATTAGACCATAGTATAATAAACCTAGTCTACCTTTCCTTGACACACAGCTTGATTTTGGATTGCCCAAGAGTAAATATTTCTTGCTTTTTGGGTTAAACTAATTTTATTGCATTTTTTTAATTCATTTTTTTTAGAACATATTATAAAGATTGCAAAGTTATAAAAGTCTAATCATATAATATAAATTGATGATTATTGATGTATGTATTCAAAAATAGAGAAAAATAACTAAAAATAGAAAAACAACATGAAGTTCCTAAATATGTTTGTTTTTTATATTTAGGATTGATTGTTCTTAAAAAAAGAAATGATCAAGGATAATGGTATCCATAGGAGTAAAGTAGGTTGGATGACATGAAGAAATATAAATAAAATATTATGTGATCATAGATTACTTATGAAGTTGAAAAAAAAAAATATAGTATCATCATAAGGCCAGCTATATTTTATAATACAAAATATTAAGTAGTTAGGAATATACATTTCTGCAAGATGAATGTGACTGAAATAAGAATGTTGAGATTGATATGTAATAATAAAAAAAATAAAATAAAAAATAAAATTATTTATAAAAAGATAAAGATAGTACTAATTGAGGATAAATTATGAAATGAAAGACTTAAATGGTTTGGATACATGCAACATAAGCCTAGATATGCACCTATGTAAATAAGTGACTTGATATATATGAAAGAAAAAAAAGGTAGAAATAGACTGAAAATTATATAAAAAATGATAAAAAAAGATTTAGAATCTTTAAATCTTAAAAAAAAAAGAACTCAAAACCAAGCCAAATGAAGAAAAAAGATTTCTGTACTCAATCCCAACTAATTTAGAATTAAGCCTTTGTTGTTATTATTGTTGTTTTAGAACAATCACCAAACCTTCTTTTGATCATACACCAGCTATTACAAATTCAGTGCTTAATCTCAAATTTCATTTTTTATTCTTGAATAACATCATTTTTTTAAATTATTCACTCATTTCATTTTACTAAGCTCAAGATTGGCTGAATTGATTGACATTGATATGTTCACAACAACCAAAATAGTAAGTAGTTTTGTTGGATGGTTAATTTGTTATTATTTATTCATGAAATCAGTTGGATGGTTATTATTAAAGATTAATAAAGTTATTCTATTCAATCTAATGAGTATTCTCCTTGTTGAGAACTTCCATCACCTTTCTCTACTATTGAGGCAAAATTTCATTGATTGTTATCACTAAGAAATTAAATAAAACATCAAAAATCAAAAAAAGTAGAGAAATTAATGAAGAATGCAATGAAATGACTTTCAAAATAGGAACAAGAGGGATGCACTAAAAATGATCCTTTTCTTTGCTTGGAAGAAAAGGAAGATTTTGGAAAAAATAAATGTAATGAAAGATCCAATTGAATGGAATGAAAAAAAAAAAAGAAAAGGAAATTTCATTTTTACTTTAAAATTATGTGTCTTATGATCCATACGAGATGTATCTAATCAATTCTTTATAATGTATATGCTTGATTGCAACTTTGAATGTGAATTTAAGGGCTTGAATAAGAAATGATACTTTGAATCATTTAATTATAATGGAATATATGAGCAGCCAACACTTGTTGAATTTGGGAAAACAGTTATAACAAGTGTTTTCATCATCTTATTTCTTAATCCAAGAAATCCATCAATGGATTCTTGAAGAATAAGGATATACATATTCCAAGGAGAGCAAGAATTTTGAGGAGTATATGAAATATTTCTTTTCTAAATATAATAACTATTTCGAGTAGTGTTTAAATGATTATGTATTTGTAGGTATTCAATTGATTTGTCCGAGATTGTTAACGAACAAGATTTGTCTAAGTTATCTAATCTCCTTTCATCCAAGTCACTTCCATTTTTGTCCCATTCACCTTCCTTTCTCTTTGTGAGCATGAGGAATATCTCCATTCAAAGGTCTGAATTTCGAATTGTTTATTTGAGTAAGCTGACCTCTCAATAAAAGGGCAGTGTTAATATTTTTATTTTAAAAAATAACAAAGTAGATAATCGGCTCATTCCATATTAGAAATAGTCATAAGTAGTACTTTGATTACATAGATTACAATTTCAAAATTAAAATTATTTTCCCATATTTTATATCTCACAAGTGAAAATCTTTACTTTATAGTATGATATCTTAGATGAAAAAAGCCATTCTTCTTCACAACTAATCATAGCTCCAATGTTGACCATTCTCACTTTCATTACATTTGCCAACTTTGTCCTTGCCTCACTCTTCTGTGGAGCAAAATGAAGAGCCACCATGTGGCTCTTCATTGATCCACGAATTTCTAATCTTTTTCCCCATCCTTCTCATACCAAACATATTTGCTAGTGCAACTATGGTATCTGGTGTATCATTGTCTTACCCTGATCCCAACTCTCTTGATAAGCCACGTGACATTGTCGCATATTTCTGCAATTTAAAATAATAATAATAATGATGTGAGCTAATAATTCCATAAAAAATCTCCTCCCACTAGCATAAATAATGGTATATAAATAATTATATGCATATTAAGAACTAAGGTCAAATAATATAGAATTATATCAATTAATTCATATGATATTGTCATGATGTTTCAAAATTTAAATAACAAATATAATATTGATAGCACAATGTTAACTATCATAACTTATAGCAATATAATAATAATGTCACTGCATATGCAATTTTTATAATTTAAGTAATAGCATTAATCCATCGTGAACTCAGATTTTTAGTTATTGATATGGGTTGGATCTAATACTTACATAACTCAATATCTGGCCATACAGTTTACTAGTAGCACAGCTAACCAAAAATGTTGGTTTTACCTAATTAATTTAAAATCAATAATTATAAAATCTTGGGACTAGCCTTCTTGCAAATTTAAGTAAATAATGCGCTAACTTCTAATTCTATAAATTCTAAAATTAAGATTTTCAACCTTAAACATTAATCCTAAATTTTCTCTGTCTTACAAACATTAAATTAATAATAGAATACTATAATTTTACCTTCATTAGATGGCTGAGAAGAGATCTTGTTCTAAACCTCTCAATATCCAGATTGCTGACCACCAGCATCTGCATAGAATTAAACTAACGCTGATTAAGATGGTGTTATATAATGAAAAGTAGAAGCATGTTAGAGGTCTGGTTGGAGAGGGGACCAAGGTTGAGGTAGGAAATGACCCTTGATCAAGGTCAACACAAAGGTGAGAGGACATGGATCGGATTTGGACTCGACCCAAGATTAGAGTATGTTAAAGAGAGAAAAAGAGATAGAGAGAGAAAGAGAGTGAGAGAAAAAAGAGAGTCACAGAGAGAAAGAGGGTTTGAGAGAGAGATGGAGAAAGAAAGAGATAGAGAGGGTTCGAGAGAGAGTTAGAGAGGGAGAGGACCACCATTGTCAAATGTGCATCTAAGGCGCATGGTGCCAAAGGTTAATCTGTTCTTATTCCTTAGACAATGCACTTTCATTTAAGTGCACATAATGCGAAGAAGGGATATATTTTTAATTTAATTTAAAGTACAAGAAAAGTGCACCTTTCTTTATATGGTATATTTATGATGCGTTATCCCATTTATGTTAAACTGTATTGATTTTATGATATACAATCCCTTACATAATTATTTTACTTACTCTACAAAAAACCTAAAAAATGAAAGATAGATATGAAACGCCAAAAGTTATGCAATCAATTTTTATACCAAAAATACAATATCTGAATTATTTTAGTCAATTTTCTATATTTTCATATTTATATATTACATTCTGGAATCAATACAATAATCAATGATATTTTGTAAAAAAAATCAAATTAATAATTTATTGATTGAATAATGGAAAAATTAATCCACTTATGTATATTTTAATCAGGAAAGATTTTGAAAATAATTTGAATAGAGTTTTCTAAAATAACTTAGATTGCAGTTGTTAAAAAGAGAGGAAAATTTCCTCCTAGAGTTCTATTAACAATATACAAATCAGTCTCAAATTTTCAAAATTAGTAATATTTTGCAATGATCTTTTGAAACCAAACCATCAATTTTGGCTGCTAAAAAAGAATCCCTAAATTATCTCAATCAATTATCCACTTTTCTATACTTGCAGATTGAATTCTAGAATTATTGTCAAAATCAATGATATTTTGAAAAAAAAATTACAATCAAATTAATCATTTATCCATTAAACAAAGAAAAAAATTAAGCCAGTTATAGAACTCTTTATAAGGAAAGATTTTGAGAAAGGTTGAATGAGGGAATTTCTCCCTATAGGTCTATTAAAAATATCTATATCACTCTCAAGTTTACAAGATTAGTAATATTTTGCAATGATTTTTTAAAACCAAGCCATTGATTTTGTCTACTAAAAAAGAATACCTAAAGTCTCTTAGTCGGTTGTCCACCTTTCTATATATTATATTCTAGAATTAATGCTAAAATCAATGAAATTTTTAAAATAATTTTAAAATTAAATTAGTCATTTATCCATTAAAGAAAAGAAAATTTAAACCAATTATAGAATTCTTAATGAGGAAAGATTTTAAAAGTAGTTTGAGTAGGTTTTTTTAAGATAACTTAGATGATTCAAATGTTAAAAGGAAGAAGAATTAACTCCTGTAGGTCCGGTGCAAAAATCATAAATATTTTAAAAATAATTTTAAAATCAAATTAGTCATTTATCCATTGAATAAAGAAAATTATACCAATCATGTATCTCTTAATGAGGAAAGATTTAAAAATAGCTTCAATAGGATTTTCTAAAATAACTTAGTTGATTTTGTTTGTTAAAAAGGAAGGAAAATTTTTACTAAAGGTTTAGTAATAATTGCAGTTGTTAAATATCATGCTTATATAAATTATTCTACTATTTATTTAAAAAATGTGCACTTTGTTCAAGCTTATACTTGCAACTTGCGTCTTGGCTCTGTGAGCCCTTTGCGCTTAAGTGCGCTTAGTGATTTTAACAATACTAGAGAAGGTTTAGCAATGACAAATGATAGATGGCCCTATGCCATGCCACTCTCTTATAGTTGATTTAAAAAAGAGAAAGGGAGAGAGAGGGAATGGGAGGGAGAGGAAGGGGAGAGAGGGTTAGGGTGGGTGGAGCCAACATCCTGAGCAAAAGAATGTGGAACCTCTTCCCCTGCGAGAGAGCATGGGAGAGAAAATGAGAGATAGTGAGAGAGAATGACGAAGAGAGTGTGAGATAGACCATTAGACAAAGCAAGAGAGGGCTATGAAGAAAGGATCCCTTTCCTTGAGGCTAAGACAGAGAGCGGGAGAGAGATGGAGAGAAGGGGGGAGAGAGAGAGAGAGACCTTGAGAGGCTGGTTTGACTTTAACAAGGGGCCAAAAGGGAGAGGGAGAAATAGGGTGAGTGCTGCCCACCCTCCACTAGGTCACATCAATGATAGGCAATCTGAGTGAGACAGTATCTTGACGCTGCGGGGTAGTGTTATCAAGGGGCTGGAAGGTGGCGATATGGCATAGTAATCAATGTCCTCATTCACACCGTAGTGCTGGAGTAGGGTCACCCTAGTTTTCATGACATACAAAGGGGGTGAAGCCAAATCAGCGAGATTGGGTGCTGGCCTCTCCCTTCTCTAATTTTAGGCCAGCTCAAGCCAATCCTCAAAACCATCACTTTTTTTTCAGCCTGCAATCTCCTCTAATTGTTGGTATGCATAAGAAGGTCATGTAAGAATCTAGTATTAGTATCACTTGTTTTCACTTCTACTCTTCCTCTCTATCTGCTGATTCTACATGATTACCTTCATCCATCATCGTAGCTTGGCATCGCACCTCCTTTCCATCTCTAACCTTCTTTCCCACTCTAATTGAAATATTAGAATGGATCTACCCATGTCCTATCTAGATTGATCGATCGAGTTGAATCAATTGAGCACCTAGAGTTTTTCCATAGGGTTTGTGCTTAACTCAAACATTCTAAACTAGATCAATCAATTGCTTATGTTTGATTACAATGGGTTGAATCTAGGTTGTATGACATCCCATGTACATCTAGATGAGAAGGCCTACTTATGGTCCAAATCAGGATCGAGGTATGTTTGACTTGGACCTGACCTAATTTTCATTCAAGTCATAGATTTTGATTCACATGTAACCTATTGACTAACTTGGTCGGTCAAAGGGTGTGTAAGAAAACTACAAAATCGATCCAAACTGTGATTTTGATTTGGTTTGGATTGGTTTTTTTTTGTCTCTTGAATTGGTTTTGATTTAAAAATTTCTGAAACCGAAAATTTTGATTCGATATTGATTTGGATTTTTAAAAAACCAATACAAACTGAACCAAGTAGTGTCTATATATGATATGGGTTTCATTTGTATTGTAGTTAAAATTGAAGTGCTAAAGGCATGTTGAATAATTAGACTTTGTGAGAGCTATATTGTTTTTCATTGTGAATAATCGAGCTGCCATTTGATCCTATGAAATTTTCTATGAAAATTGATCTCATGATCATTTAAAGTAGGCACAAGCAAACCGATAAATTGAATAGAAATTAAACTGAATTTCTTGGTTTGGTTCAATTTCAATTTTTATTTTAGGAAACTAATTCAAATTAGTTTAGTTCCAAAAATATCTTTAAACCAGCTCGACCCAACCCATGTACACCTCTAATTAGTTCTATAGAAAATTTTTGAGCCCATTGGGTTTTAGGTGTAGATGAATAAGTAAAGCATGATTTAGATTCCAATCAATTTATTCATGTTCTAGGTAGGTCTATGTATAGGCCTAATACATGATGAGAAGAAACATACTTTCATTCTATGATTAAAGGGAAAAGCAAATAATGACAATGATTTCAAGTGGTGAGAGATAAAATGATTCAATATTGATTCCTTTACCAAGCCTTCAACCTACAAATAAATGGCCTTAATATTCAAAAGGGCTAATGAATATGATTAGGCTATGCTATGTTGGTTTGATTCTTCAAATATCTCCATTCATAGGTCTAAGATTTACATTTATGAATTGAAATGTTCAAATGATCAACTTTACAACCACTTATGGAATAAATAGTTGTTCAAATTATTCATTTGAGTAAATTGAAAACCTTTTGATGGGATGGTCAATAGAGTGGAAACATTACCATTTTTAATCATAAAGAAAACTAAGTTGATAATTGACTTATTTTGTACTAGAAAGTTACAAGAAATACTTTGATTACGTGGATTACTATTTCTTAATTGATTACATATATTTACATCTAAGTTTAGTAACAACTATATTTTTATACATTTATGTCTTACAAGTGAAAATCTTTCATCTTCTCTAGAATATCTTAGGTGATAGATGGCATTATTCTTCTCAACCAATTACATTTCCATTGTTGACCTCTCTCACCTCCATTGCTACTTGCCAACTATATTTGCCTCTTTCTTTTTGTGGAGCCAAATCCACGATGCAGCCACCACATGGCCCTTTGTTGATCCATGCATTTCTATTCCATTTCCACCATCTTTCCTACATCAAGGTTATTTGTAAATAGAACCATTGCATTAGGTCTACCACCACCATTATTGCTAGTTTGCTTAACTCTTTTGTTATTGTCGTACATGGGAAGATCATCTAAGAATCAAGTGCCACTATCACTTATCCTGACTTTAACTCTCTCCACCTTAGTATTGTTGGTTCTCCATGACCATCCTCATCCTTCACTGCTACTATCATCACACCGCCTTTTTCTTTCAACCCTTTTCTCCCACTATAAATGCAACAATACTAGGTATTTACCCATGTCCAGGTGCATTGATTTAGGTTAAGTCAATTTAGGACCTAGAGTTTTCTAGATGGCTTGTGCTCAAAGTTAAGGATTCTAGCCCAATCCATTCAGTCCTTAGGTTTAATTAAAATAAGTTACGTGTAGGCTATGGAAATCCTTATGTACATCTAGATGAATATGCTTGTAAATGGTCCAAATAAGGACCAAGGCATGTAGGACTTGATCTTGACCCAACATAGATCATGGTTTTTGACCCATATCCAACCCATTGACTAACTAGGTTAGGTCCAAGAAAATTTTTTTAAACCCATTGGGTTGTTTAGCTCAAGAATTAAGTTAAGCATGACTTTTACTCAAACCAATACACTTATGTTCAAGATAGGTTAGATCTAGCCAGATCTAGCCTTAGGTCCAATGCATGAAGAGAAAACACACTGTTCATTCTATAATTCATGTGGTGCAAGATAAAAAGTTTTAGTGTATGCTCCTTTTTTTTGAGGCTTTAGCCTATGAATAAATAGCCTTGATACTCAAAAAGTGCTAATGACTCAAATTAGGCTATGCTATGTTGAGTTGATTCTTCAGATGTTTGATTTGTTTTAGAGGTAATTAGTGCTTAGTTCTAACTGGGTTTCTATCAAATAGGAAAATATATGACTCGAATATGTCTTGGTCTTTCAAATTAGTCATTTTTTGATGATGCATAGATTTAGAAAAATGAATTAGACTAGGCTTAGTCAAATTAGGTCACAATTTGACCCACCATTGTTGCAACCCTATAATTGACGGATGAGTCACCTTTAGGGCTGGGGAGAGGGGGGGGGGGGGGGGGGTTGGATGTATAACTAAAATTCTAGAAAGAAAACATACTAAGTAAGACCTTAGAAATATAAATAGGACAATACTTTGTGGACATATGTCTGGCCAAGTTGCTCAATGTTTAGTTATAGTGTTAAATTTGGCTTCTTATATGATCAATACAATGGAAAGGTCCATAAATGGTATTAGCTTTATGAATTGAGATTGAATTATGGTGTACTAAATATAAAAATATAATTTGATTTGCCTTATGGAGTATCCAATCTCGGCACAAGCTTACTAATGGAATGTTCAGGCTTGTTTCGTTTAGTACCTAGCAAGCTCACCAAAAATTTGAGTATTATTTCCTCGTGGATCATATCTTGTTGTTATTCAAGCCTTAAAATGTGACATACATTGCAAATTAATTAGAGGTTAACTTAGCTACATTTGAATGTAGTCTAGCTTAGATCTGATTACCTCCCCCACCCTCGAAATTACACAATTCATGGATTCCAAAAATGAAAAGTGTTAAAAAAATCGAATAACTTTGGAATCTCTATAAATCCAAGGGTGAAAAATGTGATCAGATCCTAAACTTGGCTACATTCGAATGTAGCCAAGTCGACCTCAATTAATTATATACATTTGCCAAAATTAGTATTCTCTTGATCCATTGAGAATATATTAAGAATAGTAAATTTGTAATCAAAAAATCAACCAAGCACTTATAAGCATCTACATAAGTATGGTATTTATAATCAAAGAAAAAGAGTGATATTGCTAACATAGTGGTTTAACATTAGTGATAACAAAAAGTAATTTAAGTTGCCTTAACAATAGGTATTGGCATGCTTGTTTTTGGAAAGATTATTATACCAAAAATGAAATATTCATTGAATATTCTAGAATATGGTTGGAATAATGATAATGTTCTCTTAGTGTTCTGTTTTAGGGCATACCAAAGTTCATTATTTCTATCTCTTACCTGAAAGATCCTTTTATCTTAGGCTCTCTTTAATTGTTAAAATAGTAAAAAAAAATTGTCTCCTATTAAAGCAAAGGAAGTTGATCAGAAAAAAAAATCTAATATTAAAGCAGAGAAATTGTAGAATTTTTTATTATGTGGTGGCACTAAGAAAGTTGAAAGAGCATATGCCATAGCACAATGGTAAAGTTGTTCCATTCCTAAAGGTCATGGGTTAGAACACAAAATAATTTCTTTACATGTAGAGGTAAGGCTGCATATATTTGGCCCTCACTGTACCCTGCAACAATGAGAGTCTTATGTATTGGACTCCTCATTTTTCTGAGAAAGTCAAAGAGAGTTGTAAAGAAAACTTTATTGTGTAGTTGAGCTAGCATCACTAGGCATGAGATAAATTTATTATTCATCTATCCTAATTCCCATATCAAAACTTTTAATTTTCTTTCCCATAAACACAATATTTTGGCTGAGAATAATTTTAGGATGGTTTGATAAAAATATACAATATTTTTTCTTTAAAATTTTCTTTTTAAATTTCTTTTGGTTCAAATATTGAAAAAGAAGATTTTCTGCTAACAATGTTTCCTTTCTCTCACTATTTTTTCATCATATCCTTAATGCTTAAGAATTGATGATATAGATCTTACAAAGATAATCTTTTCCATGCAAATATTATCTTAGAGTCATGATTATAATATTTTTAATTTTAAATCAATCTCTAGTAAATATGCATGTCAATTTTTATCTAAAGAGGTGTAGAGTTCCAATCTTCAAAGACCCTTCAATTGATGCATAACTATTTATTAATTGCATATGACAGCTTTATACTCCTCCACGGAACTAGAGATTACAGATTTGTGCTTCTCTTTTATTCCACTTACTATTTAATATTGATCATGCAATAACAATGTTCAGTCATCTTCTTTTTCTTTTTGCCATTTGTTTACAATTGCCTTCTTTATGGCTTATCTTTTTAATATTTTCATGCACTAATTCTTTGTTTTATGGTTTTCCTTTTTGTTTCTTCTTTTTTATGCTTTTATATTTTATTTATTCCATGACCTTTTCTTCTTTAACATATTCGTCAAATTGCATTGCTTAATTGAATATAATTATATAACAACAACAACAACAAAGTCTTAATTCCAGACTAGATGAGGTCAACTAAATAAATCTTTTTTTCATTCTATCTAATAGATTCATATTTATAAGATGTAGTTATAGTTTATATTGGCTGTCAACCTACCATATCCTTCCTCTTTTATTCAGACTTAATACCAGCTACCCACACCACAAAGACACAAGCAGATACGGAGAAAAGTCCCCAACCTTTATAGAGTATTAAACTACTACAAGGATTCACAAAGCCAATGTGTAAAAGCACTTACAAGAAAGACCCTCCCAAAGTCCTCTCTCTAGCCTTGCGATGCTTGGACGTAGGAACCACCTCTACGACAAGCGACCGTGCACACCTGATGCGCTCAGTGATACTGGCCTGTAGGGTTGTCACAACGGCGACATACTCCTGCACGTTCTAGCGGCTGAGGGCATCGGCTACCTGGTTTTGACGCCCAGGCCGGTGCTCCCACTCAAAATCGAACTCCGCCATATACTCTTGCCAACGAGAGACAAAACTCATGTTTTGTGCATAGGCTGAGCTACTTAATTGAATATAATAATGAATATGTTAAATATAAATGTATGCTCTTTACAAGATCTTTCAATTTCCTATCTATCAATTTAGTTACCTTACTAAAGTAATTATTTGATATGCTTTAATTGAAAATTTTGCTCTTTTGTTTATTTAAACATATTAAGTTCTTTAGTAATTTTAAGATTTTAAAACAAGATAAACTTTGGTAAGCTAAGAAAGAAGATAAACCTTTTTTTTGTGTTTGTTTCATAATGCAATATCAATAAATTTTATGAATACCACTTGATAAAATTAAAGATTTTTTTTTTTTTTTCTTCCCACAGAATGACTTTTGATTGCATTTGTTCAAGCCATTTAGAAATTATGGTAGCCTATTATAACTTGTGGGCCATGTTATATATATAAGTAGAAACCTGCTTTTTCTTTATTGAACATTTTTTCCTCAATTAATTTCTCTTCCATTTTCAGTAAGCTAGCAAGCTATTGGATTAACTCTTCTTGAACATATAAATCCATGTTGTGCATTTCTTTATGTGCTTTTCATTTAATTCATTCTGATTGTGGACTTGTTTTTTCCTCATTACTATTCAACACTGCTTTGTGGTCTACATCTTGGTAGAATTTCAAGGTCTTGCCACACTTATGCCTCATGAATGTCTTACATGCATTTTATTCTAATGAAAGAGGTGGTATGGTTCTTACGTGATGCCAACTATCTTATGAATATTGGAGCTAACCTCGATGATGTCCAAACGGCTTAAGTCATCTTATTGTACTTCAAATAATGTTAATGATCTTTCATTTCCTATATTTTTTTCCAATTAGTTGTAAGTAAGATAAGCTTGTAAGTTTATTGATTAAATTTTTAATTTTCAAATGTGATTATGATCTGATAAAAGATTCTTGTGATGCAGCCATTCTTTTTTTGCGGTTTATCAGATAATTTTTTTTATTTATTTTTGGATAAAATATAAATTACTACTATGTGGTTTAAGCATTATCAAATTACATTGATGTGGTTTGGAATGTTATACTTAACTATCATATCTTTTAAAGTGTATCAAATTATACTCATATAATTTGATATTTACACTTACTATTATGTAATTTAAACACTATCAAATTACAGAAATGTAGTTTGAAATATTACAGTTAACTATTCATGTATTTTAAACCTACTCAAGCTTTACTTAATGTACTCAACTTTTATATGGGTATAATTTGATAGTGTTTAAAACACATTCAAGTAATTGGGATGAAGCCTACCAACTTTTCCCTTCTATTGCTAATTTCTAACCCTTTGACCTTTTTTTTTTTTTTATAACTTTAGTTTTTAGGTCTCTTCTCATTAGTTTTTTTTTTTTTTTCCATGCATCTAATTGCATGGTAAAGCCTTCTTAGCTTGTTTAAATAACCTGATAATTTGATGCATTCTATTTTTTCCATTTATATGTAACTTAAAATTAAGTTTTAATGTTGAGATTTATCTCAATCTTGAGATGAGAAAGAAATGATAATGTAAACCTTTGTGTTTATACTCTTGCCCTCTGTTAAGTTTATCAGATGATGCATTAGTGGTGAAGCATGTGCGTGGTGCAAAATTTTTTTCAACTTTATACCAAGAGAAAGTAATAGTCCACTATTGAGACATATGCAATCGAGATGGAAGCAAAAAATCGTATCTGTAGTAAATGTAGGTGCAGGTGTGAGGTGTCAATTAGCATGCCCAATATAACAGGTACCTGATATTTTGTGCAGGTGCTTTGGATGAAACAAGCAATGAATACCAACAACCAAGCAACAACTAGTGGTAAGGTAGTAGCATCGCACGTTCTATTGGCTTAAGCTAGTATGGTCAGATTACTTATCCCTCCATTTTTCAATTAATTCTTTTACATTTAAAATAACACATTTGATATTTGAATGCAAGTCTAGACTTATTCTTTATGCACCTCTCAACAACCTAGAGATGGTAATGAGATAGAGAAATCTAATGTCCATAGAGAACCAACCCATCAAGGGTGGGTTTGGAAAGATTAAATGAGGATGGAGGTGAAGATGGGTAAGACTATTTGAAAATCTATCAGGCTCGAGGACGAGGTAAACATTTTGAAAATATGCTGGATTCGGAGATGAGCATGGAAAGTGGAGTGTCGATCCCCAAACCCATCACCAAAAGCTGATCACTTTTTTTGAAAATAAAATCACCTTTATAACTTATATATATATATACACTTCAGATTATATTGTATTTGATTATACATCAGATTATATTGTATTTGATTATACAAGACAGATATAATGATACTCTAATTATTGGTTTTAGGCTCTTAAATCTTGACCTTTTAATGCATTTTAAATGTCCACTAATATATAATAGATTTTTAGCTTCATATATATACACACACATACACACACAAAATAAAATTGGACTAAAGTTGACAGCCAATTCTGAAAAAAGGAAAAGGATTAGGGATCCTAGGGAACTATGGAGGTGGTGAAGTGAAGAAAAATCATTCTCCATTTTAGGAGTGGGGGATAAGGGTGAGGGTAGGGAAAAGGGATTGGGATGGGGAATATACCCTTTTCATCCCCAATAGAATCAACTTTCTTTTTGTGGAATCTCAAGGTTGGACGAGGATAAGCTTGAGAGGCAAGAATGCTCTCTTTTACACCTGATGTGCCCGCACAACTTAGAATAACTTATGCTTTCTTTCACTCCTGGTGTGCCCACACAACTAAGAGTAGCTTCTCCATAAAGCTTTACTGAAAATCATTTTAAAAATAAAAAAATAAAAAAATGGATAACTTATGTGGAAGAGGAAGAGGAGAGGATGCGGAAGAAAATGTCTTAAACCTAGTAACTCAACTTTCCCAGGCTTATTCAAAAGTTTGCTAGCTGTTCTTGAATTACTCCAAAAATATCTTGAATCTATATGTTCTCATAAACGAAATATCTTTACAAACTTATTTGAGTAAATCTATTTTTTGTTAGCATTTTACTAATTGTTTTGAGTTGTATTCATTGATATGTTTTTGATTTTTTATAATATGTTCATCTCCTCATTTTATTCATAATCTTGAATGCATAACTAACTCTCTCCTTATTCCTTTCAAAATTGTGATTTTTCACGCTTGATGAAAAATTCTCAATCATGAATTTGTCACTAATGTTGTAGAAAAAAGTTGTTCACCTCTATTTTGCTAAAGACTTCATGTGATAGTGGGAGAGAGAGAGAGAGAGAGAGAGAGAGAGAGAGAGAGAGAGAGGCCTTCTTGGTCCTTTGATTAAGAAGGCTGCCAATTACGGCCTTGCCTTAAATACCACCAAAATGTCAGGTCAGTTTCTCTGTTTATAGATATTAAATGTTAGCTGTCCTTAGATTTTGTCTTTGTTGGTCCCTTGTGCAATTCCAAACCCTTCATTCTTAATATCATGCAACGGAATACTGACATCTGACAGTAGCTGAGGGATGTAAATAAAACATAAAGATATGATTGTCAGTGATCATGACTAGTATTGTAGCCTGATCACTAGTTTTACAAATATGATTAAGAAACATATACAAAAAGAGTAGTCCTTTTTGTTCACTACAGGCTCATTCTAGAAGCAAATTGCTCTTGGCTTCCATATCTTTCTTCAAACATGCACAATAGGTAAAATAATATGGGGCAACTTAGACATCATACCCTAGATTCCATGATGACAACCAATGCCTCATTTTTCCCATCTCTAACTTGTCTTTGAGCGTCATCATCATATATGACATGATTTACTCTTCTTCTATTCGATTGGCTAACTGACTGATAACAGTTTAAGACAGAACCCTTTCTTACTGAGCTTGCTCAAAGCTCTTTCCATTGCCTGTCCTTACCATCCTCCACATGATCAACCAGTACGCATATATTGTAGGCAAACTCAACCTATCAAATCCATCCTACGGGTCATCTTACAAGCTGAATTTCACCCTTTACCACAGTCATAATGCATGCCCTTGTACGACAAAAAATCAAATAATCAAAGGTATACATGTGGTCTTTATGTCTCATGCATGCACTATGACTTAATGAGCATCTTTCCCCACTAGCTATCCCTTTGGAGTGGTTATGATAACAACAAAAAAGAAGTAGCATTCTTGAAAATCTTGACAGTCCCTTCCCTTTCTGTGTGCACTGCAATGAAGAGTTCCTTCCTTGCTTTTGAATTATTTCAAATTTGTTTTGTTGTTATGTAAAATGGCAATTTTGTTTTAGAACTTCCATGCAATTACCATCTAATATGTATTCACCTATATTTTGCCATTTCACTAATTGTTCTGTATATTTTCAAATCCTTCTAAGTTTTCTAAGAAATTATATGTTCTGAGGCAATAACTATTATATTTTGTTCAAATATATTGTCTCTAGGCCTTGACAAGTAGCCAAGAAAGCTAGGTGTAATGATAAATATGGAAAGACGTTTCTTGCCCCGCACAATTCTTTAACGTAGTAAATTATCTCATTCTATTAAAGTGATGTTTGAACTGCTAATTGCTGCCCTTTGTGGTATTTTCATGTCAGTTCTCAATTAGAACTAGTGGCATTGATGGTGAGCTACAGTTTAGAGAGTAGAACAGTTATTTCTTTTCTAATTTTTTATTTTCTTGGTAGTCTATTAGTCCATTTCCAAATTACATCCTCTTTTTTTTTTTTTTTTTTTGTAAGTGAAGGAGGAGAAGAGAATATGAAAATGGCTTATTCTCTATTGCTCTTTGTCTTAGGTAAGCTTATTGTATTCTCCATTTCCTGGGGATCTCTTGATATTTTATGTCAAACTTTATTGAACTTAGTTTGTAACATCAATTGCAACATCAAGAGAAGTTCTTCTGTCCTAATTATAGGTTCACTGCGAAGGAAGCTTTATTTTACTTAATAAGCAACACTAAATTAGAAAGATAGCTATACTCCATGCTGTTTATTTCATGTTGTCATAAAATATATAAAGAACTATTATATAATTAGTTGTTCAGTACATTTAGAATATTGTAAAACTGTGTTTGTGCCTGTAAGTCTGTGTTTATTTTTTGCTTTTTAAGCAACTTTTCTAATTAATGATGTTATCATTCAAATTTAGCATTTTCTCGTTGTGTGAATGATGATTGTTTACAATTTAGATCCATATTATGTAACTAAAATTTGAATTCATACAGCTTTTATTTCCTTCTATGACAGCAATTCCATGGAATAGTTTAAATATCATATTTGCAACCTAGCAGTATTTCATTACTATAAATGTATAGATCCCCTCTAGCAATAAATTGCAAGCTTTCTCAATAGTCAACATTATTACTTCTTTAAAAAAAGAAACAACACTGGTAAGCTTAGTGAGATGTGGATAATATAGCTTTTTGATTTTATTGAGATATATAAGCAATTGGCTCTTTGGTATACCTATGAGTTCACATGTTGGTGGAGATGAAGGCTAGGATTCTGGAAGTGCCCTCTTGTCCAATCAGATTGCCTTGTGACTGTATTGTACTCCCTTGGACAACGGCTCATGAAATTCTAACAATCATAATGAAAAGAAGGTTATCATGTGAAAGAATACATATCCTAATTGAGTAGTCATATAATAGATATGAACTTCACTTTGTTTGGTGCCTCTCTCTTTCTCTCTCAAGTGAGGTCAGGATCAAACCCCAATCTTGAATCTTTATCAAATTGTCCTCTTCACATCCTCCACTTAAATTGCCTATCATTTGTCCTGAAACTATGGACATTTGTAAATTGGGATGGCAATGCAAGGACTTTGAGAGATTACTTAAATTATGCCGTTGTTGCAATCAAAAGAAAGATATGGAGTATGTCAACGATAATCCAGTAATCTGCAAGCCACATTTTTACATGTTTCATGATAGAACTGGCAATTCTCTCTTATCTACTCTAAAATAACCTTGTTTGTAATCTCTAAGCATCTTTGATTTTTTTATATATTAAAAAACAATGCCTGTATATATATTAACAGTTGGGTGCAAGGCAAACTGCTTAGATTGGTTTAGATAATCATGTTACCCCCATGAAGATCTTTGGTTGCATTTGTGCATTTGAGAAAATAAGTGCCACATATTTATATAAATAAACAAGTTGTCAAGAGGATGAAAATGGATGAAAATGATCTTGAGTTTGTTTTATCGATGTGAGCCATTTAGTCAAATTTGACATTAGGTCAAAAAAGATGAAAATGAATATATAAGCAGACAAATTTTCTCCAAAAAAGAAGAAGAAGAAGGAATAGTGGTAAGCAGGCCAAACCTAATCTCACGTGCCTAAAAATTTTTAATCCTTGTTGTAATCTTTTCTCTGCTATATCTTGCAAAAGCTAAGAGTTATGAGTAAACTCTTCCATAATTTACGTAACTTTTTCTGTCAAGAAAAGTAAATATGTTATTGAGAAAACAATTACAAATACCTGAAATCATTGCAGGAATGTTGATTGCTTGAATCTTTGGTTACTTGAGCAAGGGTTCACCCTCCTGGCTGAAGTAGGAACACCATTTTACACTGCAGCAGGGGCTTTAGCCATCATTAGGCGTCATTGTTTCTGCCACCAGATTAATGGTAATTAAGGTTCTCCTGGATGTAGTTATGTGCAAGGTTTACAGAATGAACTTTGTTAGCTGATTATTGTTAAAGAAAGTCGGTTCATTTTTTTATGCATCACATTAAGATGTTGTTGGAACTTATTGTCTCATACTTCATGAAGTCATATGGTGGTTATTCAAAGAGACTGCTGCCTCCTTGTTTACGAGTTAAAATGAGCTCCTTGTCATTGATCTGGATTTTTTCTGCCAAATATTGATCACATGGCAAGGGTGCAAACTGGTTGACCTGGTAAAGTGTGCTGAATTCTAGTGGGGCCTGTCTTGTTCCCACCGTCACCCTGATTTTGACTGGGTTTCTTAGTGTCCTAGTTCTCAAAATGTCAATACTATGCTGCTGGGTTTGGATGCTTACTTGAGAACTTGGCACACCACATTGTGTCATGTCATCCTAAAACTGTGAATGAATACATACTTTTTTTGGTAAATATGAAAACATACATTGTAGGATACACATTATTTGTTTATGAATCTGGGTGAATTTTAAGTTTTATAGAGACCTGAATGCTTTGTATTATTCTTGCTTTACTGAACTGTTGCAAACATCAATCCTATGGTATTCCATTTTTAGGTGGTGATGATTTTGGTATATTTCAGGCGCATGGTACTGTTGGATTGGCAAATAAAAGAATGAGTTATTCTTTTTATTGCATGATATTTGCTGGGAATTTAAAGGCACACCCACCTTTACGTTTTTATTCATAGTGGGTCAAATCCCACTGGCTGGCAAGATGTTGATGGAGCATGTAAATAATTATTGGAACAGCAAATGCTGGCACATCATGACTGTTTCTATTAATCATTTCTCCTATTTTCATATGACAATGTAGGATCAGAATGCTTGCAATATGGCAGACTTTTAGTTGCATCAATCTTGAATAGTTCATATTAAAAGTGTGACAAAATTTCAGAACATGAATGATTATATGGACATGGCTTCCATTTGTTTAAGTTATATTACTAATACATTGGCATTTTGTCTTTTGGCAAACATATCCTTTTCTAATGTTAGGTAGCACTACAGAGGGTTTCCTGAAACAGTAGAAGCAACCTACATGGGCGATGTCTTCCTTGCCTCCAAAAGTGCAGCACTGCTCTGTGGAAGGGCGGACCACACCATGGCACTAAACAAGAGGTCCAGCAAAAAAGCAGTAAGCAGATCTTAGAAAACTAGAAAGCTGTCCTCCAATCAAAATAGACAAATGAAGAATCCTAATTACGAAAGATGATGGTCTCAATAAAAAACAAGCAGTGATAACAAGCAACTTAATTAAAAAACACTAGTTTGTACTACTACTGTGGAGCATTATCATAATTACTTCTCAACAGTTTCTTGGCGACACTCCCAAGTCAACCATATTCACTAAAGCATAAGCCACTATTGTGATGCTATTAATTAGATTATGATGTTCTAAAGCCACGCAAATATTTATCAACCTGAGGCTTTTATGGTTACTGATAAACTACCTTAGTGGTACAAATATATATACGTAAAGTAGTTATTGCTAGCCAATCAAGTGCCTGACATTGTGTTAAAGCAAGACAATTTGGAAGGAATTCCAAGCAAATTTGAAAGCAAAAGGAAATGCACCAATTGTTTAGTCAAAGACATGCAGATATAAATTTCAAGGTTAATACAGATTTCATTGTAGAAGTTTGGTTCTGTAATTAGTATCTTTCTCTAGCAAACGGCAAGCAAAGCTTGTAGCTTAATGGACAAATGAGAACTTTATACTAAATTAGTCTATTATTGTTGACCAATATTTGCCCAAGATCTCCACTTCACCAGTTATCTCCAAATTTATTTTCCAAATAGTTAGTTTTCTTCCTTTCCATCATTTGCATTAATCTGAAGCCCCTTTAAGCCTTACATTCACTCTGTCTATCTAAATCATGGTTTGACAAAAACTGTTTTCATTCTTGTTCTGTTTCAAGAAGAAAAATATATTAAAATTTTAAACTTCATGGATCAGGCTCCGTGGACCGGTGAAGTTGGTAATGACTGCAGTGACTGGTTGGCTACTAAAGAAAAGATAAATGCCCTTCCATCTACTACGCCAATGCCAGTATTTTATATCAACTACTTGCTTTATAGTGAGTTGAGTTTTTTTTTTTTTTTTTTTTTTTTTTGAGCAAATTAGAGATGATATTTCATCTTTACAAACTCACATAAATTTGCATGATAAATGCCTGAAAACTTGATAAATGCTAAATAAGTCTGGCAGGTTACTGATTCCGGTAAGTTTGAATAATTTACTCACAAGACTATGATAAACAGGCAGTTGCAGCTCAACTAGTTTAACAGTCACCATCCACTTCTTCTTCTAGATATACCATTTAGTGATGAAGTGGCTGTTGCTCACCTGACATGATTGCACGAGGTTACAATATTCACCCAACATGATCATTCAGTGTAAACCCTTGCTCCGGTGGAAGGTTTCCATCTCAGGGCCCTGGTGATGGACCGAGATGATGGATCACCATTTGGGTGTTCCATTTCTTGCTCTCCTTTAATTGCTAAAATGAGCTTCAGAAAAGCACCTTAAATGAATTTCAGAAACCATTTCTAAGAACTGTTTCGATCTAGAGGTTATCTTGGTAGAATTTATGCAGCATGACTCTACTCTGTGAACTGAGCTGGGGTATAAGCAATAAGGCCGCAGTTCTTTTAGATGCCCACAGAACATGTATAACCATCCTCTCTTCCTTGATACCTGAATGGTTTTAGATTTCCCTTGGTTCATACAACAATCAAACCTGGTAGGAAGTATGCTGCACATATACTTAGATCCAAATGACTCCAAAAGTTACTCATAGATGGTCTCCAAGATGACATCTTTTCTGAACACACCGAAACTCCTCAGTGTTTAATATGTCAACCGTTTAGTTCTTTTTCCTGTCATTATCTGTCTCGAGGATGAAGGTAGTCGTATTATCCTGTCTTGGAGATACAAACTTTCACATTGGTCTTCAATAATTCCTCTCATTTCTAATATTTAAAGTACTAATTCTGTTGACTCATTCCTTGAGACCCTAGTCCTACATAAGAGATGGGCCATTTAACTCTTAAAATTTAGGTTCAACAGTTGGTCCTTGTTCTTGGATGCACGTCCAAAATATTCATTAATCTAGCTTTTGTGAAAAGAGGTTTGAAGTTGCCTTGTGGTCCCCACATGATCTAACCCTTTGAAATTATTGTCACTGTCCTGTTAGGTTTAGACACCAAGTACCGATGTCTCTGAATAGATCCCTATGTCATCAGAGATCATTCCAGATAAAAATACTGATGTGCTTATTTAAAATGAAAGGCCAACCAAGTTAAATGTATAACTTATAGGTACCTATTTGGAATGAAAGCTCTTCTGAAAAGAAAGATGCAAGATGTAGTTATCTCTTTTCTTTCTGTTCTGTAAACTAATGCACCTGACTGTAAAGAAGGATTAGGTATATAAGGATGCCTTGGCACCTTGGGTTACATTACATTTTGGAAGTCTTCATAATTTTATCTCCTTTAAATTAATCTAGTTGTGCTTTTAGGGGGTTGTAGAGTATAGGTTCTCGAGCATACGTGAATGTCTAGTGATCATTCTAACAATTTGGTGGGGCTGAACTTCTTTGTGATGACTTCTGTGAGCATGAATGACAAAAACGAATAGAAATGAAAAAAATAAAAATCTATCAAAAAAATTGATATGACTATATTCACCTTGAAGGATTCTTTTAAAGATCTCCCCTGTTTGAATCATTATTTGCTCCAGTCCCTATGTTCTGAACGTTCATCTGTGACTTGAATCCATCATCACAGATTTCATTTAACTTTTGTTTATGGGATTGCTGCAGTGAATTTTATATAGCATCATACAAGACATCATCTACCAACAGGGATGCATGCTCCATAAAGTTGCTCATTAAATCTAGTTGGAGCTAAATGCATGTTCATTATTTATTCTCGATGACATTATATATATATATATATATATAGAAAGAGAGAGAGAGAGAGAGAATGATCGAATTTAAACTTAACTATATTCAATTATAACCCATCTCTCTATCTCTTTCTCTCTCTATATATTCATACTCATATACATACATGCATACATTATATATATATATATATATATATATAATTTTTTGTGAGTTTATATCTTATTGCACGTCTTCAAACTTTTTGATAAGGTCTTCAAACTTTTTGATAAGTTAGCCTCATATGCTTTTATTTAATAGATCTAATAGATCTATAGTAACCTGCAATTTTTTAAAAAAATAGATTACAGGATTGAAGGTGCCACTGGGATACTGGTAGGAACACTCAATCCAATCAATGAAATAGTAACCCTCCCCCCTCCTATATTGAAGGATCTATCATACAACAGTCAGTTTAATTCATATGAGGGCCTTCTAAGATTGAAAGGCTTCCTACCTTAGTGATCCACAAAACCTAGTTATTCTCTTATTGAAGCCATTCAATCCCAGATTCTCTCAGAAGGCTCCAATATTTGAACCAATAATTATACATTGATTGACTTAACGCATAACAAATCATATGCAGTAATTACCAGCACCAAAAGAGGATTGGGAACCATACCATGCCATTTTGGCGCCTCCGGGAGCCCTCCGAGGCAATGCCAGTTGTTTGATTTGCTTCGAGTGGGAGTGCGAACCCCAAGCCAGCGTTGGGTGGCAGATGCTCCATCAAATGGTAAAGAAGGAAGCAAGCTTTTGTACTGGATCTTTGCCTCTCTCGATTTAAGGCGAACAGGAGGCCCTTTGCGAGGATTGATGAGACTCCGTCGTCTGGATTTTTGTGAGGTTCCGACCTCCGACAATTCGTGCGGCTGCCCAAACTCGAAGGAAAGGAAACGCTTTGGATTGGATGGGGAGCTGGAAACGGTGGTAGTACGAGCAACGCTGATCCATAGGCGGTCCTGTGACCCGGGATAGGGATTGGATGAATCGTTGAAGTTGGGGTTTGGGGCGCGATTGGCTTGTGTGGCTGCCAGTTCTGGACCTCTGCTATGGGTTATGCTGTGAGCTCGTTGATAATAATAATATTATTATTATTATTACCCTAAAAAAAAAATTATAATTTTGCCTTTTCAATTGTTTTTTAATTCATAACTTTGATTGTATTAAATAAAGTTTTTTTTTTTTTTTTTTTTTCCTTGAACACTGTGATATTGTTCAACTCTAATCTATTTCCAAGCATCTTAATTTTCCTACATTGTATTTGATGCTATATGATTTTCCTTGTTGCTAGAATTATGCACTGTGTTACCGATTTTTCCTTTGTTACCAACAGATTTTCTACTTATAATTTTTATTTCATTAGCTCAGGCAAATTATGTGCATTATTTTTCTCTAAATTTTTTATTTTTTTATTTTTTTTTTGAAGTAGATTCCCTCCCACCCTAATCTTGAAATGGGGACTAATTTTTTTCTCTACCCCTATTCTTAAATTGATGAATATTTTAAATGTTTAAAATGTTCAAATTTAATAGTCGAAGTGAAATATCTTTACTTTTTTTTTATATATATATCTTTCAGAAATTGTGTGGTCTTTGGCTGTGCTTGAGTTTAAAATCTTTTGATTCACAGGATGCTGAACCTGCTGTCCTGCTGTCGCCTTGCTCAAAGCCAGCTTTTTTTTTTTGATTTACAGGCTTGCTCTATCAACTTGCCTGCTTTTGTCTCCCAACAAACATTTTTGCTTGCTTTTGTCTTCCTTGAAACATTTTAATTAATTATGCTTGAACAAATATTTTGTCCAACCTAAGGAAGGTTGCACTCGATTTTGTAAATTTAGAGCTCGTTTGGTTCATGATAAAAAAGAGTGCAGAATTTTGTTTCCGCGATTTAAAATATTTCGTTCGTCCTTTCAGAATCCATCGATGGAAATACTTTATTCCAACGTGATTTGAATTTCTGTATTTTATGAAAAATAAAATCTGATTGGTATCATGAGATTTGCTTTCCCACCACTGATTCGTTTTTTCTTCCTAACATATCTTCTTTTCCATCGCATACTTTTTTTTTTCCAAATCTATGGGTATCAACTTGATCTAAAACTTTTTATCTTAATTTAGAATTTTGATATATTAATTTTTTAACCATTTTTTATAACCCATATAGAAGTAAAAAAATTAAATGATAAAAAAAATAATTAAGAATTAAAGAATATAATTAGTATTTTATACTATTTTTTTGGAAAAAAAACTGTTCAACCAAACGTGATCAACCAAACGTGATAGTTCAGATATTTTATGCTTGAAAATCTAATTTTTAGATATTCTATTTCTATTTATAAGTCACTTCTTTCCTGTGAACCACTTTCCTGTGAACCAAATGAGCCCTTAAAGTATTCTTATTTATTAACTGAGCTATAAAAATGGTGAAATTTAGATTTCATTTCAAGCTGAAAAAAAGTTTAGCAGTCTTGCCAGATGGATAAATTTGGATTTGAGTCACTTTTAAGTTTAGATAATTAAAATTGAATCCTAATCTTAAATGGTTAGATTAAAGTCAACCCAACAATCATTTTAAATTACTTTATTATTTTTTAAAAAATCAATACATACTTTTTTTTATTCTTTTTATGTAATCTATTAATGATTAATTTAATTCTTTTCCATTTTTTAACCCATATATTACTCTAAATGATAGAACCTAGACAAAAAATTACAACATAAGTAGATATTAGTAGAAATAATAGTTAAGTACTTATAAAACATTAAAGGCCTATTTGATTTGACATAAAAATTGAATCTCATTGAAATTAAAATCAAAATCACTCGTTACCTATACATTTGATTTATATAAGAATCGAAATCGAAATCAAATTAATTTTTATTGCCGTTATTTGATTTGTCTAAGACCAGAATCAGAAGCATTCCAAATTGCTTTTGAGCCAAAAACTTTAAAACTTAATCGCTTTACAAATTTTTTGACATATATAATTAATTTAATATTAATTTTATAAATAAAAAGGCCTAAAAATAGTTAAATAAAGGTAAACGAGAATAATTTCTTCTCCCTCTAGCAAAAGGATTTTTATATGCGATTATGGTATATACTCAGCAAAAGGATCGTTTTTAACGTAGCTAATACTATTAAATGTTTTCCATTCATCATTCTTTATTCATAATCTTATCTCTTGCCCATATTACGAAGAAAGAGAAAAAAATCGAAGAAAAAGAAAGAGGTCATAATGATGAGGATGTAGGTCGCAAGGTGGAAAAAAGAAAAAAGAGACATCACATGAGAAGAAGAGAAAGGTGACATAAGGTGAAAATGATGAGAATGGTTATGATAATTGAAATTAAAATCGTAATCGAGTAAAAGTTTGGATTTTTAATTCTCTTTCCAGAGTTATATTTTCACAAATCAAACAAGCTTTGAGATAATATAATCAAGTTATTATCCATAAAAATATACTTTTAAAATTAAATAAACATCAATATCAAACTATCAAAAAAATTACAAAATAAAAATAATTAAATATTAAAAATAAGCTTTCAAATCTATCTTATTGAATAGGGTTGCTTCCCCTTTCAAATCTATAAATCGGCAAAGTTCTTCATTGAAAATGAAACAAAAATCATTTCAAATCATTCCCACAGCAACTCCAGTGATAGAGTAGCATTTTTATTTTTTTTTGCCTTCTAAAAGCTCTTTCCTCGATGTAGACTATTCTTAGGTGGCGTTTGGTTCATGATATTGTAATATTATTAGAAATTTTATATTCCTGATAATCTTACACTTGATAATGAAATTCTTAAGAATAAAAAATTACTTTATTTGATTTATAATAACAAAATATAGTAATCAATTCATTCTATTTTTAAAATTTATTATAAATCCTTTTTATCGATCCTTTCTTTTTTTTGCTAGAATATGAAATATTTTAATAAAAATTAAAATTCTTTGCAAACTGATTTTTATAATTATCAAAGATCCAATCTACATGATAATCTAAGATTATCAAGATAGATTTCTATAAACAAAATGGTCCCTTAGTTATAAATTGCGTTATCAGTATAAAGAAGGCGAATATAATTGAATTTTATAAAAAAAACAATAACAACAAAACCTTAACCATAAACTAGTTGGGGTATATATAGTCACACTCTATAATTAAATCTTATTTTAAAAAAATAAAATCAAGCTTAATTTTATTCTTCCATCTCCTCGTCAAAAATATTTATAGTATTGATATCGATCCTTAAACAACGTTCAATATAGAAAGCATACTTTTAAATCCATTATATGTTGACCCTCATTTTAGCAACAACTTCATCGTATATTAAAAAATATATCATATATTAAAAAATATAAAATAAAATATAAAATAAATAAAATTAAGAATACACCTTATTTTCATGTTTAAATAACTAATTATGAATAAAGATCAAAATTTATATACTTTCTAACAAATAAGATTTTTAGATCACTTTGAATATCTTTTACGATTTGGTTCGAAAATTTTTGAATCATTTCAAATTTAGGTTAAAAAAATAAAACTTTAATCATTTCGGATCATTTGGGATGAATTAGAGACGTTGACTCAGACATCTTCCGCCTCTAAGCCGAACGATGTTGGACCAAAGACGAGGCCACGCCGCCCGGTTCATTGGCACGGCAGCCCTAGCCCAACGCAACGCTTTCAGAGGCCACTCCTTTAAATCCGCCCGCAGGTAAAAAATATATGCGCCTCCGGGCAGAGAGCTAGCGCCGCACCTCGCTCTCTGCTTCGGTGGAACATCGGTAGCTCGGGGGATGTCGCAGGGCCAACGGCAGCTTCCCGAGGGCGTGATGATGGACGTACTCGCCCAAGGCCGGGCCGCCTGCTACAAGGTAGCGCGCTTCCCCCTCTTTTCTTTCATTCTTTCTTCGATTTTTTTTTTTGGAAAGCAATCGCGGCTTATATGAGGACCACCCCAATTGCTCCTCTCAGGCGCGGGACGCCTTCTACGCGTGCCTGGAGAAGGAGGCGGACAAGAAGCCCACCGAGGTCGCCACCGTCGGCCTCCTCTACCCCGCCGAGTGCAAGGCCTCCCGAGCCCACTTCGTCAACCAATGCCGCCCCACCTGGGTAGGTATCTCTTACTCTCTTCTTGCACCAATAACTCAGGGTTCTGGCCTTCTTTCTTTATTAAAAATTCTTTCTTTGCTTTGTTTTGTTTTGGATTCGGGTTATAGGTCAAGCACTTCGACCGGCAGTATTGCGCGAAGAAGAGGGTGCAGAGGCTTCTCGACAGCGATGAGTCCCGGAGAGGCCCCATCTCCCTCCCTCAGCCGTACACCTTCAAACCCTAATTTTTTCCCCTTTTTTCTACACCCTTTTCTTGACCTTGTCGTTCCGTTGTCGGCCATCCCTTGAGTTCGTTCCGTTGAGATGGCGCATTGTTCTCTTAAATCTTTCAAGGGTAGGCGGGTCTTGAACTAGGTTCCATGGTTGTAGACCTATCTAGAAGTTTATTTGTTTCTGTTGTCTCTAGTAATAAAGGGAAAAAAGTTTTTATTTTGTTATTTGTTTTTTTATAGCGCTCAAAGTTTAGTAGGTTAAATTACGTGCTTTGTTTGAAAAGAGTGACATCGATCATGGAGCTAAGTGCTAGAGAATCTTTTAATGGCTTCATTAATGAGAAAGGAGAAAAAATAATGGATTGTGTACCAGAGTAGCTGTATGTTTTATGTTAGGGAAAGCAGTTCCTAGATCAGTGACCAGAATTATGCTCTATATAACTCTGTGAAACACGTGGTTATCTTTTTCTTTGGCTGTTATTTAGATGAGATGATACCAGAAAGCAGCAATCTGATGAGCATAAATTATTTTTTGTTTTCTTTTCCTCTGTTATCTACTCGGTATTTCAAGGCCTTATCAAATTAACAATTGAACACTTAGTTCAGGTGTTTTAGTCAGACTGCTCATTAGCTGGAATGTTATTGTTCAAGAGCACACTTTATCAGTTTCTTGAACTTCCATCATTGTTAGCCTATGCTTATATAAAGCCCTCCATCATCTTTCTGTAATCTAAATATCCGACACTCCAACATCAGTCCATTTGCATAGGACATTAAAGTTATCGGTTAACATGCTTATGCCAAGCTATTTGACCTACATTTTGTTAATCCTTTAATTCTGAACACCTGAAATTTTAGAGGATAGATTCATTATGCATCATTTACATTTCCTTCAATTTTATGCATTGTTTTAAATTTTTTTTTTTTTTAATCTTTCAGACAAACAAACAATCCTACATTTGACATTCTCTTTTTTTTTTTTTATTTTTGTTTTGGGTTGGGGCGGGGGGGGGGGGGGGTGCAGGTTGTAACTTTATGCTTGCCATGAATCTACCTTAAAAAACTTTTTCTTTGACTCCTAGTTGATGGTTCCCAGGTTCTTCACCATGTTCATGCCTCCATCTGGGCTTTCTTCCCTTATCTGCATTTACTGCTAAATTTTTACTGTTTATGAACAATGTTTTCATTGTGGGGGAAAAAAAAAAAAATCCCTCTTTCATATCTTTGCTGTCATTTTGCTGGAATTCGGAGATGCTTGTTTGTGAAACTGTTAATTGGTTTCACATTGTTAAAGCACTGTCGTCCCTTTTGCCCTCTAACTATGACTGAATTATCCTGTCCTATAGTTCTTTTCTTTATTCTCAGAAAAAAAGGGTTCTTTCCTTGTATTCCTACGTAGGATTCAATATAATGGGGCCACTACATTGCTAATGTTTGTCATGCACTCACAAGTTGATATCTTCCCTTCCAGCTTGCAGATTCTACTTGTTTGTGTTCCTTTGGTAATTGATACTTCAATCGTGATTTCATGTGGACCCAAATTCTCATTGCTTTTGGACCTTTGCTTATTGGTTCTAGGATTATGTAGGCTTCATTCTGGTCTGTTCAAATTTAGATGTTCAAATGGCCATCATTATTTCTTTCTTTGGTTGATGCCTGCACATATTGCTGATGCCTAATGTTCAAATGCCTATTGCTTGAGCTGTAATCTTCTACTCTTGATGTGCCAAGGCACTGGTGGACTCTTCAGTCATGGATATTACCATCCTTTTATATCTTCTTTTAACTTTACCGACTTTCCTTGCGCTAGGTGTCTTTCTTGGGAGTTTCTTTACTTCACCATTTTCTGTTTCTCCTTCCAGCTTCCCACTTGATATTCAGTCTATAACCAAGAGCTTGATTTGACCTTTTACCTCTCATGGAGTCCTTTATGGCTGCTTATACTCATTGTATCAGGATCAAAGTGGTAACTTATGTAATCTCTGTTCCATCTCACTTGCACTCCCATAGCTTGTGATCAATTACATCCACTTCTTACATGTCATCTTTCAGCATCACACCCTTATCCATAGCTACTTCAGGCTCAAAATCATAATATATGTTTTATTTATCATCAGTGCTTTCTTCAACATCTATTGGCGGATTGTCTTTCTTTAAGCATTATTATATTTTTGACCTGGCTGCCTTGTTTTGGTGTTTGCATGTCAGCAGCCCTTCTTCATTTCATCCTATAATCTTGACTTCATATCTCTATCTAAGACCAATTTCAAGAGAATCATGCCATATCTTTCATCTTCATTTCCATGTTCGTGTGATCCTAGACTCTTATTCAGTAACCTTCGGGAACCATAAACCAACTCCATGTGACATAACCCTACCATTCACTTGAGAAAGAAACTAAACTTTCTCAAAGTCCTCTAATTCCCTCAACTCAAAATAGTTTATAGTTAGTTCAGTTCATGTTATTTATGTTGCATACAAAGGAATTTGTTGGCATGTTGTGCTTCATTAGCAACTCCATATTGAGTTCTTCTATTCTTTACTTTCTTTACTGAAAGTGTATCACAGATTCTCCAATTTGGCTTCATCTAGTTCTCATGCATCTCCTAGTCTATTCTCCATGACTTTTCATTTTGTGTCACATTTCATGTGTTGGCATTTATGAGTCATTTTGACTGTTACTTTTCCTAATTAACATTTTTATAAGCGTGTTAGTTATAGGTTGACCTATTTAGGTCCATTTTTGCTACTATAGGACATTCATTTTTGTCTTTTAAGAATTCCTTCTTTCTTCACTGTATTTAGTAGAGTTGTTAATTTGTGGAATATTCATTATTGTCCCACTATCAATATGTAGTGGCTCCTAACTACCACCTTAGGTGTGTAGATTGTGCATTTTGGCAATGGTTATTAGCCTCCATTTACTAGCTTAATCAGTTCTTTTGGTGTTCTTTCATGTGATGCTCTCTAGGTGTTCACCTTTGTCCTTGTTTGCGATGTTCATTGCTACGGTCACTTTGTCCATATATTGTCTTTGCATTCTCTTCCTTTTTTTTTTTTTTTTTCCTCTTAGGACTTATGCTCTTTACTAGTCAAAACCTTTTCCCTTCCATTATAGGGTTCTTCAACTTTATTCTGAATCCCTTCATGTTGAATAACTCCTATACTGTTGTCCCCTATGATCTTTAATTTATCTAGGTATTGTGAGGATGAACCAACCCAGTCACCGTTGTAAGTTTCCCTAGCTGTTAAATTTTTATCTTCTTCGCTTGGAACATCTTAATTAAGATGCACTCTTAATTAGTGGACTTGCCATTCTTTCCTTGACCATGTCTTCCTTCCTTGCTTCTTGATCCATCTTCTTTAATGCAGCAGTTGGATCTTCACATTGTTATAATTTTATTATCTTCTGGGCTAACCATCAAGCTTTCATTTCCTTTAGGAAGACTCTATTGCCAATCATGATGTAATCGTTACTCCAAACTTTATACTTGATGCTTTTCAATGATTCATCTTCTACTTTAGTCATGCACTCCATATCTGGTAGTTAACTCAAGAAGCTATTCTCTCAATTGCTTTGGTATATATTAAGCTTTGAGATTGGCTACTTGTAGTTTATGCCTATGTATGCCTATGAACCATTTTTGTGGTGGTCTTGTTTGGACTTCTACTCTAGTAGTCTCAATATTCCTGCCTTGATACTCATTTGCCCTATTGCCATGTTTGCTATGTTACGTGGAGAATCCATTTCTAGGTTTTCTGGAAGTGTCGGCACATTTGGGCACTTTGACATGGCAGGAGAGAACCGACACTTCATTTTATTGTCCTGCGATATCTATGGGAGACTTGGCACCTGGTTTATTATTATTATTATTATTATTATTATTATTGGGGGGTGTCATGCAAGATAATCTTTGTTTCAAGTGCTGGTTACTTGAAGCAAGGTGCCATGACGTTTTAAAGTATCCTAACACATCTCAAACTAACCTTAAATTGGACCCAACAAATTACTTAAACAACTCGCAACTAATAGCTATACTTTTTTTTTCCCGAATGGATTAAGGACCAGGTCCTGTTGGTTTGAGAGCATGCTTGTCTGGTTGTTGGTTTAGGACCTGAACATTTCATATCAGTTTGGTTATATTGCTCATAAGAAAAAAAGATGTAGTTACTAGTCAGGAAAAGAATATTCTAAAGCACAGAACTATAGTAGAAAATAGTGAAAAATATTATACATCATTATGAATATATGTATATATTTGTGGGCAAGAACACATAAATATGCGGAACCTTAGAAAATAAGGTGCATGTATTATGCCTATTATATACTACAAATTGCTAAATTTGTACTTTCATGAGGTAATAGACATAGATGCACATAAAATCCTAGTTTGACTAAAATAAAATATAGAACAAATTCAGCCACATTATGTTGGTGTATTTTTATACATTTCAAACAGAATCCATGTAATTTAGTTTGAAGTAAAGGATTTTGAACAGATACATATGAAATAATAGGTCTTGAATAAGTAAGTATCTATTTCAGGGTTCTGATTTAAGTTTGTCCTTTTTGGTCATGAGAAAGGGTTTGGATGATGCATTTCATTAAAAAAAAAAAGATGCTTATATGGGATTTTGCTGGTTGCTGTTAATAATTATCAATCAGTTTTGTGATATGAAACTTTGCTGGTTTTAAGGACAAATCATCCATGGTATAATTTTTCTTTTGATCTTTTCATTGGTCCTTTCCTCCCATAAGGATTTATCTTTCATAGCCTCTTTTCTTTGTTTTTTTTTTAGCCTTGCTGAAAACTCTAGTTGTCATTCAGGATAAATATTCAGAAGTTCTTTACACACCAAACTAAATTTCATCATATTCACATTCCAGATATGTCATCAAACTTAATTAAGGTGATCTGCTATGTGCCAATCAAGTCAATTAAGTCTTGGTAACGTAAATAACCATCTTTTATTGGACAAGGAGATTATCCACACTGCTGTTTCTATATTCCAAATCAAATGATCAGCCCAAGCAACTCTTGACAATCGACAGGATAAACAATTTGGATAATGGCCAAAGCTTGGTCCCCACCAACATCTGACCAATAAAATAAACTTTATGTCCAAAGGTTCTCTCCCATTTTGCCATCCATGTTCGCGCAAATTGTTATTTGGAGCTTCCACTAGCTGCTTGAAGATTCTAAGATCTAAGAGAGAGAATGCTCTAAATTTTCCCTAATCGATATTTTATACAATTTATCACTTGCTCATTCCTTGGAACTGGTGACATAGGCTTCACTAGAAACATGTCTTCATGTTTCCCACTTTGCGCCACTCCCCTCAAATGATTTTTTATCCATTAGCTTTGCATCTTTTCAAATCTGGATGAAGGTGTTACTTTCTCTCATTGCATTTATATACCACTCTGTGATCCTTGAACTTGTTTTTTGTTGCCTTTCTTTGCAAGACTCTTCACTTTAGGTCTCCACATCCAATTTTCATGGACTCATGGTGTTAAGTATTGGTCAACACAATGGTACACAATATGCACAGTGCTTTTTTTTCTTTTGAGGAAAAAGATATATACAGTGTCAGTCCTGACTAACATGCAGCATTGACCTTGATTCAACTTGGAGGTGTTAACAAGCCAAACATAATTAATCAAGTTGAGCTTGAGCTAGCTCATTTAATTTTGAGCCAAGCTCGAGCTATCCACAAACAACTTGTCTAAGAGTTCTAATGAAAGTTTAATAGCATTTGATGCTTTCATTTATATAATTTAAAGTAATAATCCGAATTATATTTTAATTTTATAGTTGAAATGCTATCTTTTCATCATTATCTATATTAATTTATGATATATAATTATTTATAAAGATAATAATAACTGAAATAATGCATAATATATTTAAATTATTTATATATTATCATATTAAGCTAATTTGAGCCAAGCTCAAGCATGCTGTAGCTCTAGCTTTCCTCATTTCTTGACTGAGCAAGCCAAACTCGAACCAAATGTCAAGCTAAACTTGAGCTAGCTTGTGAACAATTAGCTCATTTGCCAGCCTAGGCTATGTGCAAGTACTTGGCATAATGTCATGCCAATTCATGCCAAGCATTATCATGGCTCTGCATAGCATGGGGCACACAGTTTTAGTGTCAAGCTGGTACGCCACCAGTACATGATACTTTAATCTTTGCATAAACGACCGTGTTATTTACTTTGGCATCACCAGTACTCAATTCTCTGTTCCTTATTAGATTTGCAAGCAATGTATGCCGTCATATATTTCCTAGATCTTTGAAATTCCACTGCAATAACCTCCATGTGAATATTTAATATGGATGCATAGAAAGACTAATTTTGGAAGAGTGCATCTGGCTGGAGAAACAACCAAAGATTATGGTCTATGAAGGAAAAGATTATTGTGTGATATTATCTAGAATTAATGTGCAGATTTAATGCGTGTCGGTAGGATGAAGAACACATAAACGAGTGAAGATGACGATCTGACTTGGCTTAAAAGTTTTGTTGATAAGGCTTAAAAGTTTTGTTGATAAGGTTTTCTTGCATGAGTGCCACCTATTTGATACGACGGATAATCTATCAACTTCTATGTAATTTATTGCTGCAATCCTGGTAGAACAGGTCTGGTAGAACAAATGCTGTTCATTGTGCCACAATATTGTAAGGGTGCTGATGGCTGTAGTATAGTCAGTGCTTCATCAGATGGCAAAACCATATGGATTAAGTGAAGAAGGTTTTTGAGGAAGAAGTTTACCACAGAAATTTTTTAGTTATGTGGAAAGAATTATTCCAGTGTCACTGGATGACATAGTTGGGAAGACCCAAAACAATGCGGATGGAAGTAACACCAGGGATAGTCTTCATTTAAGAATAATGGATAGATTAAAAAAATTCAATAGGCCGGCTCAAAATGTTTGGATAAGCCCTAATTGATATGGTGATGTTTATTAAAATGTTGAACTCAGTGAATTTAAAATCTTAATTAGTATTTGGCAAGAAATAAGGTGCCTTGTTTAGCTAATAACATTTGAATTCTTACTAGAATCAGAAAAGCTTCCAGGTATTGTCTACGCATGATGTACCATGTGGCATATTGTAAGTGATATACCATGCCACACCATAATGTTAGGTGATTATCACTTGGATCTGAGATATGGACCCTGGTTTTAGAGGCTTATTAGATGCTTTGATCTGCCATCCTTTTTGTTTTGGATGATTGAAACCCCAAGCAGTTATTGTGATGCGGCAGTGATTTAAAATTGTCTGCAGTCTGTCAAGAGATGATGTGATAGATGAAAGAATCACCTCAGGAAGTATTAGATCAAGTCTCTACACAATGGAGGGCTTCAGTCCCTCAATCAGAAAGATGGGAAGGTATTTTGGGCTTTATTAAAATGGGAAAACAATCATATCTGGAAAGCTGACTACAACAGAAAAATGATGAGCTGTCCAGATTATATTAAGCTTGGAGTCATGGTGTCTTGGTCATCTAGCAATAAGGTTAGATTGGGAGAAAAAGGAACCAGAATTTGTGTTACTATTTGCATCACAGTACCATGAAGAGTGGTGGGTCTCAATTAGGAAACAGTTTTGTTGGCTGGCCAGGAGAATCATGTACACTGGTTTATTTTGAGAAACTAGACAATATCTTTGGATCCAGGTTCAGCTACCTTTTCTCTGTTTCTCCCTATTTCTTAAATTCTCTCCTGTTTATCTATCTATTGAAGCTTTCTTTGTTTCTTCTTTACTTAGCTGTTTATTTATCTTTTGGGATTCATCTGCTTGCTAGGGTTATTGAATATCAATTTAATCATTACCTTCTGCTGAAATCTGCTTTTTTGGCCTGAGTTCGATTGTAAGTCAATATGGTACCTTCTCTTTCCGGCTTAATTCCCTAAGAAACCCTTATTCAGGACCATTACCCACTCTCTAGACATAGAAGCCAGATTTGAAATCTACTGGTTTATGCCAATTATTAGAAGACATCTTTTCTGCCCTGTTTTGGACCGCAAGATAATACGTTGATTTGCTCCCTGATTTGTGCCATCCCTTCTTCTCACACTGTTAGGCTATCTTTAAGTGGTCCTACAAGGGATTTGGATCAACCAAATACTAGATTGGGTGCATTGCCTTTAATAATGCATCCTTTAAGGGAGATATAGAGGTTCATTTTGAACTCATCAAGGATTTTCATACTGAGCTAATTATTAGCTAGAAAGTTTGCCATCAAGACTATATTTGTTTGTCTTATCCTCCTTGCAGTAAAAAATTTCATTCAGAGAAATAGGTTCCAATTATCACCTTTTTTTTTTTTTTTTCCCTTTTGACCATGGGCAGGTGCTCTCCAAAGTGTCATCTGTTTTGGAGATTCTTATTCTTAAGTACATTGACAGAAAATATAGTTCTCTAATGGGCAACCTATTCAAAGCATTACATTCTGCTTAATATCATGCTTCTCAATTTGGTTAAACAAGTGAAATTTCTACCACAAATAGCTAACCCCCAGATTATTGAGTAGCCCTAAGCTTTTATTCTAGTAGATACAGCGAGAACAGAGTTGAATGCTAAATTGGAATTACCAGAAAAAGCTTAAGAGGTTAACGGTTCAATTAGTAATCTAAGTAAATGGATTGTTTGAAATGCAGTTTCAGTGGAAATAGAGATGAGCCATCAGCTGAAAGCGAAAATAAGATCAAGAGATTTCCTGTACTGATTGTCTGAAGTTGATTTTTGTGGGAGATCAATAAGTGAAGTGGAGAAGTGCTTCATGATTGTTAATGATGATAAATGCATGCCTTTTGATTTTACAAGGGGGGCAATTATGAGACAATAGCAAGTCCGTGGTGGTGTGTGATATACATGGTTTGGCTGTAAGGAGTTTGCAATCACACGAATATATTGGCAGTGTCATGAATGCTTAGATGGATGGTAAGCACATGGTTTGGAAGCAGTATTCTAGAGAAATGCACTGGAGATGCACCAGTTGAAAGCAAAGGATAGTCTAAAAATGATTTTGCGAGAAATTGACGAGACCTCACTAGTCACTATGGAGATGCTTTTAGAGTGTCTATAAGGTTCAGGATTGGGGGAAGACCAAAGATATGGTAAGAGAAATCTTTTGAATCGTTTTTGAGAAGTTTGTATTGACAGCTGATCTCAGTGGCATTGAAGGGCTAGTAAAGTCAACAAATAGTTAGAATATGGATTATTTGTTATATTTATTTTATTGAACATTCTGTACATTTGGATCATTTCCTGTTGTTATGTTTCCTTTATGAGTTTATTTCTCAACAATGAACCAGATTTTAAATTTGATGTTACTGTCATGACTTACCCTGCACTCCAAAATGCTCTCTTGAGGGGCTGTTTTGCATCTTGTTTGCGGTGCGTCCAGGGTCCAAATGCAGTCCCCTCTATTTGGAGGTCAAAAATTCGACCACAATGTAATGATAAAATTGCATCACAAGACGCCAGTAGTGAGAGAACCTACCATTCTGCTGGATGCAATGTAGGACATGAATTATTATTATTTTTTTGTATAATTAATGAAGTTTTTCTTTTATGTTCTTTAATTGCGGAAATTGTGGAAATATAACATTAATTAATATGGTCTTGCCACCCCAGTCTCACTTTGGTGTAAAATGATTTTATACGCTACTGGGCACCGAAGATTTGATCCTTGACTGTGTTTCAGGAAAATTTTCATCCTATCAAACAATAAGCTTTAAATTTTTAAGAAATACCAACATCAGATCGCTTTCATTCTCTGTGGGGTCGATGAGTGGCGAGATTTGAGACCAATCAACGAAGAAAGGATTGCTCGTATTCCATGAAAATAAAACACCAACATAAGAGAAAAAGCAAAACCCAAAAGGGGGCGTTCGCTTCGTAAAATCTTTAAAGTTTCTCAGTAATTTTTTAATCATAATATTGCATTGCTGTATTTAGTTCAACATATACGATAATATTGATGAAGTTCTAAAATTACTTTGGCAATCTTTTTAATGTTTCACAGCAATCTTTTAATCGTAATGTTACATTGATGTAGAGAATGTTGGTAGAGACCTAAGATTACTTTGGCAATCAAATTACTGTAAAATATGACAATTTGATTTCCTTCAAGAGCTTAGGCAATCGGGATGTTCTTATTACTATTATGTTTTTTTTTCATATTGCCCTCTTGAAACATAACATGCGTTCAAAAGAGCTTGTTTTTTCATAAAATAATTTTACTATTAATATAATATATTATATTAAAACTTTCTATTATAAATTAATATAAATAATAAAAAATTATCATATTAAATTATATATAATAATTAATTAATTAAATATAATTATATTTATATAATTGTTATAGTATTTTTATACTAATATATTGATAAAAATTTAATATTATGTGATATAATATATAATATAATATTAAATGTATTATATAATTAATATAATTTAATGATGTTATTAAATTATTATTATAATAATATTATTATATTATATTATATTTATTTAAATTTTAAGAATTACATGTGCGATAATATGATGCCAGAATGAAATTTGATATTTCATGAATCAAACAGCTCCTTAATATTATTCATTTTTATAATTTAAAATTCATAGTACTTGCACCCTTTTTTTTTTTTTTGTTTTTAAATCTTTAGCCAAAAGGTTTCAACACTTTTTTTTTTTTTAATGATATAATGCTTCAAGCCAGACAAGCGTGCAGGCCCATAACAAGTGGCCCCACCTGGTTTGGCGCTCTTAAGTCCTTAATTTACTTAACAAACAAACAAACAAACAAACAATCAAACCTGACATAAGAGGCCCCAAACGATTCATGATTAGCGACTCCGCTAGGTCTCACTTTTCTGGGTCTTGTTTGTGCCTGTTCCCTGACCATAACCTGGAGTTCCACGTAAATATTCTCTCAGTGCTGGACAAAAAGGCAATGGCCGACCGTGCCAGGAGGCCTTCTTCCTTCCGTTACCTAAAACCTGGAGTTTCATGTAAATATTCTTTCAATGCTGGGCACAAAGGCATGGCCGACCGTGTCAGAAGGCCGGCCTTCAGTTACCTGCAACCAACCTCAGCTTATCAGACTTCACACCGCCTGCGTCGTGTCACTGAACCCACTCACCTGCTCTTCAAAGGCCGGCCATAAAGCGGGGTTGGTAGGACTTCCACTTCAAGACCACGCATAAAAGAGAAAGGAGTTGTTGGTATGATGATCTCCCAGATGGTAATGTAGTGAGGATTTTATTTTTCAAAAAACCAAACAAACAAAAAAGTTGTAAAGGTGTGCTTGCTTTTCTACAATATTTGTTATTTTTACCGTGGTTTCACCTACCACACTTCAAGTACTCTCAATATTGACTTGCCTCCCCTTCTCTCTTTTTTTTTTTTTTTTTTTTTTTTTTTTAATTTTTTGTGGTAGCGTGGTTATTATTTGGCCGATCGGACTCGATTAAAGTTGGTCGCCAGTCTCTTTCTCTGTCTTTTTCTTTTGTCATGATTAAAGTCGGGCTCGCAGGTGGGCACCACGGCGCGCCACCAAACCCCGATTGCGAAGGCCATCCGACATATACCCTTCAACAAAGCTGAATACTTTTTCTTGTTACCTTGAACTTAGCAATGAATAATAGAGAGTTTCAGTGAGAGGACCAGTGGTTGGAGAAACGTACTACACTACCGGTCAACCAAGATTTTGCATCCATAGGTGGCTTGATCAAACTAGGTGGCTCATGACACCTATCTTGCTTTTTTTTTTTTTTCCTGTTTTTTCTAATGTCTAGATAAAAATTGTGATATTTTAAATTTAATTTTATATTAAATAAAAAAAAATTATATGCTTATAACTCAACTATTCATTAATTTTTATTTAAATTTTTAGACTATATAGTTTTAATCCATTAACAAGTTAATTGAAGCGGTAAGTAGGCTTGAAGCGTCACAAATGGTATTAGAGCTAATCTGATTGTGCAAAAGTTGATGGACAAGCATGAGAAATTGAATCAGGTAGAATTGAAGCATTACAAATGATATCAGAACCGATCCAAGTGTGCGAAAGTTGATAGATGGGTATAAAGAAAAGGGTATCCATAGAATAGTGATAGAGTTCCGCCATGCATAGAGCCACCATTGCAGCACCAATGAGTTAGGAAGATATTGTAATACCCCAAATTTAGTCACACATTCGATGGAAAAGAAATGTATTATATGCTTATAACTCAACTCTACTTGCTATCCATTAACTTCGAACCGTAGCTAATTTCATCTCTGCATATCTTTATTTTATAATATTTGCTTAAATCTATCATGTTTAATAGCCTATTTCTTCTTACACCAACACCACCACCAACAGCAAAAACAAAATAGTTTCTCTTCATTGTTTGGTACATCATCCCTTGTTTTGTATAATTATATTTATTAAAAATAAACAGCAGCAGCATCAGCAGCATATCCTTTCTTCACATTACATTCTTAATTGGATGATGCACTTGTTGAGTAGACAGACATTGGATGAATCAAGTAGCCATCCGGAACCTAAAGACCGTAATACTAAAAATAAAGATGGAAAAAATCACTATCCTCGTGCGTTTATGAACTCCATCGAAGAGAAAACTGCATGGTTTTTCTTCATATGAAGGTGTTCAAGAAGGGAAACTTTTCTCAAGCCCTTGTCAACAACTAGCATAAGGACTAGTCTGATGGAGATTCACCACAAGAAGAGTGGTCCTGTGGTTGGCACCCTTTGAGTTCCAGGTTTCAACGTTGGGTCCCACAAGTGGGTATCATTAAATTCAAGCAAAGTTTTCCCATTTCAACATTGGGTCTCACAAGGGGTTCATGAAGATGCCGGCAAACGTGGTTTGAGACAAAAGCTACATACCCTTGGATGCGACCATGCTACAGGCCCTTTTCTGGAGAGAATCATTGTGTGCCTTGTGTAAGGCCTACTTGTTTTCGATGTGATTTTCTTTAAAAATGAAGCTGCAAGGAACACCGGGGGGGGGGGGGGGGGGGGGGGCCAAATGGAGCACACCATAACAAGTGGGAGTGCATTAATAGTTTAAATCAGAAATCTCACCCCTTTATTATATTAATTGTGCTTCTTCGCATATCCATAGCACGTGTACATATGTCTATACTTCGTTACTAACGCCTTGCCTTGGGTGACAATGTGGGGCCTTCACGATCGCATGATGCTTTAAAGGTTGGAGCAGTAGGCATCTTTTTCTTAACTTAAGTCTCTGATTTGGTAGTTGATGGATTGTCTGAAAAAACAAAGAATCTGGAAGTCTTTGATTGCTGGACAAAACTTAGTGACATATACAATAATTCCATTTGATTAGTGACGTATATCCATCATCATTAGGTCTGAAATGCTTAACGAATTTATGTTAGTTGTCAAGAGGTATGGTTGGACAAGCATCGCTTTTGAAGCAAAGAGCTATACGGTAAACATTTGATGAACTGCATTTAAGTTTCATCCTTGATTTCTAGCCAGTGTCGAGTAAAAATTCCGTATGAGTAATTATGATACTTTGCCTATAAACAGTCTGAGACAATAATATACAGTCACAAAAAATCTGATCATCATTTTAGTAAAATAGTGAACGAGTGCATTTTCTAGTTCCCATATAATGAACGACAATCTTTAAAGAGAACGCCATTCTTTACATATCGCAGTACAGTAGAGCGGACGGAGGTCTTGTACTAGTTTAGGTGCATACACTCCTCTCTAGCAAACAAGCAAGCAGTCATAGCAGCTTCAAGAGATGATCTTGAGGTGTCCTTTCTCCTGGAGGCTCTTTACTGTTTCATAGAGGCTCTGAGTCACTGGCGTGAACTGGAGGCCAAGGTCCTTGAGCCGCTGGTTTGAGAACTTGTATGGCTTCTTTCTAGGATTTACCTCATCGGAGCACCTGCAATGCCATGATTTTGATCCATGAGTTCCAAGAATATCTTGTCCAAATCCACCTTGCTAAGAATTCCAGAAGGGTGAAAAATTGATTGCTATTGAATCAATATCACTCAAACAAATTATTGAATATATGTTCGGCAGTTTGTATGATGTGAATGAATGAAGGGCCAAAAAAAAAAAAAAAAAAAAACTGCACTACCACTCATCTAAGAGAATTAATCTCGGATCATCATTAATTTTTTTCCTGAGGAGTGTTCAAAAGTACGTCATTGAGGGCTCTTTCTACCTGTTCTCGATTCAATGAATTGACTTGGAAGTAGTCCACCTCTTACGGGTGGGGCTGCAGCACGAGATCCAACCAGACATCCAAGCTAACAGAGACACGTGGCATCCATAAGAAAGAAGATTCTCCATGGCTGACGACTGCCACCCAATCACCATATTTTTCCTGCCTGCCAAGTTAGAAACTTCCTCGTGGAAGCCCTTACCTAACCCCTCAAATATTTTTGAAACAAACTATTGAGGGTATAGGATATAAGGTTCAGGACTAGAACCCCTCACCATTTCCAAAAAGAAAGAGAGAGGAGGAAGGAAAAAAAAAGAAAAGAAAAGAAAAGGGAGTGGATTCATTCCTGATTTGCTTGCCAGATGACAGAACGGAGTCATCCTATCAATATTCCAGTTATTTAAAAAACTTTATGATTTAAAATTTCTTACACCTATGGACCGGTGGTTCTTCTAACCAGCTGATAGCTGTTGCTTTCTACTTAAACCTGCGCTAAACGACTCCCCAATCCGAACGTGTTCGTCTGGTGAAGGGCTGATGGCTACTGGAATCCAAGTGAAAGGACGTTATTGAAACTATAGGAAGAAAATTCGCCCTTCTCTTCTCTTCTCTTAAATTGTGAAACAAGACTGGGATTAGATAAACAGTATTAAACTTTAGCTCTCTCTCTCTCTCTCTCTCTCTCTCTCTCTCTCTCTCGTATTAATCTATGGGATCATGAGGTGGTAAATACCGAAATAATAATAATAAAAACATCCTTGGAAAAATAATAAATGTTTGGTTTTCTTTCGTTTGGTAATTTAATCATTAGTATATGGCAGGTAGCGTGCTTTAAAAGAATATATTAATGCCTTCCCCAAGAGTCTAAAGAGCTGATGTCATGATGATGTAAAACCACGTCAGCCATAAAAGCCACGGGAGGCATAAACTATTCTTGACCAAAGACCATCTTAACTGGTCTTAAGATAACATAAAAGAAATGATAGACAAAACGAGGAGGGATGCGTTACGAAATAAACGAAAGATGGCCTTTTCCAAGACCTTTCCTCCTGACCAAGGCATTGCTAAACTAGAAAAAACCCACGTTAATACGTTTCATCATCAAATGTATCTTCCATCCTTCTGTGATAATATTTCGTATGTTCTCCACCTAAAAGTGAAAGCTAGGATAATCCTATCATGTTTACTGGTCTTCGCTGGATTGGCCGTATCGGTAAATCCACAGAAGCTAGCGGGGGAATCTTGGACATTGTTGCTTGTATGGAAGTTTTCATGCAAATAAATGATTAAAAAACCTTCCAACAAGACGTCACTGCGGCCCAACCAAACCAACCATTATTAATAGCTTAACTTCAGCAGTGGGACTTCCAGAGGAAGAATAAGAATATGGTGACCCATCTACCCCTGGTCCTCAGAAACTCGAGGTAGGTCCCCTTTATATTTGTGGTGCACTAAGGATAAAGAGGGATGCACATGCCACGAGTCGTAGGCTGTCCTCATTGGACGATTCATGGCATCCAAATTCCTGGTGAAGACCCTCACCCACGTAGCCGATGTGGGTGGATGCGGAGCTATCTCAACCACCCCTATACGTACGGCCTAGATCAAGCGGGAAACATGTACGTGAGAAAGCGACGTCAACCAACCAACCAACCAACCAACCAGGGTGACGAAAGATGAACCCGATATGCTCTCCTACCGGAACCGTTTAACACCAGCAAAATGAACCGTCGCAAGGAAAGAGGGGGGGGGGGGGGGGGGGGGGGGAAGGATGGGGTTAAGAAATAAATTACTTGGTGGGGACGGGGTATTCGGGGAAGAGCTTGGCGAGGATGCGGACGACGTCCTCGCGGTGGAGGACGCTCTCGGCGCAGAGGAAGCGGCCGGCGGCGCCGGGGGCCTCGAACACCAGCACGTGCGCCAGAGCCACGTCCCGGACGTCGACGTAGGCCTGCACGGCGTTGGCGTACTTGTTGGCGGAGCCGTCCAGGTACTTCATCACGTGAATGATGCTCGCATTCACCGTCGCCTGCAGCAGCGGCCCCATCACCAGCACCGGGTTCACCACCACCACGTCCACCCCCCTCTCCTTCGCCATCTCCCACGCCGCCTGCTCCGCCACCGCCTTCCCGTAACAATACCAGTTCTGCGACAAGGTGCGATTCAGTTTCAGTTCGACGGAGATGGTGACTATTAACAAAAGATGGAACCGGAACGAGCCAATTAGAACTGGATCGACCTTGGTGTTCTTGCAGTATTCGAGGTCGCTCCAGCACGACTCGTCGACGACCACATCGGGACCGCGGTTCGGGTCCATGGTCACGGCGCCGATCGAGGAGGTGAACACCACGCGGCGGACGGTGCCAGCATCGGCGGCGGCGTTGATGACGTACCTGGTCCCCCTCACCGCCGGCTCTACCATTTGCTCCTGAATTTAGAGATGAGACACCGTTCGTTTTAGTCGTCCAAATCAATTTAAAGTAAATTTTCCGGTTTTAGAGAGAAGAGGGGAGTGTTTTAGAACGGTGGATGAGTCGTCGTACTGGATCATCGGTCACCGGGGAGGCCGTGTGGAAGACGCCGTGGCAGCCGTCGATGGCAGCCCGCAGGGCGTCGTAATCAAGAAGATCGGCCTTGCAGAGGATCAGCCTCTCCTTCGCCCCTTCCAGAGCTTTTAAATGCGCGTTCTTCGGATCATCTAACATAGAAAGGGAAGGATCGTTTCAAAAATGAACACAAACAAAGGAGGAGGAGGAGGAGGACGAGGAGACTATCGGAAGTTAGAATGCAAGTATGGTGTCAAGCCCTGCCGTAATTGTATCTATACCTGGGTTTCGAACGGTCCCTTTGACGGTGTAGCCCTTCTCCAGGAGGAGCTTCACAAGCCACGAGGCGATGAAGCCACCGGCGCCGGTGACGCAGACGGTCTGGCCCTGGCCGGAGACAGTCGAAGCATCCACGGTCATTTTGACGACGTTGAAGGGGAGTGCCGGGTGGACGAGCAGAGGGAACGGAGTGTGAGACGAGAGAGAAAAAGATAGAGTTGGTGGGGTTGGTGAGCACTGAGATGAGGCGGATGAGATGCGCGCTGGCGGGACTTTGATTTATAATCCGGGCCAATAGAGAAATTTGTGGCCACGGTTAATTAAAGGGAGTAGGTGGCGAGGTAACTTCTATCGATTGACTGAGGTGTCGTCAGCCTGCAATGATCCTGCCGGGTAATCATGGGTCAATCCGCGCAACCCAGAATGTTGACGATTATGCCTGATCGCCGGGTTGGTGGAAAATATAGGTCAAGCCCTTCCATCTAGGTACATGCCGAAAGAAGAGGAGTAGGTGAGGCTGGGAGATGCTTACCAAATGAATAGAAAAAACAAAAACTAAAAAATAAAATTTAAAAAAAAAAAAAAAACATCAAGTGGTGCCTCGGTGGTCACACTCCCTCATTATTCCTCTCAAATTGTGATGATTACTTCGATATTGACGTGTGCATATGTAATACACTGGATTAATGTAACTTAGAAGGTTGAAGATTGACCCGGGGTTAGAGGCCTTGTCAGTCAATCTGCATAAATGAAATAATGGTCAAAGTTTTTTTTTTTTTAAAAAAAAGAAATAGCTGGAAAAGTGCACAAAAAAAAAAAGAAATAGCTGGAAAAGTGCACGGAAGGAGGAAGGAAACCTTGTACAAGGGAAGAAAGAACAAAACAATGGTAAAACTAGGGCTACAATCAAACTAGATTGAGTTGAACCTTTACCCTTGTGAATCTTTTATTTTTTAAAAAAATCTCTGTTCTAGTGTAATTCAATCCTAAGCTCAATCTTAATTTGAAACTAGGGGCTCGTTTGGTTCACAGAAAATGACATACAAACAGAAATAAAATGTCTGAAAATTAAATTTTTAGGCATAGAATGTTTAAATTATCACGTTTGGTTGACCATGAAAAACAGGCATTTTTCTTAGAAAGAATGAAGCTGTCACGTTTGGTTGAATAGTTTCTTTCTTAGGAAAATAGTATAAAATACCAATTATACTCTTTAGTTTTTAAAACTTTTTTTTTGCCATCTAATTTTTTTAACTTCTATATGGGGTTATAAAAAATGGTCAAGAAATCAAAATAACAAAATTCTGAAGAAACATACCCAAAAAAAAAAAAACACAATACCAAAAAAAAAAATTCAGAATCAAAAACCAAATTGACACAATAACAAGCATCAATTTGTAGAAAAGATTTCAACCAATTCTTACTTCTTTTTCAGTTGACACCCCATGAATCTGAAGTAAGGAGAAGCAAACGAGTGAGAGCTGAAGCGTTTCTTCTCTCCTTCTCTTGCCCGCTGATTTGAAAAAAATGGTATATGATGGGAAAGAGGGTATGTTGAAAGAAAAAGAAAATACGCTGCAGTGGAAAAGTAAATCCCATGATTTTATTTCCCATAAAATGCAGAAATTCAAATCACGTGGAAATAGAGTATTCCCACGGATGGGCCCTAAAAGCGCGAATCAAACATTCTAATTTGCGAAAAATAAAATTTCGTAATCTCTTTTACCATGAACCAAATGAGCCCTAGGCTAAAAGTGGGCTGGATTAGGTCGAATCACACCCCTACCCAGTTAGAGTTTGATTTTTTTTTCAAAACTTAGGCCTAAGCCCATCTCGAAACTAACCTGACAACAATGGGTCGGCTTAAATTATCATTCCAGAACAAAGAAGGGAAAAAAAAAAAAAAAAAATGATGTCCACCATTAGGGAGAAAAAGAAAGTGAGGGTTAGGGCACACGAATAATCCCTTCCTCCCTCTTCCTTGCCCTCGCCCTCGCCCTCTACCCCCATCAAGTGTGATTGAAATGTGATCGACGACGATGACGAGAGGGAGCGGCCTAATCAAGGTAAATGAGAGCCCCGTTGAGCTAGTATAGTCGAAGATCCTCTACTAAAAGGCCTTTGAGTCCATCCTTCTCCTTAGCTGCCAATACTTTGCCGATGTTGACATGCGCCTCTATATCTATGGCAATAAGAATACCTCCAAAATTTAGCATCTGCACCTATAGGAGTGGAAAGACCTCCTATATTTATGCCATCCATCAGAGCAATAGTACGCCGATGAGCAATCCAAGAAGGAGATCAAGGACATCCTCATTAGGTATGACTGCACCCTCCTCATGATCGACCCCCACCGTTACAAGCTCAAAAAGTTTGGTGCTAATGGCACTCATGCTCGTGCTCGATCTTGCATCGGTCCTCTTGAGTTTCTACTTTGTCTCTTGGAACTTGAAATAGTTCCAAGGTTTGGAATTCGATCAAAAAGTTTATACTTATTTTCGTTTGAGATGGATTATTAAGTTTTATTTTGATCATATTTTATGGATTTTGGCCATGATCATCTGTCCCATTTAAGTCCAAAAAAATTGAGTGAAACCAAGGCTCAATAACCAAAACTATATTAGGCCCAATAATCGAGCCTAGATTGGACTTTGATTTGGTCTGAACTAGTTCCAGACTAGGCCAATGCTTTACCTAAACTCGAACCAAAATTGATATAGGTTTTAGTTTTAAGCCTAAGCCCGCTCGAAAATAATGAAATCTGGCCCATAGCCCAGCCTAAATGGCCTTAGGGCAGCTCAAGCCCAATTCCAATTCTATCTTAAACCAGTTGAATAAACTTGTATTAACCTCTTTGAGCAAAAAGATGATAGACCTAGCATGCCCTCAACTATACCCTTGAGAGAAATCAATCAGATCAACCTCACCACAAGGATCCACTCAAACACAATAGAGGAACTCTATACACAACCTCTAGATGTTGGATTCTTGGTCTAGTGCTCTTCAATCATGAGATCTAAAATCAAGATTAAGGATAGAGAGAAGGGAGGAGAAGAAGAGAGGGGTGGGAAAGGAATAAGGGAGAAAATACCATTAGGAGGCGTTTGGTTTACGGTAATGTAATATTATTAGAAATCTTGCATTCCTATTAATCTTATATTTGATAATCAAATTCTCATAAATGAAAGATCACCACGTTTGGTTCATAATAGAAAAATACGGTAATCAGCTTACTATGTTTTTAAATTTTATTTGAGTTTTATTATAAATCTTTTTTATCTTTTAAGTGGTTCTCTCTTTTTTTTTTGCTAGAATATGGAATGTTCTGATAAAAATTAAAATTCTTTATAAATTAATTTTAAAAATATTATATATTTAAATATTATAAATATTTAATATATATTATATAATATAATATCCATTATAATAATATTAAATATCCTATTATCTAATACATTAATATATAATATAAATATTTAATAATATATTATATAATAATTTAATATGCAAGTTCATAAATATTAATAATTTAAAATTTAATATCCATGTATTATTATATAAATATATAATAGTATTTAAAATATTAAACATTATTTTATATTAAATATAAATTTAATATTAAATAGTATTTTATATTAAATATAAATTTAATATTAAATATTATTTTATATTAAATATTTAGATTTTTTTAGTGTAAATTAAATATATAATTAGATTAACTATTATTAAATATTTATATAGAAATCAAGAGCATAATTTAAGATTATAAGACTTTTATAACCTTAAATGCACACTTTTTAGATGTAAATCAAATTATCATGATTTGTGGTAATTTTAAATTACTAAAAATTAAATATTACAACTCAAATTATCATGTCTAATTACTAAACTTGGTAATTTATATGATAATTTTATATTACTAAGATATATTACTATAAACCAAATAGTCCTTTAGATTTTTGCACCAAGAGTTAGAGATTGAAAGGGAGGTCAAAAGAGAGATTTCAAATGAAAGTGACCAAACGCAATGTTGGCTTGATGTTGGTGGAGGTGGGGGCTCATTTAGAGGTTCAAGGTGGAGGCATGGTGCCAATAGTAGAAATGGCAAAGCAAAAAGAAAATGAGAGTAGGAAGAGATAATGCTGATAACAACAAAGGAGTCAAGAGACTTCTAGATGGTGGCCTTTGATCATGGTGCTAGAGAACTTGGGCTTGCATATGTCATAGTCAATAAAGGGTTCATTAAGAATACAGACGATAAGTAGACCTATTCACAAGCTGAATGGTTTGCTCAATCTTATAGCCCTTTATAAGTGCTTGGGCCAAGGTTTTAGACTCGACAGACTAAGTCAAACTTAGAAAGTAGGGCCAAGACTTGTATTTCTTTATGTTTGATGTATTTAAAGACTTAAATGATAGTTATTGTTGAAATATAAACTTAATGAGATAATAAACATGTGGTGAATTGTTGAAAAAATATTTTATTATTTATATTTAATATTTTTAATAAGAAATAAAACTATTCATAAAAAGGTAGAGGTAGCTCCAATCGAAGATAAATTAAGAGAAGGACAACTTAAATGGTTTTGACATATGCAACGTAGACCTAGAGATGCACCTGTGTGAAAGAGTAACTGATATATGTAGAGAAAAAAAGAGGTAGAGGTAAATCAAAAATCGCATGGGAGGAAGTTATAAAAAAGATGTAGAATTTTTGTATTTTACAAAAAATATGACTCAGAATAGAGCTGAATGGAGAAAAAGGATTCATATTGCTGATCCCAACTAGTTTGAAATTAAGACTTTATTGTTATTGTATATTTAATATTTTTAATATTTCTTAAGCATTTTTAATAATTTTTAAAAGATTTAAAAAAAAATAGTTAAGAAGCTCAAGCTTGGACTAAAGCTTGAAGTCTAAGGCTTGAGCATAATTTGGCCTCGACTTGGAATCTAGACTCGAGTTCAGTTTGACTCGATCTATGGATAGTTGCAATGACGAGCTATTTCACCTCTAACTTAACAATAATGATTGGCTATTGCTACTATTCTAGATAGCTATGAGGGCCATGTTTGGTCCAGTTTTGAGTCAACTTGAGGATTGATTTTTAGGCTTGGTCACCAAGACTGCTTCAGACTTAGGCTTTGGATTGGGACTGAGTTGAGCCATATATTTACTTGAGTCTTGTTCAAAATTTTTAGAGCCTATTTCTAAACTCAAAATCCAACCATGATTTTGTTAGGCCTAGCTCATGGCCTAACTTGAAATTAGTCAAGGTTGATAGGTCTTCGATTAGGTTGGGCGCACCTCTAGTCTTAAATCAAATGAGCATAGGATCTAATGTGCAATTGAAGTCGAACACATCTTAATTCTTAGTTATTTTGTAGAGACTAAGAGCTATTCCTCCTCTCAAGAAAATATAAGAGGTTAGCTTTCTAGGCTACGTGGAAGTATGATAAGCTAGAATGAAAGATGGAAGAGAACAAGAGAGGGAAGATTTAGCTTATGAATTGGCTGATTACTTGTTTCAAAATGAGCGTAGTACAATTCCTTTAATAGGTTACATACAATCTTTCATATACCCCTAGTAATAACAACACACCCTTTTATATGCAGCCTACTAATTAACACATTATTACTTCATCCTTACACATTCCCTCATAAATTAATTTTAATATATCTGAATGAATCTAGATACCAGTCTCTTAATATACCTTGTCTTTTAATATATCTTATCTCTTAAGCTTCCATATAGAGTACCGCTGAATCAAGTTTAAGTCCCAACACCTCCCTTAAAGTTGATTATCCAAAACTACCGACTCCAAACATGCTTAATAGATTTTGAAAAGCTTTTGTTTGGAGGGGTTTGGAGAAAATGTTCACTAATTGATCCTTGTTCCTTGTGTGCACAAGTTGTACTTCCTTTGCCAACTCGATTGTTGATTTATTATCTACATATAATTTTGTAGCCTTCTTTTGCGATACTTAAATCTCCTTTAATAAGTTCCTTAGCTATATAGCATAACAAACATAAGATACAAGAGTGACAAATTCTGCACCACATGTAGAGAGAGACAATATGTTGCTTCTTTGAGGACCATATAAATATTGTGTCTTCAAAAAAAAAGATAAATCCAAAAGTACTTTTCTGATAATCCATATCTTTAGTTCAATCACTTGGATATAGCGAAGAATATGCTTTGCAGCCTTTAAGCGAGACATCTTCAATTCCTTCATGTAGTGACAAATAAGTCCAACTTCATAAAGAATGTCGGGCATGATGCATGTGAGATAGCAAAGACTTCAAACCATTCTCTTGAAATAGTTGGGTTTATAAATTTTTTTTTCTCCCCTTTTGATCAACTTTATTCCAACTTCTACCAATGTATCAACCAGATGGCAATCCTCCATGCTAAACTTCTTTAAGATTTCTTTAGCATAGTTAGCTTATTAGATGAAAATATCTTCTTTCATTTTCTTCACTTCTAAACTCAAGAAGAAAGTCATGAGCCCAATGTCCATCATCTCAAATTCTTTGATTATGGAAGCTTTGAATTGTCTGATCATGGGAGACTTTTTTTGGTAAAAGATTAGATCATCCACATACAAATAAACATGTAATATTTCTCCATACTTGTTAGTTTTTATATATAAGGCATGCTTATAAGAACATTTTGAAAAACTATTTTGAACGAAGTAGCTATCAATTCGAGCATTCCAAGCTCTAAGAATTAACTTTAACATATAAAGACTATCTTCAACTTGTATGCCTTGCTTTCTTCATCTTTTTTCACATAATCTGAGAGTTGCTCAACATACACTTCTTCATTCATATAACCCTTCAAACAGGATGACTTCATATCCATTTGAAATACTTGCCATTTATTTTAAGATGACAAGGAAATAAGGAGGCATATATACCATCTTTAGGTGTACAACTAGAATAAACACTATTTCACAATCGATGCCTTGCCCTTTCTTTTTTTTTTTTTCTTAATTCCTTTCACCATAAGTCTTGTCTTATGCTTTTTCATCTTCTCCTTTTTGCATTCCTTTTAGTTTTGTAGACTCATTTGACTCCAATAGATGCATGTCCTTTTGGAGGAGAGGTGAGTTTTCAAATGTTATTCTTAATAATAACTTTTATTTCTTCACCTATGGCTTTTCTCCATTTCTCCTATTGCTTTGCTTCTCTAAAACTCATTGGACCATATCTTGCAAATGACAAAAACAACAAAATCTTCTTTATTAGTATCATGAATTCTTTTTATAATATTATAACAGTCCTTGTCGACCCCCTTTCCGACGGCGTGATTTCTTATGAAAATTGGGTAGAGATCTACTAGTCTTTATGCTAAGTACCATAAAGCTCTAGCGATCCCTATCCAATTGCCATAAGTTACATGCACAAAAATACAGAACTTGCTAAAAACTTTGACCTGCTCAATTCATTCATACTATTCATGAGATCACATCACAATTTATTTCATCATGCTCAGATAACATAAGACTTTCACATTATTCAACACATGATCCCAAGCAATATAACTTTCATCACTATACTGCTATAAAGACCATATGCACAAATCCATTCCACAATAACAGTCATTTCTTATAACCATCCAAGTCCAAAATACATCATAGGGTTACAGTTATACAGATCTATCCATATCCATTATCAATACATATACAATCCAAGTAACATAAATCCATGTCATCAACCAATTTATACACATCCAGCAACCCATATCAAAATCAATCATCCAAGAGCCAACCTGCTAACTCTGATCTGTAATCCAAAAAAATTTCAACAATAGAGGGGTGAGACCTAAGTCCCAGTGATTGGATAGCCATCTAACAATGGAAAAAAACTGAGAACTACATTTTAAAAGCCAATAAGCATACTGATACAACATATCATAATTGATACAGAAACCTTTTCAATGAGATAAGAAAACTCATAAGTTAGCTTATGCTTTCAATAATGCAACTTAAATAAGATAATGCTACTTTTACAAAACTTCATGATGATGGACTGGGTGTGCTACCACTAAGGTGCATCCATACAGTCGCCCTCCTGCAGGTGTACTCTTAGTGGGTGAGTGTACTGAGCGCCAAGAATCCCCGCACCACATGGCACCCTTCACATGTGCGGTTCACCCCAGGTGTGAGCTTGCCCATTTTCCTTGGGCCTCCTGCTTGCCCCCTCCATGGGCCTATATCTCTGTGCCCCCTCGGGTTATATAATAACCTAGCTCTTAACCGAGCTGTGATTCTTGCCCCACTGGACTGCTTACATCTGCCCCACTAGGCTGATCTAGCTTGTACTCCCCCTGGCCTCGGGATCATAGTACGATTGAGTCGCAAGGAGGTGCCGGCTATAATAGTGTGCAATGCTCATGCTATGACACAGTCACAGGGTGATCAGCCCCATAGATGACCCTATGCTCTTTATGTTGTATGCTATAAAAATATTCCAATACAAGTTTATAATCCAATATACAATCAGCTATACTTTCTTTGAAACATTGATATTCATGCATCCCCATGCATCACTTTGAAACATAAATCTGAAAAGTAAATTCCATGCTTTACTGAAACATGTGTTTTTATCCAAACAATGCTTTTCATAAAACTCTATACTTTGCTTTGAAATATGCTCTAGCCCATGTTTTCTTTTCTTTTCTTAAATTCATGCTTTGCTGAAACTTATGCTTTTTTTTCTAAAACTTATGCTTTGCTAAAACTCACTTTGCTTTGAAACATACTCTAACCTATGTTTTCTTTTCTTCTCTTAAACTCATGCTTTGCTTTAAAATATGCTTTAAGCCCATGCTTTGCTTTAAAACATGCTTTAAACTCATGCTTTGCTTTTAAATTCATGCTTTGCTTTAGAATATGCTTTAACTCATGCTTTGCTCTTAAACTCATGCTTTACTTTATAATATGCTTTGAGAATAAGATACATCATAACTGGGTTCTTATTTCCCATATTTAACTATCTGAAATACTATATTTAGCATAACATACTCTGATTTATAGCAAAATATCACTATGCTTTCATAAAATATTTCTCAAAGCTAGATGAGAAACCCACTCACCTTAGCTGCTAGCACACTGCTATAGCTGCTATTTCTTCAGTTCTAGCCCCCTTGAACCAATCTCTTGGCCTAAGTCATCATATATGCATTATTAGGGTCACATGCACCAAAAGTTTCATGAAACTATGCATGCATGCTCTATGCCTTCATATTTTAGCATAATATAATCCCTAACATGCTCAAGAATTCACAATCTACACATGCTATCACCTCATTTGCCTCTAAATCATGAGATTTAAACATCATTCTCTAGCTTAGGGAGGTTTGGACTTACTTTAGAAAGGATAGTTAAACCATTAAGCCTTTTTCCTTTCCTTCCCTTCCTCTTCTTCTCTTCTTCCTCTCTTCTTCTTCTTTCCTTTTTCTTCTTCTCTTCTTCTTCTCCACAGCTGGCAGAACCCTCTCCTTTCTTTCTCCTTTTTCTCCCCCTTTTTCTCTCTTTTTTCTCTCCTTTCACACGCCGCTTAAGGACCAAGAGGGATGGGTGACCTTAAATGCTCTTAAAAATTTCCATTTTGCCCCTCTCCACTCTTAAGTTACGCTTTTCAAAGCCCACATGGCTTCCTTCTCCACCAAGTATTTTTGTCCCTTCAATTTTCTTTCCTATCTTATTCTTGATCAAATCCTCAAATGACTTTTTATCAAATTTCACTTTTGCCCTGGCCAAATTTTCGTTAATGCCCTTGGCCAAATTCCGTTATCAGATAAAAATAGGGGTTACTCACCTATTAGTCAGCATGGATGCTAGCTAATGAGAATGAAATTATCCTCAAACCATTTTCCATAGAAGATTTTTATCCGCTTGAAACCTCAATTAAGCATGCTTGGGTGAGAGCGATGGGTGACCCACTGGGAAGTTCCTGGATTAAGAGTGAAATTGGTCTTAAACCAACTCCACAGATAAAATTTTCATAGTAGTTGACCAAATAGTCGGCTACTGTGGCCAAAATCTCTTGCAAACTATTTTTACAGAGTATTTTTTCAAAGTAGTCAATTGAGTAGTCAACTACTTTGGTCCAGAAAAATAAAAAAAATCCTTCCCAGGCAATATACAGAATGTTTTTCCATAGTAGTCGACTGAATAATCGACTACTGTGGTAATAACAACTTTTCCAAGCCTTTAACAGTGAGTTTCAGGGTGTTAGCCGACTCTAGAGTCGACTAACTACCCCTGTTAGCTCACTAGAATTCCATGGATGAAAATTTCCCACTCGTTAGCTGACTTTAGAGTCAGCTAACGTATTTCCTCACAGGTTAGCTGACTCTAGAGTCAGCTAACCTCAAATTCCCTTCCCTTTTTTTTTTTTCTCATTCCAAAAGCCATTTTCTCTCATAAAACCTTTTCTAAAAGTTCTTTTTATGCATTTCAACCTTCAAAATTTTCATTCCAACTTTTCCCAAGGATCAAAAGCAACTAGTAGACATTGAAATCATTACAAAAACTTCAATTATAAGCCCAAATAATTGATTTTATCAGCTTTTAGGAAGGATCATGGAGAAAAACTCAAAATAACTTCAAATTTCAGCTTTTACATCTTTTCAAGATTTCACTCAAATAATTAATACCAGAAGACTAAAATAATAATAAAAATATGCTTAAAATAAAATTATAAGTCTTCCAAGTTCAGGATATTACAGTCCTAGATGCTTTTTGTCTTTGGGGCAGTTCTAACTTCATTGCTTATGTCTGGTCCTTTTGGTAATGTCTACATCGCTCTTTGAAATGAAATTGACTCTTTATATGTCAGATCCTCTTCATCATCAATGATGTCTTTTTTTGCCCTTTTTTTTTCTTTCTTATTTCTCCAATCCCAAATTTGTCCTTCATCAAATTCAATATCTCTAGAAAATAGAGATTTGTGAGAGGATTATATAGTTTATAGTCATTAGAATTCTCACCATAACCCAAAAGCATGCATTTTTCTCCTTAATCTTTTAATTTTTCTCTTTTTTGTTCTAGAATTTTGACATATGCCACACTTCTAAAAACTTGCAGATGATTCACTTGAGGCATGTGGGAGCTCCAAGCTTCTTTAGGTGTCATGTTCCAAAGCCTTTGTGTAAGGAAACTTTTCAACCATAAGCAATGTCTTTTCCCTAAAATTCTTTAGGCATATATCTTTCCTTAAACATGCAACAAACCACATTAAGTATAGTATTTTTTTTTTTTTTTTAGAAATCCTGTTTTGCTGAGATGAATATGGTATTATAAATTGGTGATTGATTCCATTTTCTTTACAATAATTCTGAAATACAAGTGAACTATATTTTCCTCCATAATCCGATCTTAATGTTTTGATGTGAAAATTGTTTTGCCTTTATACCATACTTTTAAGGGTTTTGATATGATACTCCTTTATTATGTTTTAAAAGAAATATGAAAAAAATTAGAATCACCCATATGGTAAAGGATGTTTTGGCCATTTAACTTTTGTGACCAATTAGATCGTTAGAAACACGGATTCTCTCTTTTGCTCTAAGATGAAGGATCTTTTAGCTATTTAACTTTCATGACTAGTTAAATTATTAAAAACATGGATTCTTTCTTCCACTCTAAGGTCGTCACCCATCAAAGTTATCGTATCCTTTGCCAATGCTGTCTCCTCCATTTTTTCATTAGAGCCACCACCTTGTCATTTCCTCCTTTTCCTAATAGAGTTTTCATCTCTTTTGTTTTCCTACTAGAGCTACAGTCTCTTTTGCAGCTCTACCACCATAATATTAGTCTCTGCAAAAGTGCTGACAACCCTACTTACGCAATGTAGCACAAATCTTCTGCTTAGAGGGGACATGCTGATCCTTTGCATCATGCGCATCCATTAGAGTCACTATCTCTTTTGCATCCTCACTGCATTGCGGTTCCATTGTGATAGCAGCCTCTGTAAAAGTGGGTAGCTCCATTGTATATGTAGGAAGAGGGAAATGGTCCCACCATACACCGGATCACTCATTTTTACCATATTAGTCTATAAAATCCAACTTTTTAGTGCACCAACTATGCACATAACTGACTAGAATCAATTACCAGTAAAGCATCTATATCCCTTATAATAAAATCAAATGATTGATATTTTAATATTTAAAAAATAAAGAATATCATACCAAAACCCTACTTTTAAACTCTTAAAATCTTTGAAAAACCTTCTTTTTTTTTTTTTTTTTCAAAAACTAAACTCATGTCTTCTCACTATAATCAATAATAAAGGTACGATAATACCTATTGTCACCGATAGATACAGGTTAAGTAGGTTCATAAATATCTTTATGTACCAATTCAAGAATTTCAGGTGCTCTTTTAGGTCTTCCTATTTTGAAGCATTTTCTATGCTGCTTTCTAATAATGTATTCTTTACACTTTTGATTAGATCCATCAATCCAATAAATTCTTGTCACCATTTTTTTCTTTGATAAAAGTTTTAGCTCATCAAAATTTAGATGGTCAAATCTAAATGCCATAAAGTAGTGCTATTTCTAATATATGCTTTAAGGCATTTAGGTTGGTTAACTTGCAAGTTTAATGGAAACATTCTATTCCTTAATATGCATATGTGTGATTAAGGTATTATTTTTTTCTTGAATTAAAAGGTCTAATTCCTTCGTACAAATATCATAGCCCTTTTCAAGTAATTAAAGCTAAATTTAAAATATTGCTTCTCATATCAAGAACATGATAAACATCAAAAATAAACTCATGTGCTCTATTTTTAAGTTTGATAAGGATTTTATCTTTTCCTTTCACTTACCTTTTTGACAAATCTTCAAAAGTGATAACACCTTTGTATCCTTCATCAAGCTCTATGAATAATTCTTTTCTTCCACATATATGATCACTACCTCAGATGTCAAAATACCACATGCTTCCTTGATCTTCTTCGACTTCTTTGGAAGCCAACAATAACATGCCTTCTTCTTTTCCTTCTTTTTCACCAAATTAACTTTTGCTCCTTCATTGTTAGCATCTTTATACCAACATTGGAACTATATTAGCCAAACTTCTTGCAAATATAATGATGGACTTTAGATTTTCCATTCCTTGATCTATTTGTATATTTTCCTCTTACTTGGACTTTTTGTAATTGTTGCCAAGGTGCCACCCTTTCTCCTCTACTTATTTATCCTCTTCATTGACCTTATGAAGTTCCTTGGAATCATCCTCCTCTTCCTCTTCATCCATGGCTTCAACCTCTTTGATTTTTCTTTTCTCTTAAATCTTCCTTCTTCTCTTGTAGTATGAGCGTTGTTTCAAGTCCTATTCTTCAATGGTTATAACCATATAATCAAATTCTGGCCAGGTCCACAGACAACACCTTTTCCATCACTCCTACATCAGCTAGTGTTTCACCATTTCTTCTAAGTTGATTAACAACCACTGCCATTCTTGAAAAATAATCATAAATAAACTTAGAAGCTTTCATTTAAAGATTCAAATTTAGCTATTAGATTTTATAGGTTAATTCTCTTTGCCTTCTCAACTCCTTTGAATGTCTTTTGAAATAATTCCGAAGCTTCTTTTGATGTAGCAGCAGTAGCAATGATTTCATTGTTGGCTTCATCTATACCTTGGTATATGGTGAATGATGCCTTCTTATTTTTCTTCCTTGAACTTTTGAGTTGATCCATCAACTCTTTTGAGAGGACTACCTCTTCATGTTATGATTCTAATTCCTTGTAGCTATCTTCAACAAGCTCCATCAAATCTTGGGAACTAAGCAAAGGTTTCATTTGAAAGTATCAATTCTCATAATTCTCTAGGACATATTGGGAGAGGCCATGGGTGGAGTATAATTAGGCTCTAATACCATCAATGTAGCCTATGTAGAAGTATGGTAAACTAGAATAAAGGAGGGAAGAAAACAAGAGAGGAAGAATTTAGCTTATGAAATGGCTAATTGTTTATTTCAAAATGAGCATGAGTACAACCTCTTTTATAGGCAATATACAACATTTTCATATACCCTCATAAATCAACTTAAATACATTTGAATGAACCTAGATACTTGTCTCTTCATATACCTTGTCTTTTTATGTACCTTGTTTCTTGACTTTCTGAGATGCTTCATATCCATATAAGATTAGCGATGATCTAATGGGGAGGTGATACGATCACTGTATTTGATTGCACCTCGGTGATTTATATGGCGGTAATCTCAAATTACTCCTACCTTTAAAATTACCATCCAGCCCAGTATTCTCATACCTATGAGGTTAGATATCCAATATCACCATCAATCAGTGATTTTGCCTTGGGATTTTAGGACCAAAATACCTCTCATCCATAAAAAAAATACTTGATATTATTTTTATATTAATATTATATAATTTTATATTATAATAATATAACACAATCTTATTATATTATAATAATTGTAATATTATAATTTAGCTACAATATAATATAATATTATAAAAATAATGTTATAATTTAATTGAAATATTATAATAATAAATAATATAAAATAATGATAAATTATTATAGTACTTGCAAAATATATAAGGGGTAATTATTTCTTAAGGTAAAGAAACATTAGCTATTCAAGGGTAATTTTGATATTTAATGATGATCCAGGATTCTTATGATATAATAAACATGGCATTCTTAGATCACTGAGAAAATCTTTAGTAACTAGCTTATATTATATCAAATATAATGATATTTAATCATCATGATGACTTTGTTTGGATTACCAAATTTTTTTTTCAATCTAAAGTAATGCTAAATTAAGTTTGATTTTTAATAAGCTTTGGACGTTGCTATCAAAATTCAAAACTCGGTGAAGTTGAGAGGCTTTCAAACAACTAAAACAGAGCGGCCCGCTCGGTTAGTGGGAAGATGACAGTCAAAATCCAAATATGTCATAAAAGACGGGTAGGTGAAGCAATAAGACAAGTTCTTTTTTTCCACTGGGCGAAAGGAAAAAAACGTGCCCGCATACCATAAAAAAAAAAAAAAAAAAAAAGAAAATTTCCCCGGGGGGATTCCAAGCTCGGCGTCCATCGAAAGCATTCCAGCGGATGGGTCGCGGCTGGGGTCCGGGAGGACGGAGGTGATTGGAATCCCTTTGGGTGTGTGGTTACGATGATTTAAATATTTCTTTTTTGCGTAAAAGAAAAGAAATGATGATAGATATACTTTGGACTTTCAGATTCGTGTTGGTGGTTCTGAGGTCCGAAGATCGGTGAAGAGAGATTATGGGGGTACAGACCAAATCTTGCAGGAATACACGTGTCCCTGTTTGTCTGACCGGAGACGCACGCGCGGGCCCACTCGTGAGAAACGCGTTGACTTGACTTGATTAATTAAAAAACAAAAAAAAGCGCGGCAACCTAATAATTGCCATCGTGTCGTTCCGGAAACTTCCTCTCCGGAGCGGGGAGCAGAGCGGAAGGCACCCAATCCTCTGTTCGATTTCTTTTCTTTCTTTGCGTCGCTCTCGGCCCAACTCTGGCGTCGCAAAGGAGAGGCGAAGGTGGCTGACAGGCTTGGGCAGCACCAAACCTTGAGACTTGGGGCGCGAGTTTTTTTTCCCTCCTTCCTCGGGAGGAGGAACGAGAGCAAAAGAATATACAAAAAGTCACGGCAGTGGGTTGGTAACAACCATGTTAAGGGCTGTTGGGAACAGCTGTTGGCCAGCTTAAAAATATCTTAACAGCCCATCTAAGTAGAGCATTGAAAGAGAGCAGAATTAAAACGTATATGAGTTGCAGAGAATCCATAAATAATGTTAAAATTTATCTTAAAAATTATATGTGCAACAACTTTTTTTTTATTTTATTTATATTCAAATAAAATTTCAGCCCTCTATCGTATAATCTTAAAATTTAAAAATAATATATATATATATATATATATAACTTTTATTTTATTTTTTTTAAACAAACACAATCTTAGCTTTCAAAAAGATCCTAGCTTTAAGTCAATTTATAGGTTCAAATCTTGAAGGCTTTAATCCTTAAATATTCTGAGAATTTAAGAAAGAATCTTGTTATGAATCTAAAAATTTATATAAAAAAATTTTTAATCAAAAAAAGTTCTATTAATTTTAAAGTTTAATAAGAAATAATTTTTATAATCTTTAATCTTTTTTATCATTAAATTTTATACTCTTTTTCATCTGTGAATATAAATCATAAAATTTTATACTTTTTTTCATCCGTAAATATAGATCATCGAACCACATAATTTTTTTTTTATTTACTCTCTTATTTTATTTGTACCTTCTTGTTTTCTGTTATTACTACAATAAGTGGTGAAAAGCTTTTAGTGTCACAACAAATAAGGTATATAATAAGAGACGGAGAGAAATAAAAATTTATTTTGTTATTAAAAATAATAACATGGATGAATCAAATCTACAGCATATTAGCATTTGGGCTGACGGGTAAATCCGTTTGAAATTTTTGACTTTGCTTTCACTTGTAGGAACGCGTCCCAGTAGTTTGTTTTCGTTTTTTTTTTTTTTTTTTTTTCTTACTGTTTTTAATGTCTACCTTTTTCTTCCGCAAGTTTTTGCAAGATATAGTTGAGTACCTCAAGTGCTAAATAAAAAGCATAAGCGCGGAAATCTTATATATGTTTATCTTTGTCAAAAAAAGGACTGAAAAATGTAGGATTGATGCCCAAAGAAAAAGAAAAAAAAAAAAAAAAAGGAAAAAAAGAAAAGGACCGTCATCAAAGCATCATCAAGAAAAAATAAAATGATCAAAAGATAGGAAATAAAAAAGCAAATATGGTAGCTCTATGGCAGAGAGAGTTTGATAAGATCATTGCCATATTAGGTTAATACCATGCACAGCTTAGCCATGTTTGAAATGTTAAATAGGATTGGATTGAATTGAATTGGATCGGATTTGATAGAATTTTTAATACAATCCAATTTTTGAGAGAAAATGTGAGGAAATTGTATACCATGAACCTCATCAAAATATTAATTTAGCATATCTAAAAAATACTAAATTGCCAAACCAAGAAGAAGTTGGGATTGAGAAGCCATTGTGATTGGATTACTAATCCAATCCCATTTCAATTTATGATAGGTACCAATCACATCCTTAGTGGTGTCCATTCTAATTCTACATCCGTTTTAAGGAATACCGTGATCAAATTAGTCCAAAATTACGCAAGCCCAATAACTTAGCCCACTTAAATCCCGATACTGGGCCAAGCCCATTAATTAATCCAACGACCACCACGAATCACGCACCATGCCGGGAAAAGAAGATCAATCATAGCCGTCAGATCTTTTCCAACGTGGTGGACGGGAGAGCGAGAGACATAAGATCCGAAATAAATAAATAAATAAAGGGACGTGTTCCACAAGCAAAGCCTCCGGCACCCAGCGACGAGACTTTCCCCTTTCTTGGGCCCCGCAAGCAATTCCATGACTAATTCTAGCTTCGTTTCATTTTCATGGTTCAATTCGTGGGCTCTCAAACAAAACAAAACGAATACCCCGTGCGCAATAAGTGGGCCCCGAAATCCGCGAGCCTTATGCCGATTGGGGACCATCTGATGCTCCCCTTATGTTATGGATGAAAACACCTCCTTATGCAATCCGACGGTTGATGATCCATCATCTTAAAATAACACGGACCCTGATGCGGGCAAGCGGCAAAAGCGTCGGCTCCCTCTCGTTTCCCCAATTTCGTTTTCTTATTGGTTGCTCCCCGAGAAGAGAGCGGAGGAGGAAGAGAATGTCGGACGAGGAGCATCACTTCGAGTCGAAGGCCGACGCCGGCGCCTCCAAGACGTTCCCGCAGCAGGCCGGAACCATTAGGAAGAACGGCTACATCGTCATCAAAGGCAGGGCCTGCAAGGTGATGGATTCGACCCTTTTAGCTTTGATTCTTTTCTCTCCTGCGCGATCTTGGATTCTTGATGTGTTTCCTGTGGGAGTTGTTCGGATATTTCATAGGTTTGGTCGAGTTCTTGATGGATTCTTGACGTGGGTTTCTTCTCGACATAATTATTTGGAAATTTTTATGATTATGGTCGAGGGTCACTAGTTGTATTTCTAAATTTGGAATTTGAGATTCTTCATTGGGGTTGTACACGTAACCTAATTTGTTAGAAGAGTGAAAAGGAAATTCGTATCTCTAGTTTGGATGAATTATGATTTTAGTTGATTCATTATGGTCTAATGCTGGCTTATGAGTTTGCAAAGGCAGTTAGTTGCTTCTCACCAAAGGAGGACTCTCGAAGCTATGTGTCAGATTGTTCATCTGATATGTAGAGCAAGCAATCGTTAGCTTGATTTGTGTTGGGAATAGGTTTATCAAAGTTTTGTGCTTTTTTTTTTTTTTTTTTTTGCTAGGTTTTGTCATTGCTCATGGTTGTTAAAAGGCACTTTGGTTGGTAGCGAAATTTAACGTAGAGTGATCCTATTTTCCACCACCTTTAGCCTTGGATGGGGGTCATATGTTGAGTCATTGAAGTGCCAATCATTGCCAGTTGATAAGGTGATGTTTCTTGAGCACAGATAGGAGAAGTTGGTTAATGTTAGTTTTGTTCCTTGTTCTCAATGGGAGACAAGTTTGAGACTAGTGAATTAAGATTGGTATTGGGACATGAGGTTTGTTGAGGCGACAAGTAGTTAGCATGGATGATGAGGACGAGTTCCTTGAGTTCTTAACGGTGTTCCTTTTTTGGTACCTGATCTGTCTGGGCTTGTCATCTTGTAGAACGGTAAAGAGAATATTGCTTATCTTGTGTTTGTCGCGAGAAAGGTCAAACTACATAGCATAATAAAAATTTGCAACAAAGAGGCTGTAGCTAGATTGGTTAGCTGGAACGTTTGTAGGTTAAGATTATTTTGACACATTATCCCTTGTGCCTGTGCTGACCTTTTTAGTAGGGGTATTTGGGGTTTGAGGATCAATGGAGCAATTTACTTTAGAATTTGGAAAATATTGTGCAAGACAAAATGGGGCTGCTTAGCAGTTGACAGTATGAGGGCATATGATATGGTGTTGGAGGTCATCATGGAGGTTTTGCAACCAGAACAACATAAGATGGAAATGAAGACAGATTCATGGACAGGAGACTATTTGGGGTTCTGTTATGCCTTCTTCTGCTTTATTTTGATGGATTGGTTAGTTATGTCTAAGGTGAAGGAGTTTTCAGATACGTATGAGGTGTGTCAGGTAAACAGAGTTAGCTATCCAAGAGACATCTGGATAGGGGATAGGATATCTTGAGTGGATGGGTTAAGGTCTCAAGATAAAAGGGTTTGGATGTAGAAAGATGAAGAGCATTTCTCTGTTTTCTAGTTCCAGAGTTGCGCGTTTGTTGATGTTTTTTTTATTGTGGTGGGGCAAAGCGTTTGCAGCACAGGGTCAAAGTTTTTCATTGATTGGCTCTTCAATTGAATTTCATCAGTAAGCCAAATATGCCACATTCAAAGAAGATGAGGTTGTTCCATGTATTCTAATGTTCACTTGAAATAGTTTTTGAGTCTTTTTGAGGCTGGCTCATGGCCTAGAACTTGTACACTTTGGAACGGGAAGATATAATAAATGAACATAAATATGTTTCAGTGACATAGACATGCATGAATATGATTTCCATACCCTTTCCCTTTTTTATTATCCACATGCGATATATTTCTTTTTAGTATGCTGCCAGTTAGTTACTGATAGCATAGGAAGGTAGACCATAGAATGTGCTCATCTTTTTCTCTTTTACTAACCTTTACTAGGGCCTTTTATTTTGTTTGGGGGATCTTTGTCCCTTGTTCGCTTGACTTTTTGTTATAGCTTGGACTGATGATTGTTTTTGTGTCAGGAGTCGGTACGTAGATCTAGGAGTTGATAATTTTTTTGATGCTTTTATTAAGACATGCAGTGAGTGGCTCTCATTCTGGGGTACAAAATTGTCAGAAAACTTCTAGTTGATGTTTTAGAAATTTTTGTAACATTGTGGATGAGGTCACGGTAAACTTCACAAAGGGATATGGATCAATGCTGAACTTCTTTATGCAAATAAATTTCTGTTTGAGCCTTATTATTAAATCTGCAGGTGTAGGCCTCCTATAACTTGCAGCTTTAATATATGTTAGTAAGATTGATATGAGGTGAGAGCGTCAAACTCAAAAGGGTTGGCATGAGGTGTTAAGCTGGCTGGGAGATCTACTCAATTCCTTCATGAAGCCTTCTAACTACAGCTGTTCTTTGTAGCTGACCTGATATTTGGTGGGAAAAGGCTGTGATAATGATGTTAATGATCACAATTCTGTAGATTTTGCAGCTAATATGCTTAATAACCCAACAGTTGAGCCAGAGAGCAATAAAGAAAAGTTGGTAAAATTTCTGACTTCTACTTTATTGATGAAGCTCCTCACAAGTTATTATTTTTGTCTTTTCATAGATATACTCTATTGGCCCTCCCAAGGCCTTGATCCTGAATGCGCCCTGTATATGGCCAAACTCAAGCTTGCTAGGGAAAAGAATAACCATAAAGACAGTTGGTTTTACACGGGTTTTGCTGTTACTTGTCTCCGTTTCTTCTCTATTTCGGCTTAGGTTAATGTTTAGAGAGCATTTTGTCATTGTACTGAGGTTATTGTTTGATACTATTATGCATGAACTATTGTTTAATATTACCATTTGTTTAAGCTGGACATTGGCATTTTACCATCTATTTAATGATTTAAGTTTCATTTTATGGTTTGTAATGATGAGGTGAATGATGTTTCTTTAGTTCGCTTATTGTCCATATGTTAGCTATTGTCCACAAGCTGCTCATGGAGAATAAACTTTACCTGAAGTAAAAGATCATGTAATTGCATTCCCTCTTCTTTTTCTATATTGCTGAATATTAAAATTAGAAGTCTGAATTTGTTGTAGGTTGCTGAAGTTTCAACCTCTAAAACAGGCAAGCATGGCCATGCCAAGTGCCACTTCGTGGCGATTGATATCTTCACTTCCAAAAAGCTTGAGGATATTGTTCCTTCATCCCATAACTGTGATGTAATTCATTTTTGCTTTTTCACCCTTCACATACATATGGAAATCATTCTAAGATTCAGTTTATCTGATCATTTGTTTGTTGATTTTTTCAGGTTCCTCATGTTACTCGCACTGACTATCAACTCATCGATATATCTGAAGATGGTTTTGTATGCTTGTTTCGTTACCTTTCTGTCCCTTTTGAGATCTATCCTATACATGGATATATAGAACCTTGTTCATGTTGTGAGCTAGTTGGGTTTTCTTATCTTGCAGGTGAGTCTTTTGACTGAGAGCGGGAGCACAAAGGATGACCTGAGGCTTCCCACTGATGAGACTCTGCTTGCCCAGGTTTTTATCTTTGGTCATGTCTTTTTATGAGTTACACCTTATATAATAAGGAATTGTCATTTAACAATTAACCAAGGCTAATGCAATCTATGTAGTTTGTCAAAGTTAATGACCTCTCCTCATCTTCTTGGTTTTTCATTTTACACATGCATGCCATCTCAATTTTGTTCTATGTCAATTTGTTCTTTATTGATGCAACTCTTAAAACTCCTGTTGTACTCATGCCTTATTTTATCCTTTCTAGGTTTGCCACATCCATCTTTGTACTTGTCATTCTTATGGCATTCATCATGTTTTATTGGACTCCCTTTGTTGCCCAACATTGTGAATGGTGCAGGTGGATTTTTTTGCTATTTAATAAAATTTTCCTAAGCCAGTTAAGATATGCAAGAAAATGGATCTGTGGACTTGCCACTGAACATGACGATGATAACCTCTGAAGGAGTGCTGGATGAGTGTATGGCTTGGGAGGCAATCGATATTGGAAAAGCATGTGACCTTGATCCAGCCTCTAAATGTGAATTTATTTTTAACATCCTTCAAGCTGGAACCACAACGTAACATGGAACATGAGGAGTGCTTATGCAACCATCTTTGGATCCTACTTGGAACTCATAATTCTTTCTATTAACCATGCTAAATTATTTTCATGAAGGCAAATCTTATTTTCTTGTGTCATTCAATTAACTAAGATTTAAAAAATGAAAATACGACGGATCTACTTTGCCTTGTGTCAAAGTTAGTTATAAGCCTTTAGGAACAAAAATTTAAAAATAAAAAGATGCACTGATGTTAGTCTCCTTTTCCAAATACTATTCAGAATCATCATTAGTTTATTTGGGATGTATCTTTAAGAGGTTGGGCAATGCTGCTTGAAGTGAATCTTTGAAGGATGATGTTGGTCAAGAGAATCAATCACTGTGATTTACCTTCATAGGCTTTATGGTAAGTAACTGTTGTTTCGGTGATGTTCCTGGATGAAAGGAATGCAATGGATATTTTTTACTCTCTCTCTCTCTCTCTCTTTATGTGTGTGTTGGGTAGCATGCACATGAAGTTCAATGTCATTGGGTGTCCATTGAGATTGCAGACAGCCATCACTGGTTGACAATTGAGTCATGCCAGGGGTGACTTTTTTCTCCTAATTAATTATCACTGATTAAGGAAGAAATGAAGCTAGCTCAACTTTTATAGTAGTTTATTTGGCAATTGAAAGCATCAGTTTTTTCCCTTCAAAATTACCAATGTTTGCTTTGACTTCCACTCCTTGCTGAAGGAATTCTTTTTTCACTATTTCTTTGAAGTTTGAACAAATGATGCTGTGATTTTTGATGCCTACTTGCATTTACATGATTTGTCATTTATGTCCAGTAGGAAGTGAACTGTATGGTGAACTACTCTTTTAGTTATGGGGTAGTGCGAATTCTTCATTGTTATACAACCCCAAGCTTCCAAGTAATCCTCTTGTCTTTTGATATTCTTTAAGATATCACCAATTATCGAGGTAAAAGATGGTGATGGGTTGAAGTCTGGCTTTCCTTGAACAGTCAACTAGAAGAAATAAAATGATTAATATGTTGTTATTTGCACTATGTGAGCAAGTAGTTTGGTTCAAGGGGATTAGGTTAGATTGGAGAACTTCAATTGGCAGGCCAAATTGGTAGATTTTAGTCTAAGAAATACATGGTTAGAAAATCAAATAGATTTTATGGGATCCTGTGGATCCAACTCAAGTTTGCTTAATCTGAGTTTCAAGTTGGCTGGTTCAAATTGTATCACCATCGGGGACAGGATTAAGAGAAATGATCTGGCAAAAGTTGATGAAGTTTCTCATTATGGGCATGACCTTTGATAGTGCCACCTGGCAAAACAAGATTGACAAAAGAAACAGGAAGTAGGTGAGAGAAGAGTCTTAATTGATCATATCTGTTGTTGTGGCGTGCATTTTAAAATTATTTAATTTGGACTAGATCCTTTGAAGGCCATTATCCACCATAGCTGGATGTGAAGGAAATATATTGCGGTACTGTGCCAACCCTGTTAACTTTTCTTCTCATATTATTTGACAGTTGCAGGGCATGCAGGCCAAGACATTTCGTGCATCTGTCCCTCACGCTGTCAGATGTTTGCTCATATGTTGCTACAGACATGGTTGAAATGTTATAAAATATTCACCTGAGGCTTGAGAGCAAAGATTTTTAACTTTGTACATTAATCAACTTTTCTTTATTTTTAGCTCGTGCTGCACCTATTTTTTGAGTGCTTCCCTTGTTAAGAGATTGTTATCTCCCAATTTAATCTTTTGCCTCCAAAGAGATGGAAGCATGACAACCGGCAAGCCAACCTGTCCATGAAATTCAGTTTCATGATATTCATGAAGCAGAAGAAAGACTTGCAATCCACGGAAGCTCTCACCATTTCTGTTTATTGTTTCCTTCTTGTTCATTGCAAGCTTTGACCTTACATGTTCTTTTATTATTTATTTATTTATTTATCTGCTGCAGATCAAAGACGGTTTTGCTGAAGGGAAGGATCTGGTGGTGACCGTCATGTCTGCCATGGGAGAGGAGCAGATCTGTGCTCTGAAGGACATTGGACCCAAATAAGTTTATTTGTGATGCGTTAATTATGGTTATTGGAACATTGTCAGTTTGGTGACAGCATTAAAAGAAACAAAAGTTGAAAAATGGGACTTGGGCTAAGATCTTTGGTGGTTTGTACAATTAAAGTGTTTATTATTCCACAGAGGGAGCTTGGAGCCTTTGGTTCCTTGTGGGCTTGATACGGCATGACAAATTGTGTTTGTAAGGCATCCCTATATTCTTTATGATAAAAACTGATTTTTTTTTTTTTAAATAAAATTGTCAAACATAAGTATGTCAAGTCTATTTGAGATGCCTGCTCTTTTGAGTAGATTCCTTGTTTTGCTTTATGTTTGTCTATATCTCAACGTGCTAGGGATCCAGTGCTTATCAACTTTTGATGACCATGATTCATAGATTTCTAAATCACCATGAGTTTGCTAAGGAAGCAGCAACCACAGCCAAAACATTGCTTTACTAAAAGAAATCGAACTATTCTCATGGTTTATATATATATATATATATAGTTTCTCAATGACCCGTCAAATGAATTATGTTCATAAATTCTTTCTGAGCAACTTTTTAAAATTGTGTTCTCTTTATTGACTGGTAATGATAAACATCGTAGATTTCTTTCTTTTTTTCTTTTTTTTTAAATGAGAATAGTTAAAATGTTGAACATGATTTAAAAATTCTGCTTTCTCTAGCATGTGACTGGTATGTTATAAAAATTCTTGTATCATCGTACCTCCATTTCATTTGTTTCTACTTGCTATAAAAATTCTTCTTCTTGTTGATCACGTCCTTGGCAAATTGAAGCATGTGACTGCTATCTATTCTAGTCTATGGGAGCACATCATCTTGAGGTTTTTAAATGATAACCAGGTAAAGTTTGGTAGCACATTCATCTTGAGGTCTTTAAATGATAACCAGGTAAAGTTTGGTATGGGCAGTGGTTATTGAAAGCAGGCCCTTACTTTGGGATTGGAAATTGTTCATCAAAGTTGTGACACCCAAAGGATTGAATTTTCTTTTCCTTCCTATGCAAGTTAATTTGAGGCTAGCTTTACCATGGTAGGAAGAAGATCAATTTGGGGCCGAACATTAGAGATAAACAAAGTTATGATACCCTAGGGATTGGATTTTCTTTTCCTTCCTGACTTAAGGCTAGCTTTACCATGGTAGGAAGAGGAAAGATCAATTTGGGGCCCAACATTAGAATAAACGATGGCAGAGGTTTCTATTTGTCAGAGAGTTGATGTCATTAGCTTAGAAGCTCCTATTTGTCAGAGCATTGATGTCGTTGGCTTAAAAGAAGATAAAATCTTTAAATGAGAGGCTCCTATTTATCAGAGTATCGATGTCGTTGGCTTAAAAAAAGATGATGTCTTTAAATGAGAGGCTCCTATTTATTAGAGCATTGATGTCGTGGGTTTAAAGGCTCCTATTTGTCAAAGCGTTGATGTCGTTGGCTTAAAAGAAGATGAAGTCTTTAAATGATAACCAGGTAAAATTTGGTATAGGTAGCAGTCAGAGAAAGCAGTTATCATTCGAGGCCCTTACTTTAGGGTGCTGTTTCAAGGAAATTGTTCGTCGAAGTTATGACACCCAAGGGATTAGATTTTTTTTCCTTCTTATATAAGCTGACTTGAGGCTAGCTTTACTATGGTAGAAAGAGGAGATAAACGATGGCAGAGGCTCCTATTTGTTAGAGCGTTGATGTCGTTGGCTTAGAAGGGTTATGATGGAAGATTGAGTGCACTATTGAATACGAGAGGAGAATAGCTTCTTTTTCTACATTAGTGGCTTCTGAAGTACCAATTTACTATAATACCAATTTATAAGAATAAATAAGATATTCAAAATTGCTTTAACTATTATAGTATAAAGCTTATTAGTCATGCTATGAAACGTTGGAAGGGGGTAATTGAGTATAGGTTGAAACGTATTATACAAATATCAAAAAATCAATTTGCTTTAATGTTAGGAAAGTCGAATATAGAAGCTATTTTCCTTCTCAGAGGATTAATAGAAAAGTATAGAGAAAAGAAACAAGATTTTCATGTAATTTTTATTGATTTAAAGAAAGTATAAGTTAAGAGTCACTAGAAAAATTTTATGATAAATGTTAGAAAAGAAAAGAATATTCATTAGATATATTAACATAATAAAAGATATATATGATGGAGCAATTATTAGTGTAAAAACTATTGGCAATAATAGTAGTAAATTTTTTATTAATAATAGCAGTGAATTTTTTATTACAATAAGTTTACATTAGAGATCTACTCTGGCTCCTTACCTTTTTACTTTAGTTATGGATGATCTTACTATATATATTTAGGATGATATTTCATAGTGTATACTATTTATAAATCATATAGTACTAGTGGATAGAATTAAGAGTAGAGTTAATTATAAGTTATAATTATAAAGAAATATATTAGAATTTAAAGGTTTTAGGTAAAGTAGGATAAAGATAGAATACATGCAATTTAATTTTAGTAAAATTTGAAATAGCAATAAATATAGAGTAAAAACTGAGAATGATGAAGTTTCTAAAAATGATCATTTTTGATATTTAGAATCAATTATTTATAATGAAGGAAAAATTAGGAATGATGTTGTTCACAGGATTAAAGCAGGCTGATGAAATGAAGAAGTATAACTGAAATATGATGTGATCATAGAGTATTTACCAAAGTGAAGCAAAAATTTTATAGAATAGTTATAAGACTAGTTATACTTTATAGTATGGAATGTTAGGCCGTTAGAAAGTTACATGTATATAAGATGAATATGGCTGAAATGAGAATGTTGAGATAAATATATAATAATATAAGAAAAAATAGAATATGAAATGAAGTTATTCATAAAAAGATGGAGATAGCATCAAGTAAGGACGAATTAAAAAAATGATGACTTAAATAGTTTGGATATATGCAATATAAACCGAGAGATGCATCTAAGAAGTAATTTGATATATATAGAAGAAAAAATAGGTAGAAGTAGATCAAAAATTACATAGGACGAAATGATAAAGAAAGATTTAAAATCTTTGCATCTTACAGAAAATATGATTTAAATCAAGTAAAATGAAGAAAAAGGATTCATATAGCCCACCTAACTAGTTTTGGAAGTAAGGCTTTATTGTTATTGTTATTGTATCATTATTGATGTATAGGTTTAGTTCGAAATTTATTATACTTCAAAATGCAATAAGGTACTCTTTTTTTTTTCAAAGTACAGGGACCACTTGCAAGCTCATACAGCTGATTCATACCTCCACTCCTGATAGTGCTTTGTAAAGTAAATTGCCAATGTTAACTGTTCAATATAATGGCACATTTGGGTGTCTGTATAAGGTCTCACCTCGGTAGAGAAATTTCATAGATTTACTGACCATTTTAACAATCTTATAGGTGTGATGCCTAACCTTATCCATAGTTTAAAACATATTTAGAGTACCTAGAAATATATGGAAAATACTGCATCCATTTGGGTAAACTTCCAAAGTGCTCATGGACTTTTTTTTTTTTTTTTTGGCTTTAAGGTCAATGTGTGACATATACCTTATATTGTTTATAATTGTATGCAAAAAGGAGATAACCATTTTAACATATACCCTACTTCCAATAGTAGGTGCCAGTTGTACTTTATTAGGACACCTAGCTTTGAATTCTATTTTTCTTAACATTTTTGTCCCGAGGCATCCTTACTTTTGTCTATTGACTCTAATCCAAGAAAAAGAGGGAAAAAAGATAGATCTAATATATCCTTTATAGGTGCTAATAGCCATGCCCTTTTGTAAAAAATGTATATTAAATATTTTTTAAAAACAACATACTATTTGCAAACACAAATTGTTCATGTCAGCATATATGAAACTTTATTGGTGTCCTGTTGCTGCTTTCAAATTGTTGTATTTTTATCAAGAAGGAAATCAGCTGATTTCCTTGCCAATCATGCCACCTTCATTAAAGCTCCGACACAGTTGACTTTGAATTTTCCTTCTCATCCTATGTTGCTTGTTACTGCTGATTCCGCTGGGCAAGTCTTTACTTGCTTATAATCAGGTTTCCCCCTCCTACACCAAAAAGAAACTTTATTAACAAATATTATCACTTTTATATATATCTATGCACATAAAATCTAATTGTTTATTGGATCAATGTATTTTCTAGTGATGAGGTTGGTTAGTGGATTATGATGAACCTTTTAGAGCCATTTTTTCCATCAGCATTTCCTTTTCCCTTGCATCACAAGCATTCTGTACCCAACATGCCGCCTTCTTTTCCAATGTTGCTTTCCACACCTATTTTTTGTTAACTAGCAATGCAATCCATCCTATGGATGTATAATTCTGATATTCATGTCAAATATATTTAATGTGATTGAGTTGCATGCACCAATATGGTTCTTTGAGTCTTATCACATCCGCACAAACAAATGAAATTAAAGCATAAGATAGTGAAAATAATTACAAAGAATGCTGCATATAACAACTTTGATATGTTGAAGGGTATATATATATATGAAGTTAGAACGTTGTATGGATTCAAGTGATACAAAAATGGGATTTGCAAATCATAAGTTATATCTTGCTCTGTTTTTGTTTGATGTAAATGCTCTTTCTATTGGTTTGATCATACCCAGTAACTACCTTGATCAACATATACATTGTAAAGTGTTGAAAATGCATGCTCTATTTCATCCTCGCAAGGTCTTTTTTCATTTTTTCCCATAAACTTGGCCGTGCAAAAACAGTGTGGTCCTTCATCTTGGATTGGATTTTGGTTTTCAATTCAGAGTTGTGAGATAAGGTCTTGCAGACTTGGAACTCAACTGACCTTTATTTTTTCTCTCTATCTACCTTCCTTCTCATGTCTGTTGCCTCTATTTTTCTATTCTATTTTATTTTATTTTTTCTTTCATGTGCTCTTAACACAGGCAGGAGACTATATCAGAATAGGGTGCAACATGTCATGGCAAGTCTTCATCATATGGCAAACTCAATGACTTGGCTGCAACTAGGTCTCATAGAGTAGAATTGCCTGCCCAGATGACTTCCAACGTCTATCGGAATGTCCACTATGTCCAGTCAAGACCACCTTATTTCTTCTGTGGAAATGTTGTGGATCTTTCCCAAGATATGTGGAAAAGTTTATCGCAGTTTTTGTATGGAATTGAACCAGAATATGTGAACACTTAGTTTTTTTCAACCTTTATCAGAAAGGAAGGTTATATTCATAACCTTCCCACTGAGAAAAGGTTTCACATCCTCCCAAGGACACCTATTTCAATGGAAGATGCACTTCCACATACAAAAAAATGGTGGCCATCATGGGATACTAGGAAGCAGCTAAGTTGTATTAACAGAGAGTCTGCAGGAATTGGCCAACTATGTGACCGGCTTCTGAAAATCTTGATGGATTCACAAGGACTGCTAAATAAAGAACACAGATGGATATATATCACCAATGCAAGAGAATGAATCTTATATGGGTAGGACCTCATAAGTTGAATCCTATTGCACCAGATCAAGTAGAATGTATCGCAGCATACTCTGGTTCCAGGGATTCAGCCAGCTGACAGATTTCTGGCACTTAAATATGGCTTCCAAACAGACACACTGGGGCATCACTTTTCAGTGCTTAAGAGTATGCATCCAGAAGGATCGAGGGCGTTGCCTGTGTACAGTGGAATTAGAGGAGCAGAAGTTGCCCTGCATAGGCTAGGCAATTGGTTAAAATGTGTTGTTTCTATTGAAGCTTCTAACTTCCATCAGAAAATTCTAAGGAGGTGGTGGAACAACACAGGACAAACTGGAGAACTGGTGCAGATAGAGGAACTGAGAAGCTAACGATATGATCGAACAATTCAGTGGCTTTGACATTGTTGTTGGTTCAAATCCATGTGCATGCATGCACACCAATCGTAGAGATGACAGCTCAGAGGGAGTAAATCTAATCCAATTCTTTGAATTTGTTTGCGTGCTTCAATGACTGAGGAGTATCATGGCAAGGCATGCATGATCCAGATTCTTGCATTATTTTGTTTTACGGAGTTTTCTCCCTGGCATCCCATTCTGAAAGTGGAATTAGAGAACCTTCTAACATTGACGTTGCTATTGCATGGTCAACCTGTCATAATGGCGACTTGAATTTCTTGTTGCTTCTCTCATTTAGAAACTCCATCTTGTTTAAGTTCAGGTTCCAGCTTCGACCATTTGAAGGCAGTTAACTCTAACCATTTTTTTTCTTAAATTTAAGTTGTGAATGTTGTTGAAGTCTTGAAAGTCATCTCCTTTAACTTGGTCCTCACAGCTACAATATGTGCATAATCTTGTTTGCTATGTATCAATTCTTTGATATAATCAGCTGATCTTGCAGGAAACAAAGGTCTGTGAGTTAAATTGAAGAAAAAATAATTTCTTTTTCAGCCACTGGTGATCATCACAATTCTTGAAACTTCTTCTATCTTGTATGGATACATTTGCTATTTCCATGTCATCTTCTTCCATATAACATGCTACTGATAGTGAGTGTTGAACAAATTTTGCTTTTGAAGACTTGCAATGTTTGATCTTTTTATTGTATGCATGATGCCATCTACTCTAAGATCAGGCGTGGAGCATGATGTGCCGTGTGGGATGCAGATTACTACGTCACGCCTGCATGGTGATTATGTTGCCCTAGAACTATATCGACGATTCAGAGCCATCCATTTGTTGCAAGACTTTTCAGGTCTTATGATTTTACAAGGACATAAAAAAAGATAAAAAGAAGTGATTGTGTGTTAGCCATCTAATGTTAGGATGAAATTTAAGCTGACTAAATAAGCATCCATGGATTCAGAGATTGGTATCCACATACTTTGCCCTACAAGGCCTTTCTCTTTCCTAGAATTTTCTTGGACAAGTGTCTGGCATCAATTGCTGGAGGGTTAACATTAGGCTGATAGCTGGCTGTAAATTTTATTCAATCCTTACATGGAGCCTTCTCAACTTGATATTGCTTTCTCTAGTTGACACAATATTCACCATATTTGAATGGAACCATTGATGATGATGATGATGATGGTTATTGAACCTTGCAAGCTGCAACATCATCATGAAACCTGATTGATAATCTGGGAAATGCAGTGGGTTGTCACCATCCAGGATTTAACCTGGAATCTCTGCTGAGACTAGGTTTACTTGTGCTGGTGTCATCTTTGTGGAAAGGTATCACAAGGTCCATCAGGTTGGGCAGTTAGACCCGCTACTTACAATAGAAGGAATTCCCTTTAAACAGCTATGACCGTGGGTAAAATCTGGAGCATTGGAAATTGATTCTAGGTTTGTCAACAATCCTGCCATTTTACATCTAAGAAAGGCAGTTAGGAGAGACTTGCTGATCTTGGAATTCATCAGCAGACTGTTGTGCCTTCATACAAAGCCTTGGCAAATTCTTGGAAGCAGTGCTGGGGGTCTGCATTACAAAAGACTAAATTCTATATCCCTCATGCTCTTCAAGACATAAAACTCTATGAGTTCTGCCAGAAGGGGCAAAAACAGAGGATTGATGTATTCTCATATGAATTGCATGTGGCTCTGAACGTTGCACTGCAAACCATGACTCAGACTTCCACATACTACTTGGCCTCACCCTATTTTTGTGGGCTTATAATATCTGACAGGCACCATCACACTGCCATGTGGCACATTTTGGATCCCACAAGAAGCATCATGGTGGGTCAAAAAGAAGGCACATTCAAACCATGTGTTTCAACTTTGAGAGCCATACCATCAATAGGGCCTCATCATCATGATCTTTGGTCCCCACTGCCCACCTAGTCAATGGCTGAGATTGTCCCAATGATGGAACACCATTAGTGATGTTTGTGGGACTTCTCAGATTGTTTAAACAATACCATGGCGATAAGCATGGTGCTGGACAACATCATTTAACTTCAATTGCACAGAAAATGCAATGCATGTGGAGTGTTAGATGGGCTTCCCTCACCAACCCCCTCCCTCCTCTTTAAATAAATAGAAAAAAAGGTGGAAATGGGCATTCCAAATAAAAAGAGAGTTCTCCTGATGAGCTTGAGTTCAGCTTGTTGACAATGGTCAACTAGTAAGATGAGCCTTCCCAAGATGAACCTAGACTAGTGGTATGTAATCAAAAAGAAGGAAACTGTTCCTTTTTATTCTGTTTTCTTGTGTTTCTAGAAACTACTGAACCATGAATTTATTTAACTAACATATGCATCAAGAGTTGAGCTTTCTTCATGCACATTTTGATCCTATATTATGATTTTTTGAAACATCAAAACCAAATATCTAAACATCACCTAAGTGTGTAAAAAGAAACAAATGGTTTGATCAGACTTTAAAATATTCAACTCTAGAAAATGTCCCACCAAGAGTTTAATGATTTAATCGATTGGCTTTTATAGATGTTTTATGATATTAAATGTTCACCTATATATTGTTTAAACGCCAACAGCAAGAGTTCAAATGATTGAAAACAGTATAAAAGTTTTGTATGCTTGGGAGATGGGCCTTCCATTGGCAGAGGAAAATGTGGTAAAAGTGGGACCCCTTCTATTAGTGTGATTGCCTTTCAACTTTAAATACATAATTGTGTCTTTCACTTGTGCTTTTATTTCATTCTAACCTTTCGGCCATTAGAAAACTAATGTATCCAATGATCTCAGAAATGTTCCAAAATGTTATGTATTTTTTTAACATTAACTTTGTTGTCATGGTTCACTAGGCAAGCTTTCACAGTTCAACACACATCACTGAAAGTGAAAAAGAGTAGCTAATGATTTAACTGTCACGCTTATGAGAAAATTAATGCTAAAAATATTTTGCAAGCAATTCTACTTTTTGTGAGAATCATGGTTATTATGCCCCCTATTAAGCACTTTATGGAAGTGGAAGTGGTCTTGATGATAGTGATGATGATCAATCATGTTTTGTGTATCTTGTTGTTATGTAAGCATGAATGAGCATGCATATTAGGTGTATCTTGTTGTTATGTAAGCATGAACTATCTTTCATCATGGGGTGCACTTATTCAAACACAGTGAAACAAAGGAAAAAGCTGATGTGAAATGCTAGTTCCTTTCCACATACTCGAAGTCCTTTCATGCCAGCAGTGGCTTGGAATATGCTGGATCATAAATACTAAGTGGCATATTCTGATGGAGAAGAAAGACAAGTAGAAGATTTAAGTATCATGAAATTGGACAATGTTCATTTCTTTGTAGGGCCTAGTTTATCTAGTCTGACATCAGATCTTCAAAGAGTGACTTGAAAGATGTCTAATTTGGTATGCTACCCATGGCTCATCCAGCTGGTTGAAATTGTTTAGAGGATGCAATATCATCCAACAATCTATCACTTGTTAGGCTTCAAACTAATTCATCACTCATGAGCAAAGCACACTGCTGGTTAGTATTAACAATGAAAGCACCAAAATTTCAGCCTGAAAGAATCTAGCATTCAGGCTCAAATTCTTCGAATGCCAATATTTTGCATATGTATCACATTCACATAGTTCTCATTAGTATCGATGAAAGGTGAACAACCCCAAGATGCATAAGAAGAAGAAAGAATGTAATCTTTCCACACCAGCCAAAGCATTCTGAAATTTAGCCTTTGGACTTTTGAAAAGAATCCGAAAGCATTCAGCAGTTACTAAAACAATCCCATATTCACCACAGAAGGGGAGCACTTGGAATTTTGTGACCTAAGGATATTGATAAGATCGATCCTGCATAGATGAATCCATGATAGAACAACCTCCCTTGGAACCATCTAGTCTAGAAATAAGGGCATGTCAAAGACGACAAATTAAAGTAGCGCTGGAAAAAGGACTGCCATAATGCTGATACCTATGAAATGGTTTGTAAAGCTCCTTTTTCTTTCTTCCTTTCCTTTCAGACGTCTTCTTTTTCTTTCTTCATTTCCTTTCAGACATTTTGTCCTATCTCCACATAGAAATCTCAATAGAGATTTGGTCTAAAATTATTGTATGTTTGCCTTATCACATAGATATACAAAGCAGGACAATTAGTTGATTAGTCATCAAATACTTGACAATCTAGTGTACTTGTAAATTGGGATTTGATCCAATGATCACACCCCTTTCTTGGCGACTAGAGATCCTAGCTAGACTAGATTTTTGGGTGGTGTGCCCTAAAAAATGTACACCTCGATAATTATAGTGAAGGTGAAAGAACTAATACTTGCTAATATTATTATAACAGTTACCACCAAAGATTTTTAGACTCTAAGGAAAAAATTGCTGCAAGCTAATTAGAAAAAAGTATTGCATAAGAATATCTTATGAGAAGATCAAGTGGATTCTGAACATTCTACTTGGGTTATTCTGATGGACATGGAAACAAGAGTAGTATTTTATGAACAGTTCATATCCTCATTAGATTGCTAAAACTTCTAATACTCCTAATAAAATTTGACTTTTTTTTTAGAAAAAATAGGTTTCCTATTGTTGATAGAGTCTTTTAGACTACTTGTCCTTCCCTCAAGACACATTTTATGCTTCATATGCCCTTCTAACTTGGATTGCAAGCCAGTGATTCACACTTTAGATGAAGACATTAGATGGAGAGATATTGCAGTGCCCATCTAGACATCCAAAAAAAAAGTGAGAGGCTTGACCCTAACTTGCATGCTGGACTCCAAGCCTTCCTCATTACATGGTAGTAGAATTTGGGATTCCACACTTTCCCATGAAGATTGCATCCATATGTTAAATTTAATCCCACATGGGTGTATCTTGGTTTCTTCTAGGGAAGTAATATGCTAGCTAATAGTTTAATTTCTTGTCTCTACGCCCACCCAAAACGTCTGTGTTTGTGTGAACACCTTGATGGTTAGGATACAATAACCATGATGACAACAATAACAAATTTTTAATCCTAAACTGATTAGGATCGGCTATATAAATCCTTTTTCTCTATTTTGCTCGATCAACATATACTGACATTATTCAAAACCTTGATAAGAAACTCATGCAACTAGAACTTGTTCAACAGTTCTACTTGACACTGATTGTCTAGCCATTCAAGCACATGAATGATTATGACTAGAATTTTGCACCTACCACTCATGGCATACCACTTTAAGATAGGAATCGGACTCATTTACAGTAGGTAGACTCCAAGCTGATTGCTTTTGAGCATGGACTAGGTCCATCTTCCCAAGTTTATCACATGCAGGCTCATCACCTCCAAAAGGGCACCTATCAAGCAATGGGAAAGGCTGCAAGATCATGGATTCATGTCTGTCGTCCATAGTTGGAGAATTTCTTGTGTTCAATAAATACTCTCTGAAAAATTTCTATTGGCTTGTATGGGTGACAAGATTATATATCAACGAAAATTTAAAGTATCTGAACAACTCTTTGATTGGATGTGTCATCTTCTCCCTGTTTTTTTATGGATAAGAATATGCTAGCTTCTTTAAGATGAGATGGGAGGCCAGGTGAAATGAGCTCATGAACCAAAAAGCTTATGAATGCTGTGGAGATAAGATTAGCTACTATATTGTTGTGCAAAGGTTTTGAATAGTGAGAAAGATGCCCCCATGAGATGACATCTATTTGTCTTTTGTGCTACATTTGGGGTGATTTTAAAGGGATTGGAGCTCTTGTTGCATGAACAACTTTAGATCAATAATGGCCTTTTTAAAATTTGATCTTCCAAGTTGTCACTCATCTCAAAATAACCTTTCATATGGTAGATAACTTTTTACTTGCTTTCAATCATTTATGCCTCGAATCATATGGTTGACGCACTGAGTAGATCTATCTATCATGTACAAGGTTTTTCCTTAAGTACACAATCAATCTTGTCAGGAAAAGAATCATATGATATCATTTTGAAAACAAAGAAACAGATTAAGGTAAAACAATCATGACCCATCCTCCCACAGAACCATCAAGTTATTTTTAATAAATGATACAACCTAAAACTTCACTTAAAAAAATTAGCTAAGAAAGTATTATTTAGACTTATTGATGCTACAAAGTATCTAAGATATATGTGACTCAATGGCATTCTCGCCAGTTTAAGAGTTCAGTTATAAATCCAATTAAATAATGACAGCCATAAACATCATGATTGACTGGTAGTCATTCATCAAAGAATCTATCTCTTGCGATTTGCTCTGCTACCATTATAAGGAAAATAGAAGTTTGGCATATTCCAACACGTCCTTGTTTTCCTCCTCAAAGAAAGGCGTAGAATATGGTGCTTGGTCCTAGGAGTAAACAGAAGGCTTGCTAACGATTTCTTGAGACTGGCTGCCTACTTCAAGTTTATAACTGATGAGGACCTTTGTGTCAGGGGTATTTGTGGCCAAGGACCAATCCCATGGTTCTTGCAATCTTGATTCCTTTGGGCAACACTAGAGGTTCCCATTGAGTCCAAATGACTAAACTAGAGAATATGGTATGGTCTCTTCTTGCTCTAATGGAGTGTGAGTGGAGAAGGCCAAGAGAGGTGGGAGTCCTATAAATTTAGTTTTAGAGTTGTGAAACATTGAGTCTAGGCTAACACAGTGGTTAGGTTTATTAGAGTTCTGATCTTTTGAACTAAATCAGATGGCTGAAAATCTGTCACCCATGGCCAAGTTCAGTTTAACTTCGTGTCAACATTTCCCAGATTAGTAGTGAATAATTTCAACAGCTGCAATGTTGGAATCTCACCAAGCCTGGTGGTGGTAGGCTTTAGCCTTTTGGACAACGTCCACCAATAAAAAAGGGAGGCAATCAGTGAGCTTTGGCTTGGAACGGTGATGGGATTTCACTAGAAAAGGTTTGAGAAATTCTATATCACACTGACAAGGGAATCTTATTTATGGAGGAATAAGAACATATGCACCATGTTAGAGATTTCTAAGCGTGACCATATAGTCTAAAAACATAAAGACATGATATGGTGAGGAGATTTTGTGAATAAATGTAAGTACAATTTGATGTTGATCAAAACTAGTTGTTAAAATGCTCACATGGTCTTGCTCTTCTTTTTCAAAAGGTAATGTTTTAACTCTTTCCTACAAGAGTGATGCCTAGATAAAACATCTCTCAAAACTACTCTGCAGCATTTGATTCAATAGTATTCAGTGGTGGAGCGAGGACCTTTGGTCACCAAGGGGATAATTTTTGAAAGAATCTCTAACAAAATCCTATCAATTGTAAAGACCTCTAAAGAATTTTCCAAAATCCGAGTGGGGGCAACTGCCACCCTCAGATGAATATGGATCAACCCCTGATAGTATCATCTCTTGTCACTTGGTGAAAGAGCTGAAGGCTCGACTCTATTGTTAAGATAAGCATATGATAGAAGATAAGAATTAACCCCCTTCTAATCTCAAAATCAATAAAGCACCCAATGAAAGATCACAGAAGCTCCAACTTAAACAACACCACCTAAAAGGTGGCTGCTCAAAAATAGGCAGATGTTTCTCACGATGAAGACTAGATCTTGACATGTGCAATGCACATGAACAGTTATAACTACCTTTTTTTTAGTTTATTTATTCTGGACATTATAGATTTCTAGAGAGAGAGAGAGAGAGAGAGAGAGCAGAAGGTGAGGTAGGTATTTGGAGTGTAGGATGGTAACCATTCTTATATATGTAACAATTAGGCTCCTGCATTGTTGTCTAAGAAATCACATAGGCTTTGAGAACCTTGGAAAGGTACAGCCATGGAGTGCCCAACCAGGATGCCATGGATAGAGTTTCTTTTCTATATAATAATGACTGGTGGCAGGGATTTTTCCATTGCATGCTATTGTGGAGATATAACTGCCCAATTTATATTGAAAGCATTTAGAGGGAGAGGATCATGCACAGAAACATTGTGGAAGGGTTTGAATTATGATTTTTTATTATAATCATCCAAAGAGTCCTTCCATATAAAGAATCCTGCCAAACTTTAGATGTTATATTGAAGAGAAAGGATACATTGATTCATTCTTCAATGGACGGAAGAAAAAAATACAACTTCTCGAATCATCCTTTCATCTCATGTTATTTGAATTTCATGGCCACATTGGCCAACAAATACAAGGCCAGTCCTAAAGGAAAGAACAATTGGACATTGCATGATGCATGATGCCTTGCTAGTTTTAGGAAACCTGTAAGATATTTTTTCTTACATAAAATAGACTGGTCATAAAACAGAGAACTCCCATTGCGTGCTGCTATGGTGCTCTCCCAGTGGAGTAGATAATAATAATAAAAAAAAGAATAAAGAAACCATTGCACTGTCTTTTTTTTCTTAATCTTTTGTTCGATCTCCATTGGATCCTAAAACATGCTCATATTCCTTGTTTGTTTTTCTCTAATTTAAATATGACCATGTTTCTGGTTTTTAACTTCATCTGCATACTTTGTTATGATCTCACGACCTTCATTTTGATTGCTAACTCACGATGACATGTTCCCGGCCAAGTGATATCATTGATGCATGGCAATGATGAAATTTGATGGTATGAGGGCGTTAGGATGGACATTATGCCCAATAATCATTTAGAGCACGCTTGGTATGATTGCATCGATCCAATCCAATACCATGTTTGAAAAAATAAAAATTAAATTCAAATGACTTAGGCCGTACTATTTTAGCACTATTTCAACACCATAGACAATAAAATTGATAAATCTACCCTTTTCCTTGTGTTTTCTACTTCCGGCAATGACAACTATTTTCTTTGCATAATGTTTTGGTCCATACGATGATCTTATAAAACCAATGAAGATTTACTTTTCATGTACTTTACATATAATGCAAACTTAAGATAGCAGTTAATCTTAAGTTGGACTACCTAATGTTTATACACCAATATTACAAAAATCAATCCAATGTCCATACATTTGGGCTGATCAAATGCTAGATTGAAATAGACTTAGGCCAGTCTATATACTGATAGTTAGGTTTGATACTCATGCCCATAATTCAGACCAGCCATAAAGCATATGTTCAAATTCCTTTTTTTTTCCTTCTCATTTAGAATCAAATTATAAAGTTTGTATTCAAGGGTATATATATATATATATTCACATACACATATATATAAATATAGGTTTTTGATTTTTTTTTTTTTTTTAAACACACCTGATTTTTAGATTAGGCTTGTTTTTTTAGTTCAAACTCATTTCACTAGCCTATTTTTAGTGCTTAAAAATTTGGATTGAGCTAGGCGAGCTGCCAATAGTATTGGTACTATTATTTTTTTTTTAAATGAGTATAATATAAGTAAATAGTAAATACTTTTAACTAAAGATAACAATTTTGGACACGTTCTGCAAACATGGCTCGAATTCGACATGAACTTAGAAGCTTTAATTAAGTATAAATGGGCTCGGATCAAAATCAAATTGACCTACTAAACATGATTAATAAATAAGTAGTATTTTGAATTAATCCATTAGCTTAAGATTAACATTCAATTTATTTAATTATTAAATAAATTAATTTATGCAACACAATCTGCAAACCCAAATATGATCCAATAAACTAATTTAACTTATCCAAATTAATTTTATCCTTTAATTTTTAATTGTTAAGATCGTTGATTTATCATCATGTGGTATCCAACAGATGGAAATGGATTGGTATACAATGTATATTGTGCTGGGTAGCTGTATAATTATTTAATGATCGAATTATTATGAGTTAAATTGCACAGATTATATAAGTTAGATGGAATAAAATTTAATTTTAAGTTATATGGATTAAAAATAAATTATGCATTCATGTCAATTTAAATATAATATGAATTACACGATTGGATTCGGACCTAAATTTTTGATAATATTAATAAAAAGATTAGTGTAAATTGACTTATTTATTGTTATATTTTTAAATTGATACTATTCATTGATGATGTATTAGGACGGTTTGCCATTCTTGCATCTAATGCTACCTTGAGGGCAATTTTGCCATTTTATACTTTCTTGCTTTGTTTACTTTTTGGTCCTAGAATCCTAATAAACTCCATGCGCAAGATTCTGTACATGGTGCCCGTTGTTCAAAAACCCAGCTTAAACATCTAAATAAATAAATATGAAAGCAATGTAGATTATTAGAAGCTGCAGGGCGACTTCCTTCCAACCGGCCAGCTTGGTTTAGACTGGCAAAGCCATTGAAAGGACCCCCCGAAAAAAAAAAAAAAAAAAAATGAGCCCCTTTTATGCCCAACTTTCTCTCTCTCTCTCAAAAGCCATGCCCACTAGGGAGCCACCTTCTCCTCTTCCATTAGCCTGGCATGTGCTCTTAGCCGTGCCACATTACATCCATGTTATGATTTCTTCGTATGGAGATCTCCTCCTGGGATTTGGACTCTTTTCCAAGTATTATACTACTCGAAGCTTTGGGCAGTGACAGTGATGTCCCCCCCCCCCCCCCCGCACATTGACCACTCTGCTCTGCATCATTTGTACATTTCCCCTCCCGAGCCCCTCCAATCTTATATATTTGGCCCTTCCTCTCAAGCCTTCTCAGCATTCCTCTGCCTCCTTTCATGGTAGAAACTCTAATGCCAGCAAAAGAAGTGGCTTCTCTTGGCTTGGAGGAAGCAGTGCTCTTGCTCCTTCTAAGTTTAACTTAAAGCGTTCTTGTTGTGGATATTGGATCTTTCAGCTGTGAGCTGTAATTCTACTTTAGCTGTGAGTTGTGGAGTTTGGTTTGTTTCTTGACGAGCCATATTCACCTGGGCATATTCCTTGTTTTGATTTTTCATGTGTTATTTAATCTTGTGAAAGCTTTCATACCAGTTACTTCATGGATCTTCCTTAGCCCAGCAGAACCAAAGGCTCTTTTGTAGGCTGGAGTGCTGCACCTTTGTATTTTTGTAGTTGAAACTGTTCACAAATCATGTAGCCATAGTTTCCTTGATCTTATCATTCTAGATCCACCTCATATTCTTGGGCAGAATATATCTGCCTCATTGTGAGAGCCTGTATCACCTCTTCTTTGTTGCTTTCTTTTTTCTGGATTTAATTAAGATAGAGAGCATCCATTTTCACTTATCAACATGAGTATGGAGGAAACATTTGTACCTCTTCGTGGAATCAAGAATGACCTCCAAGGGAGGTTGATGTGTTACAAGCAAGATTGGACTGGTGGCTTCCGCTCAGGAATCAGGTAATATTTTGATGATTATACAAGAATATATGATCTAATTTACAGGGTCCGATCCAATTTTTACATATTTATTTCGGCATTAGATTTGATCTTTATCATGATGTGAACATTATCATCATCATTCGAGTTCCATTGGTTCAGGATTTTGGCTCCAACTACCTATATATTCTTTGCATCGGCAATCCCGGTCATATCATTTGGAGAGCAATTGGAGAGAAATACTGGTAATAAAAGCTAGATTCTCGTATTGCTTTGCTTTTTACTCCTGCTAGTCACTTTATTTTGCATTTGGGATATTGTTTGGAAACGCATTCTTTAGTATAATTACTTTGTGCTGTGTTTGAATTTTATTGCTTCATTGCAAGAAATTTCATACAGCATAAAGTAATTGCTAATCACTGTTTATACAAAAAAAATGGGTTCTGGCAGATGGGGTTTTGACAGCAGTGCAAACATTGGCATCAACAGCACTTTGTGGGATCATACATTCCATAATAGGAGGTCAGCCCTTGCTGATTCTTGGAGTGGCAGAGCCCACGGTGCTTATGTACACATTCATGTTTAACTTTGCCAAGGATAGAGCTGATTTGGGCCGAAAGATGTTTTTAGCATGGACTGGATGGTATGTCATCTAATTTTAGGTTGTTCAAGTGAAATAACAACAATTTTTTTCTTCAATTATAGTTCAGGCTTTCGATCGTCTTTGTGTCTTGTTGTTTGGTCTTGCAGGGTATGTGTTTGGACTGCCTTCTTGCTCTTCCTACTGGCTATCTTAGGCGCATGTTCTATTATCAAGAGATTCACTCGTTTAGCTGGTGAGCTATTTGGTCTCCTTATTGCGATGCTCTTTATGCAACAGGCTATTAAGGTGAGTACTTGAATGATTGACTTTTGTTTCCTATATGGTTGTAGCTTCACAAAATTAAAAAAAAAAAAAAAAAAAAGAAGAAGAGTGACTTTGTGCATTGAATATACCAATGGGTATAATTCTGCATAACAGAACTTTTCAATGCATATTTCTCAACAAGATATGAGAAAGTAAGTCTGTAATAAAAATGAACTTTAATTGGTACAAATGACAAGTAAACCTTTTTTTTTTTTTTTTGTGTGTGTGTGAGAAAACTGGTCGAAGCTTCATTAAAGTAATGAAATGAGCAAGCCATGTTCTATCAAAACTGGGGAAAACTTTGGATAAATTAATGCTCTATTGTTTTTTACATCAAAGAAAGTGCACATAAAGTCAGGATAATCATATATTTCATGGCTCGATTAGGAAATTTCAAATAGATTCTTTAGCATGCATAACTATCTTTTTCAACACAAAATTCCTATTGCATGATGTGTTTTGTGATATAGGGCCTTGTTGAAGAGTTCCGCATCCCTGAAAGAGAAAACCGAAAGGCTTTGGAGTTTATTCCATCTTGGAGGTTTGCCAATGGGATGTTTGCTCTAGTTCTATCATTTGGTCTGCTTCTCACTGCACTAAGAAGTAGGAAGGCACGATCGTGGCGCTATGGAACTGGTATAAAAAATTAGTAGTTGAAATGTTATGTATCTTGTAGTTTTCTCATGATAGAACAGCCAGGCAAAAATTCATTATCTTAGTTCACAAACAATAGTTATTATTTTGCATCTTTGAAGCTACAATTGTATTCAGAAGAAAAAAAAAGAGGTAAAAAGAAATTGCAATTTTTTATACCTTTTGTTGCAGATGATATTTTTCCAATTTTTTAAAGATAAACTTATTATATGTGGATGTTATATTGATAAAGTGTTTTTTTTTTTTTTTTTCTTTTAGATTGGATATTAGGTTTTTTTTATTATTATTCAACATGGAACTTAAAAGTGTCAAATATTTGCAGGCTGGCTACGTGGTTTGATTGCAGACTATGGGGTACCACTTATGGTTCTTGTGTGGACTGGAGTTTCTTACATGCCTTCTGGTAGTGTTCCAAAAGGGATCCCTAGGCGCCTTTTTAGCCCAAATCCTTGGTCACCTGGAGCATATGAAAACTGGACAGTTGTTAAGGCATGCCATTCCATGCTTTATTTTTCTGAACATTTTTGTATTGTTTTCACAAGCTGATATGAAAAGCTGCATTACAATCATCCCAGATATTTACCTAAATAATGATTTTTTTATCCTTCTACCCTAAATTAATTACCGTTTTTCACTTTAAAACAAAGGTGAACTGTACTTCCAAGTTCTGGAAAAGTTGGCTCTGTCTTTATTCGGCCTTAACTCTTATGTAGTGCAAGCATGACTAACAAGCTACTCTTGATTTACCCATATACCAACAGGACATGCTGAATGTACCCTTCCTCTACATACTTGGAGCTTTTATACCTGCGACAATGATAGCGGTGCTTTATTATTTTGATCACAGTGTAGCATCTCAACTTGCTCAGCAGACGGAGTTCAACTTGAGAAAGCCGCCATCATTTCATTATGATTTACTTCTCTTGGGCTTTTTGGTATGTATTCTCTTCTCCACTTACAATCCATCAAGATATTTTATTGAAATTACCTTTCATGCTGAGGGAATGCAGTAATGCTTCATAAGTGATGTTAATCTTCTTAGATTACTCATGTCCTCTGATCCTTAACTCCTTGTTTTTGCATGGAAGACACTACTGTGTGGGCTTATTGGGATCCCCCCAGCAAATGGTGTCATACCACAATCTCCAATGCACACTAAGAGTTTGGCTACTCTCAAACATCAAGTAAGCTATCAAAGTCCTATTATCCTATTAAAGTTAGATATCCTAAAATGTAAATAATGTAAGTTTGCTACTATGTACTGACAATTTCTCTACAGCTTCTTCGTAATCGACTAGTAGCCACTGCACGCCAAAGCATTCGTCAAAATTCAAGCTTGAGCCAACTTTATGGAAATATGCAAGATGCTTATCGGCAAATGCAGACTCCATTGATTTATCAAGGGCAGTCTGCTCAAGTATGATAAATTTTTGTTTGCATTTGTTACTCTCAGCTTTATTGTTCCCCTAAATGCATGGTGAATCTTTTTTTTTTTTTTTTAATGCAGGGATTGAAGGAATTAAAGGATTCCACAATCCAATTAGCTTCAAGCATGGGAAATATTGATGCACCAGTTGATGAGTCAGTATTTGATATTGAGAAAGAAATTGATGACCTTTTACCAGTTGAGGTCAAAGAACAGCGTCTAAGCAACATGCTTCAGTCTATGATGGTAGGAGGGTGTGTTGCAGCCATGCCATTTCTTAAGAAAATTCCAACCTCTGTTCTCTGGGGTTACTTTGCCTTTATGGCCATAGAAAGCTTACCCGGAAACCAGTTCTGGGAGAGGATTCTCTTGCTCTTCACTGCACCAAGCAGAAGATACAAGTAACCTTCCTCCTCACCTTATTCTCGGTTCTCCTCTAATTAATCTTTAAAGGATACTATTATCACAACAAACTTCTATGTCGCAGAGTGCTTGAAGAGTACCATGCCACCTTTGTGGAGACTGTACCTTTCACGACAATTGCTGCTTTTACACTTTTCCAGACAGGTCACCTGCTACTGTGTTTCGGAATCACATGGATTCCTATAGCTGGGGTCCTCTTTCCATTGATGATCATGCTTTTAGTTCCTGTTAGACAGTATGTTCTTCCCAAGCTCTTCAAAGGTGCTCATCTTACAGATTTGGATGCAGCAGAATATGAAGAATTACCAGCCATACAATTTAACCTGGAAATGGTTAGTTTAACCATTCATGTCATGTCAACAATGACCATATTCGATTTTACGTTATGCTGATTTTGCAATTGTGCTTCTAGCAGGAGACTGAGTCAGGCATAAGACACTCCTTTGCAGGGGACAGGGAGATTTTAGATGAGCTCGTCACAAGAAGCCGAGGTGAAATTAAGCATATCAGTAGTCCTAAAGTGACGAGTTCAAGTGGAACACCAGCCACTGAAATCAGGAGTGTTCATAGCCCCCGGTTCTCGGAGAACACATATAGCCCCCGTGTGAGTGAACTCAGACAGGAGCATAGTCCTCGTCTCAGTGGAAAAGGGCTATCCAGTCCAAGAACGAGTGAGAGCAGACCATCTAAGTTGGGAGAGGGTGCTCGACACTCCTATTCAAAGTAGTAAGAGGGAATGGATTTACAGTGTCTTTCTCCCTGGTGTTTTTCTATGTTGTTGACATGTTCATATAACTATGTTTGTGTCTCCACTGGAGGAAATATTACAATTTTCCACTTCACCATGTAGGCTGCCATTGTCTGCAATGCATTGTGTAAAATCTCTAGCCTCCATTTTGTCTTCTATCATTCAATTAGGGGAGCTTTTTGTGAACTTGGAATTGCACTTAGTACAAGAATTCCTGCAATGTTTTCAATTTTGCATATAGTTTTCTATGTTTATCTATATATATATATATAATACTATTCAAGTTTCCTCCCTTCATGCTGTGTGTGTTGTGTTTAACTATGAAGATGTTGTGTTTGCTTTTCATTGAACCCAGACCAGCAAGTCTTATTCTATCTTAAGATGTTGAATTTCTAGTAGGTCATACAGTGGTTAAACAACAAGAGTCTAAGAATGAATTATGATACCATTTAAATTCAAGCATAAAAACAGTAATCTGTGAAATTTCCCTTCCTCTCTCGAAGACGTAAAATTATCATATCAAATTAAAAAAGCAGTTATTACATGTAAAAGATGCAACATTTTTTGGTCACACTACCAAAAGAAACTGCACTTCTTGAAACCCTCAATTTAGCTAGTGCATCCAATGAATGGAAGAGCTTGGACATCACCAATGAAATCCTTTTGCAGTTCTCACTGAAATTCCCACATCAATAATCAGGTAGCATTCTTGTCATTAATCTAATAGACTCAGATAATTTCCAATACCAAACTGAAGTTCCATCATGCAAGTAAGGCCTCTGAATATCATTGTGGTGTTAAAATTATTCAAATGTCACCCAGTAGGTATTCAGGTTGAGGATGAATGGCATCATTACAAACATACTAGCCGCAGTCCTTTATCTATGTTAAAGGACCCTGTCCTTTACCTTTTGTAGATTGCAGACAGCTGAGCAATGGACAAATCCAACGGTGTGTATTTTGAGATGATTCTGTTTTTGTAAAAAATACCAAATAATCTAGTTGCTTGTATTTCTACCACACATACCATTGGATTTGTAGATTACTGAGCTGTCAGTAATCTAGAAAAGTTAAAGGATGGGGTCCTTTACTGTAGATAGAGGACCGCAGCTGAACTCCATTAGAAAAGAGTACTATAATGAGGGTTATGAAGGAATGATGATTATTCTTCCTTCGGTGCTTAAGTGAATATGCTCAGTCACAAACACTCAATGCAGTAAGGATTGCCATGTTTTGACATAAAAATACATAAGATTATTTTCATTTTTATCTTATAAATATTTCTGTTGGACCTGAGATACAGGTTACAAGGTTAATTTCATCGTTGCCCAAATTATGTTCCTAAAAAGTCCAAGTATGTCCAACAACAAGAAAATAACCATATATTTGTGCTGCTTCCAAATGATCCAGCTCAGTTTTACTTCATCTGGGTCTAAATTATATATCTTTTCATGCACAATCCAATTGCAGCTCATAATGATACTCCTGCTAGCAATCTCTCCCAAATAACCGAAGTCAAACTTTTGCTGCAAGATAGGATCTGGTTCTAAAGAGGTAGAAAGGCTAACTTTGTATAAAAGGAAATTAGTTCCTTTGCAATCATCCAAAGAACTAGATAAAACCTCTTTTACTGCATTAATTATATTACTTTCCTTTTTCCAATTTAGAGGAAACATAGGGAGACTTCATGGTGGGTAAAACAGATGCTAATGGAACAAAATCTTGATGTGTGACTGACACTAATTTTATTTTTGATATCCAAACACCATCATCCTGGTAAGTCTTCACCATCTCATCCACATTCACAATGTGAATTGCTGAAAAGGTTAAAATGAAGTCAAACATAAGGTAAAGTTCAATTAGAAATGAACCAAGAACTAGAACTGTTCAGGAAGATGGTCTAGTTGTCTTTTCTTTCCTTCTCTTTTCCTTTTTTTGAAAAGAAATAGGAAAGAAAAGAAACCAAAGACATAACCAGAAGCCCTCATCAAGCATCTCACAAATTCATAGCTATAAGCATCTGAAAGCATCTAGTTTGGTAATTTTGGATTTATCGCACATTTGTATCTCTATGATTGTATCAGTATCTCTGATAAGATGAGTTGGATCATGTCCTCTACACTTTTCGTGTGGTATTCTATATAACCATCATATCACTATTATTTATTCCACCAACTTTGTCATGAATCTTAAGCTCTTTTTTGATGACATAATAATAAGAGATGAGAAGGCATCGCTTCATAGACTCCAACATTCTACCAGACATTGATCTCAAGAGAATCCACATGTTCGAAGCCGACAAAGAAAGGGGCCAGCACCATACATATAAGTGCATGACACTTTCTGCAACAGAACTATGTTATTCGATAGCGTGGTACGTTGAAAATAGAGGACAGTGTAGGGGAAAGTAGTGGTTGTAATTCCTTTGGAACATTAGAGATGGAAAGAAGCCTCTCTTGATGGGGAGTACTTCATGTGTGTTCATTGTCTCAGAGATCTGGGTGTCCAAGGCTTCTGATTGTAGGGGAGTTGTAGTTTTCACATCATTGCCTTGAATGTGGCAGGGAACTTCTGAAAATCCCAAGGAGCCGGTTCTAGCTTGTTCCATGTTGCTTATTTTTCTAAGGTCATCATTCGAATAGAGTTGACCATCTGTGTGTGTGTGTGTGTGTGTGTGTGAGAGAGAGAGAGAGAGAGAGAGAGATTAGTGGGGCTCATGACATCACTCTGATTGGTACCTGAAAAAAAAAATGAAGATCTGATCAAGAATATACATCTCTATTAGATTAAGAACATTCTGCTTGACACCTCTTCAAAGAACATTAGTATTATAATTTTAATCCTAATCTCAACACTATAAAAGCAGCTTAATTTTCTAACCTTTCAATTTTTATAATAACCCTAAACAATACTAAATCCCAGCACTATTATAAAAGCAAATTAATCTTCCAAATTTTCAATTCCTGTATTAATCCTAATATGATTGCTTTCTCAGTAATTGAATCATGCTAAATTTGTATAAAAAGCTTCTGAAATTGTTGTACCATGAGGAGACCAAAGAGGAAACTGTCCTTGAGTTAAGATTTCCATGATTTTTTGTATAATAAGATTCCACATCCTTTAAAATCCAAAATTTATAGAGATTTATTGGTTATAACAAAACTTAAGCTGTTCTAGGTTAAGAATATAATGTGTAAAATCGATCTTAAATAATTTCATGGGAAAGGCATATTAGCACTTAATCCTCTGTTTTCTTTTCCTAGGTATAGTATATATAAAATCTTTAGTAGTAGCCATGCGCATTTGCACGTCCATTGAAACCAAGTTTGTAAGAAAAAAAGTCCAGAAACAAACTAATTATTTTTGGGGGAAAAACTAGTAATGTTTGAGAAAGTAGGTCTCCTTGTTTAAGATTAAAATTTTGATTAGGAAAACTCTAGGCAATTCAGCAATGAGTGCACAGTATTTGTTCTGATTTTCTAGCACATTTTTTTGTTTGCTTGGCTTCTGTTAAATTATGATCTTTCTAGTTTTGCCATATTTTTTCTAGTTTTGAGTATTTCAACTTGAAAAATAATATTCTCTTTATCAAGAACTCCTAATGTTGAGTACTTGAGTCTCTTCATAGAAAGCATACTGTGTGCTACTTTGAGCCGATAAGGTTCAAAAAGAACATCAAAATAAAGCTAACAGTCGAGAAGACTAAGAATCTCAGAAAGTGAAGAGAAACATCAAAGCCATCATGGAGCAGATTTAAGGCTTAGGTATAGATCTGGTGAAAATTTGAATATCCAAAAGTTCTACTAAATGGTGATTTTTGAAAAGCAAATTCTGTTTAATCATGATATACCATACATGGAGACATTAGGATAATTAGTGTTTATCGATTTCAGAGAGGTTGCAGAGAAAATTAAGGCTGTTCGATGGAGTTAAACCCCTGGAGTCTTTTGTAGTAATTGTGTTTAGAATTTATTTGGAGGAATTCACTTTACACCATCAGCCAGACCAAGGCCACTCAGACCATTTTCAGCAGACATAACTCTTGCAGCTTGTGTTTGCATGGGGATGAAAGTCAATGGACTTAAAAGTACAGAAATGGCCTAGAATTGGGAGATTTTGGATGGGCATGGAGTTGCAAAGAATGAAAGGGGAAAGGGGTCTGTCCGAAATCCTAGAGGTTTTACTTTGCAAGTCTGCAGTGAGATTGAAATGTTTTGGTAACCAGTTGCAGCAAATATCTGATTTAAAAAAAAAAAAACAAATACTCTGGTATTCCAAGGAGAATGTATACATTTTCAGCTTCTCAAAATGAATGTTTGGAATCCTTCCCATAAATGAAAGGATTTCAGGATTTTGGAGCACCAGGGCTACTGTGAGCATGAGAAGTTGATCTTACAGTTGCTAAGGCAGCATGAGAAAACAACAGACACTGGATGAACCTACCACTATGTAGCCTTAATTTAAATTACCCATCTTAGCATTAATCTAATTACTACAGGCTTTTTTTTGGTTAGGAAATTTAGGTCTTTTCAACAATCCTGCCATTTTACACCCAAGCAAAGGCAATTAGGAGACAGTTGCTGATCCTTGAATTCATTAGCAGAGTGTGGTCCTGTCTTTCATAAAGCTTAGGCAAAGTCTTGGAAGCAATACTTAGAGTTTACGAGGGAGTTTTTCTGGAGGACAGAAGACTAATTCTGTGTCCCTCATGATTTCATGGCATAAAACTTTAGGATCTGCGAGAAAAGGTAAAGAAAAAAGATGAAAGTAGTGAATTGTATCTCAGTCTGAATGTTCCACTGTGATAATTACTTGGACTTCCACATCATACTGCAGTCTCAGCCTATCTCTGTGGGCCCATAGTATCTGTCGGACACATCACATTGCCATGTGGCACATGTTGGATCCACAAGAAGCATCATAGTGGGTCAAAAAGAAGGCACATAGAAAACAGCCTTTTCTACTTTGAGAGGAATGCAATGCATCTGTAGACTCTGATCATCATGATCTTTTGTCCCCACCACCCACCTAGTCAATGACCGAGATTGTCCCAATGATGTAATTCCATTAGCGAGGCTTGTGGGACTTCTCTTATTGTTTAAAACATACCATGGTGAGAAGCATTGTGCTAGACCACATCATATAACTTCGGTTACATAGATAGGCAATACATGTGAGGTGTTAGATTGGCATCCCTCACCAACACCTTTCCCTCCTCTTTCAATAAAAAAGTTGGAAATGGGCATGCCAAAGATGAACCTAGACTAGTAGTATGTCATGAAAAAGAGGGACACAGTTCCACTTTGTTTTGTTTTCTCTTGATTCTGGAAACTACTCAACTATGAATTTATTTAACTAACATAAACATTGAAAGTTGAGCTTTCTTTATGCACATTTTAATGTAATATTTTATTTTGAAACATCAAATCCAAGTTTCTTATTGATGGGACATCACTTAAGAGTGTAAAGAGCAGCTAATGATCGATCAAACCTTATATTATTCAACTCTAGAAAATCTACCATCAAGAGTTTGCTCAATTGGGTGCATTGTTCATTGCATTAAGAATGCTAATGGCTTTTATAGATGTTTGATGATATTAAATGTTCACTCTATATTGTTTCAAGAGTTCAGATGATTGAAAATAGTAAAAGGGTTTCGTAGGCTTTGGACATGGGCATTCCATTAGCAGAGGAAAATATGGACCTTTCAATTAGTGTGATTGCAATCAACTTTCAATTCTTAATTGTCTTGCAATTGTGTTTTGGTTTCTTTCTTTCCTTTTGATTATTGGAAAACCTATGCATCCAATGATGAGGTATTCTCCAATTGTTGCGTACTTTTTAATATTAACTTTGTTATCATGCTTCACTAGGCCAGCTTTCAGAATTTGACAAACATCACTGAAAGTGAAAAAGTAGCTAATGATTTAGTTGTCACACTTATGAGAAAATTAATGCTAAAAATATTTTACAGTCAATTCTTCTTTTTGTGAGAATCATAGTTATTAAGCCCCCTATTAAGCACTTCATGGAAGTGTTAGTGGTGTTGATGATAGTGATGATGATTGATTACGAAGGTTGTATTGCAGAAAAGGAGAAAAGATGCCATCCTCATGCCAAGGAAATGCGATTACTTTGGATTTTTAAATTTGTTTGATTTATCTTTCATGTTGCAAGTGCCATGCTGCTGCCATGTCATTTGGTGACATGATTTGAACATGGTGGCTCAATGAGCATGGCATGTTATGTGTATCTTATTGTTATGCAAGAATGACCATCTTTCAGCATGGGGTGCACTCATTCAATCATGGGCAAACAAAGGAAAAGGCTACTATGAAATTTAGCTCCTTTCCATATACTCAAAGTTGTTTCATGCCAATCCTGTTTAGCAGTGGCTTGAAGTATCTTGGATCATAAATGCCAAGTGGCATATTCCTATTAGAGAAGAAAGACAGGTAGAAGATTAAGGATCATGAAATTGGACTGCATTCATTTCTTTGTAGGGCCTAGTTCACCTAGAGTCTGACATCAGATCTTCAAAGAGTGACCTGAAAGATATCTAATTTGCTATGCTTCCTATGGCTTATCTAACTGGTTAAATTATTTAGTGGTTGCAAAATCATCCAACAGTCTATCACTTCTTAGGCTTCAAACTAATTGATCACTCAGGAACAAAGAATGGTTTTCAGCCTTAAAGAATTTAATGTTCAGGTTCAAATTCTTCATGCTTAAATACCAACACAGTATATATAGTATACATTTGTCAACTTTGCATGGTTCTCATTTGCGTCAATGAAAGGTGAACAACCACAGGATGAGTAAGGAGGAGGAAGGAATTCAACATTATATCTTCTTTCCTTCATGTCTGAAAGCAGAAAGAATGCAGTCTTCCTGCACCAGACAAAGCAATCTGAAATTTAGGCTTTGGACCTCTGAAAAGAATCCTTAATAAAACAATCCCATATAATGACAAGAACGGTAGTACTTTGGAATTTTGTGACCTAAGGACAGATGAATCCGTGGTAGGAGAACCTCCCATAAAGCCTTCGAGTCTAGCAATAAGGGTCTGTCAAAAAGACAGCAAATTAATTAATGCAGTGCTGGAAAGAGAACAGCCATGATGCTGATAACTACGAGATAGTTTATAAAGTTCTCCTTTTTCTTTATTCATTTCCTTTGGAAAAAAAAAAAAAAAAATCATTTCCTTGTGGATATTTTCCTACTCCACATAGGAATCTCGATCGAGATTAGGTCCAAAGCCATTGCATATTTGCTCCATCACATAGATGGACAAGTCCACCAAAACAAGACATTTAGTTTAGTCATCAAATACTTGATTTCTACATTTGAAATGGTAAGTCTACTTGTAAATTGTGGCTTGCTCCAATGATCATGCTCCTTTGTTTGGCAAGCAGAAATTTTAGGTTTGATTCCCTGGTGATGCATCCTCAAAAATATAGACCTAGATGATTATAGTGCTACAAGGTCTCCCCCTCCATTCTCTCATAACTATTGTGTGCTTAGAAAACACTAGTACTTGCTGGTATTATTATAACAACAACCGCAGAGAGTTTTTAAACTCTGATGTACGTGCTTGTTGCTCATTCAAGGAAAATATTGCTGCAAGCTAGTTAGAAAGAGTGTTGCATAAAAACAACTTATGAGAAGACCAAGCGGGTTCTGATAATTCCACTTGGGTTATTCTGATTGATATGAAAACAAGAGTAGTATTTTTTTAAAACAGTGACAAGCACTCGTTATGCTGATAAAACCTTTTATCCTCCTAATAAAATTTAACCAATCTTTATTCTTCTAAAAAAGGGTTCCTATTGTTGATAGCTTTTTAGTCTACCGTCCTTCCCACAAACATATTTTTAGCCTTCATATGCCCTTCTAACAAACTCGGATTGTGTTGCCACAAACTCCTTGCATAATCAATGTAGAATCAAATAAAAGGATAGTGAGAAAATAGTAGACTAAGCATAAGACACCAAGATTCTCCTAGTTTAGCTCTTTCAGTCTATGTCCAAGAGAAGGTGAGAAGAAAATTTCATTATGGATGTGAAAGGAAAAGATACAAGAAGTATTGCTTACTGGCCTTGATCTGGAACTGTAGAGAGCAGCAGTGGATTATCAGGGTTCATGGGCCTCGTATTCAGAGCACTTGTAGCTTCTTCAACTCCAGAGTCTCTTATCTAGTGTTTCCCCATCTCATTTTGTCGATGTGCCAGCATGGAAGCTATGCATCGATTGTAACTATAGTGTAGAGTCTTTCTACAGATTTATCAACTATTGTGGAGTAATATATCCCTTAGGCATTTATTCCAAAAAAAGGTTACTATTTTATTGTGATTGGTTTTTCTTAATAATATTCATACAGGAGACAACCTAGTAAAGAAGGGGTGGCCAGCTAATTCTAAGTGCATGTCATGCGGGACGAAATAGGAGTTGGGTAGACCACTTTTTTGATAGATGCTCATTCTTAAGATTGATATTGGAACCTTTTTTCAACTATTTGGGATTAATTAACTACCTGCTAATATCTCAAAGCTCTAGTCCTAGTGGAGGAAGGAGAAAGTGCCAACTTGCTAAGTTAGGATCAGTTGTTTATAGCTTTTATGCAACCAGCATGAAAGAAGAGAAATATAAGAATCTTTCAAAATAGAAGTCATCTGTAGCTTCCATGTTGTTCAAAATCATAAACTGTTTGTAAGGTATTCTTTGTACTGAAAAGTGGCTGAAAGTTCATAACCATCTTTGTAATCTCCTCTCTTCCTTTGTAAATCCTTTTCTGTAATCTATTAGTATTAATAAAAATCATAGAGGAAAAAATCTTTCCTCTTGTTCTGCAAATAAAAAAAAAAGAATATGAGAACAAGAAAAGGCTTCTACAAAGCTCTAATCCTAAATATAATCAAAATCTTTTTATAAAGTAAGGAATTATATATATATATATATATATATGCATGTATAGATAAATACTGTGCTAAAAGGGGTCAAACTGTAAGAGTACTGCCATCGTATCCTTAAAGGAGATTTCATATATACGTGTGTGAGTGAGAGAGAGAATATAAGTTGGGCCATAAAAGTTCTGCCCCCACATCCTCAAAAGAGATTTCCTGTGTAAAAAAATAGGTCGGACCGCAAGAGTTCCACCAGCATCCTCTTCAAAAGAGATTTGTGGCGGAAATAGAGGACTAACACAAACACTAGTTTACAATCTATTAAGTATATCATGAATTTTATGATTTGCCCTAATCAATGATTTAACTCGACAAATTTGGAGAAGATACTAAATAAAGATAAATTGTAGTGCCCATCTATACATCCAAAAAAAAAAAAAAAAAAAAAAATGCGAGAGGTTTCAAACCCAAACTTGCATGCTGGACTCCAAGCCTCCCAATTACATGGTGTAGAATTTAAATGGTTCACATACGACTTGGATGGATCATACCAAGGATTCCAAACTTTCCATTGAAGACTGCTTCCATGCTTTAAATTTAATCACGCATGAGCATGCCTCGGTTTCCTCTGGGAAATATATTATCCTGGCTAGTGCTCTTATCTTTTGGCTCCACACCCACCCAAAGCGTCCGTCTGAACATCTTGATGGTCTGCAGATAGTGACATGGTCCAAAAATTTAGTAGTGAAATCATGCAGCTAGAACTTAGCCAATTATTCTTCTAGACCATGATTGTTTATCCATTAAAGCATACCTAGAGCTGAATGATTATGACTGGTATTTTGCACCTACCAATCATGACGTAAGACTTCAAGATAAGAATGAAATTAATTTAAGGAAGGCAGACTCCAAGCTAATTGATTTTGAGCAAAGACTAGATCCATCTTCCCCGGCATAACACTAGGAATTTGTTTTTGAGGAGGTCAAAAATTAGTCCTATCGTCAAAAATTAATCCTATCATTTCCTTTTACTGAAGTATTATATAAGTAAAAGACGATCAATCATAAAATATGACATTATATCAAATAATAAATTTATATAATGTATAAATTTTGATTAGATATGAAATTACTTAATTTTTATAACTAGTGTAAGCCTGACTTCATCATATGATTTTTCTTACATGCCATCATCGTATTTGAACTTTTCTTGAGGGTCAGTTTTAAGGAAATAAAAAGATTTTGGGTAAAGTATATATTTAACCATACTTAGGGTTGTTTCACACCCTTGTACATTAGGGGTTGTTTTACTTTTGTTTTTGTACTACAGAAAGTTTTTAAGATGTCCTTATACTTTATTTTTTGTTTTAGTTTGGTCCCTACTATTAACAGGTGCTAACGGTGTGATTGCTGGGCTGATGTGGTGAGCTGATGTGATGAGGTTGGATGCTGTACTAGATGGTAGGACACATGTGGCAATCAGGTCAACAATTAGGAAAGGTTAAAACTCTATTCGGTCCATTTCTCTCATCCCACACTTTCCTCCTTCGATCAATAGGTCCCGACTCCTCCAGCCTGTCAGCAATCTCTGCCTCCTTCTATAGCCAGTCAATAACCTCCGCCTCCTCCAACCAACAACCTATACCTTCTACGGCCAGCATTGTGCTCTTCCTCTCTGACCAGCACGTACTTCCACCTCTTTCTTCGGTTTTCGAGCAGCATTCATCCCCCCAGCTTGAAAACTAGGTTGGCCAGCCTCACCGGCGAGCGCCCTAGTTTTCGGCTAGCCCCTCCTTTTTCGGCTAGCACTGAGCCCCCGATTCCTTCTCCAATGAGCACCTTAGTGCTAGTTATTTTACTGTCGAGCGCCTTAATATCCAGGCAGCGCACTTAGTATTCACCCAATTTCGGTTCAAGTAATGCCCTAATGTTGCATTTCTAAATCCTTCAAAGTAGTTACTTGAAGTTTTGATATATAAATTTTTTTTGGCAATAATTAAGTAACTAATTAATTACATGAATGTTTTCTCTAGCAAATGCCCACCCTTTTTCAGCCTAAACTAAGATATGCTAGTCTCAATTGTAGATTGAAATCTGAAAGTTAGTCAATTAATATGCATCATTACTAAAAACATTTTGCTGTCGTTGCATAGATTTGTTCTATAATTTTTTTCATAGGATTCTCATCCTCATGTCCCTGGCACGAGAACACAGTGCCACTATGGCCAAGATGTAAAGATGTTTACTTCATAAATGACTGCCAATATAGGCAAAATATTCTTCAATTGTGGACGATATGAAGCTAGTAGAGCTTATGTGTTTTTTACTTAGCACGATCCTCCTTTGACTCCCAAGAGGATGAAACTGATATTAATATTTTTGAAGAAATCCTCAAGACTTGAGAATGAATTGACCATATATCAAGTAAGGAAGAAGTTCTATTAGTGTATCATAATCATTTCATGGCTAGTCATAGTTATAGTACTAGTGGGCATGTACTTAGAGAGGAGTAAGAAAGTAAGAAACCTGTACCTCCCATGATATATAAAATGTAGCATTTGTTTTGTATCAAAGAACTTGCATGCGATGAAATCAATTACAACCAGCACATTTTAAGTTGCGTACAACTTCCCCTAAAGGCACCAATGTGACTATCATCAGGGGGGTAATAATGCTACTATACATGAACCCAAACAAGGATGACTCAATGTTTTTACCCTATACTACTAGATGATGAGATGGTTCTTGTTATCATGGCAAGCACAAATAGATTCCTAAAAACGAGCTTAGTAGGATCCTATTATTTCTGCATGAATAGTCCAACCATTATTTCACAAGAAATATGTTCAACTTTTATATACCATCACCTAATAGTCCTTATATGATGTACCATAAAATAAATTGATAAAACAACAGTGGACAGATTGTAAAATGATAAAACAAAACAATCATAGATACTCAACATTAGAACCATTAGAAAATGTCCACATACATTAAATTACATTACCTATAACAGTTTAGCAATATGAAACTTCAGATACATTATTAATAGTCCCACTAGTATAATGATGCCTAACTATTCAAACCATGGAATCAAACCATATAAACCATGCCAATCAGACCATATCAACCATTCCACCAAATGCAAACCATGGCAAAGAAATCACATAAACTAAGTCCAGTCCACCACAAACAAACTAGAACAACCACAAGTCCAAACCACAGCCACCACAAATCCAAACCACAATAAGGAATAAAGTCAACAATGTAGCCACATCAGCTACAACAACAAGTCCAAACAATCATTGAAAAACACTATAAGTCCAGCCATCAACAACAACTATCATGGCCTATGGGATGATCTTGTCACTTGGCTGGATTGCATGCTTGTTTCCCTGATGATCACACCAGTTGTTGTAGTCCTTCGATGTCGCATATAGGATTTCTTTTTTCCAAACTCTTCCCTTCGACCCTCTTCCTTCATAAACATTTAACTAGTCTTATGTTTCAATTACTAAAACATAATGATAAATTCTTATCTAAAGAATGATGATTGCTACATGCCCCATATATGAGGCCCATCTCAGTTGGTGTCTCGACATAGGTGGTTGATCCTTGTTGCGCATTATCATTTCACGACTTGAAACACATATGAGTCTGATGACGCCTCTTGGTCCTCACTTAACATGAACAAGAGTAAGTTCAGCTGACTTGAATAAAGCATACTCACATACCTCAATGCAGATGCCAACAAGCTAAGTGGTGCTGGTGCCCATGTATCAAAGTATGCTGAATTCTAGAAACAATAAATAATCCATTTAGACATGGTAATGAAATCAAGCAGTAGCTTAGGACATACTATCATAAGACATGAAATCAAGCAAAAAAAAAAAAAAAAAAACAGCAAGTTGAACACATTGTAGAACTGAGAGAAGGTGTTTACCCTTTAATTTTGCAGCTGGCTATTTGCCTTTCTTTGCTCCACTAGAAGCTTGTCTTCCCATTGGTCCCTTGCATGTCCTAACGTTATGACCGTGCTGTTGGCATTTGGAGCATCTTATTTCGCTATGCATCATTCTAACTTTATGAGATTGAGAAGACTCATCTATATCCCTCCTCCTACTCTTTTTGGGTCTCCGAGGTGGCCTCCTAATCTTTGGAGGAAAGTTTGGATCCATATTTACAAGTGGCAACAACTTAGGGCCATTAACAAGGCACACTATTGAACTATAGATCCTTAAATAAGTCTCTTTGTGATAAGAAGGGTGCACATACTCCTTAGGATTCTTATCCAAATATCAAATGATAGAAACAACATGTACGCAAGGAATCCCAGTAAGGTCCCACTTATTGTAGCTACAAGTGTACTTCTTAAGATCTACCACAAACTAATCATTTCCAGCTACCATCTCAAACAGTTCAGCACTAGGCCATGTGGATGTACAGTTCTTAGACCTAGTCTTGTTCCTCTCGAGCTTATTTTGAATCCTAAGACATACAGGCTTCATCTACAAGCATCGAGGCAAACATACAACCTCCTAAAAATTAGTGGATCATCAATTTGAGGTCTATCCACCTCAATCTTCATGGTGCTCCCAACATTATTCCTCCTAATCTCCTTACAGTAATCAAAGAGTTTGGCATACTGTTCTTCTTCAGTGCCCTCCATTATAATCTTGGCCTTCTTCTTGGCCCTATATGCTTAACTCCTGGATATCTTTACAATACAATCCTTTTTTACTTGCTCGACAATAGAGGACAACTTTCAAAGGGATTGTGCTCTAAATGTCTTTAAGTAATGTTTAGATATCCATCTAGCATTCACATGCCTATTGCAGCTAGGTCAAGTGCATGTGTTCATCAATCAAAATCCTAATTTGAATTGTGCTCTCTCTCTCTACATCTTAGAAGTATAAAGCTGCTACTTATAGTTCCCCTAGCATATTACAGTCACTCTAGTTAACTCATTTTTTATAAATTTCAGATCATATCTCTCTTGTTGCCTAGCTAAGCAACCCAAGAGGGGGGGATAAATTGGGTTCTTTGAAAATTTTTAGCAAGTATGTACAATATTTCAAAACAATGAAATCTGTGTGAGAGTGAAGTGATGATTGGAAGAGCAAACAACACCAAAAATAATAAGCACACAAATACAAAGATTTATAGTGGTTCGGTGCCAATCCTAGCACCTACATCCACTCCTCAAGAATCTCCTAGGAATTTTCTCCACTAATCGTTCTTCAAACGATTACAAACCTAACTAACCCAGCTAGCTTCATGTTTTCCAGGCACAAAGGAGCCTTATCCTATCTTTCTCAGTCAGCTTCTTGTTTACCAGGCACAAGGAAGCCTTATAAGACACCAATTTTGGGTTTGGCACACCCTACACAAGTTTCAACCAAGTTGAAACTCAAACAGTATATAAGGAAATATAGTTTCAGAAAATACAGCTCCTTAATGAGTAAATTTAACAATAAAAGCACTTTATAGATTTCTGAAGGTCTCTTCCTTAAATGAGCTTTTCCTCCTTAAATGCTTCGGCTATGAGCACTTGAAGAAGCTTCTTGAGTGGTTGGATGGAGCCTTGAATGAGCTTTAATGGCCTTCCAAGCTTTTCTGCACACTTTCACTTCAAATGGAAAAAGGCTGAATTTTCTCTTGATTTTTCTCTCTTTTTTCTTCTTTTAATCCTTAAAAAACACTCCAAAAATCTTATTAATCCATCCCATTTACTTGTATTTATAGTCCATTGAGGGAATGGAACGTTAAACTAGCCGTTTCTAATCGTTGGAATGTCAGAACTAGTCGTTACTGTACTTCCTAGGCAGTTAGTTGGCATGGTAGTCAACTACTTTGGGATTTCTCACTGTTCAACCACAATAGTCAACTACTTAGTCGACTAACTTGGGAAAACTCACTGTTTGGCCATAGTAGTCGACTATTTAGTCGACTAACCTTGCAAAGCTTTATGTCCAAGCCACAGTAGTCGACTACTTAGTCGACTAACTTGAAAAATTTCACTGTTTGGCCATAGTAGTCGACTACTTAGTCGACTAACTTGAAAATCTTCACTGTAAAAGCTTTTATGGCATATATTTAACTTGTTAGCTTACATGTGAGTTGGCTAATAGTTTCAAATTTCTATTTTAAGTACCAATAGCTGGCATGAGACTTGAAAAATGGCTTTAAAACTTGAAAACTTATTCCAAGGCCAAGAGAACTCATTGTATTCAAGAAAATAGGTGTCCTAGCTCTCATGACTTAAACTTTCTTCATTTAATAACTTTTCAAACATCTGGATTTCACTTGATTGGAGCTTGAAACATTCTTCTTAGATCTTGATCCTCTACAAAAATTTCTTTCTTGAACCATAAACCCATTCCGGAGCTTGGAATCAATTTTGTTCATCTTGGTGATTCATGTATGCCTGTATTTCATTGTGGTTCTTCATCGAACTCATTAGTAACTTACTTAATTGTTTTGTAATCATCAAAATCAATGTGAGGTCAACATCTCCTTCATAGCATATTCTTTGATGGCATCTTTTAGTACATGCATATTAAGAAAAACCATATCAACTTGGAACTTCACATTACCCATATCTGTTTTCTCTCAAAACTCTAGAAACCTTCTCTTAGTGGGTTTATCTGCATCGTCATAAGAGTCAGTAGTAAGAAATACATCATCGAGCAATCTAAACTCAATTTAGTATCATAACCCTCCAAGTCAATATTAGCATCTACATTCTCTTCAAATAAATTATCATCCTCACTCTCAACAATATCCTCCTTGGCATCACTAACTACCAACTCGTCATCACTGACTTTGAATTCCTGATTCTCATTGTCGTCAAACCCACTATCCTCACTATAGCTGTCCTCAAAGTCCTCCTAAGTACCCTGCTTGGCACCCTCCCTTATGCCTTCCATACAGTCCTCCTAAGTATCCTCTCTGGTGCCCTCCCTAGCACCCTCCTTAGTACCATCACCTGCACTCCAATTGAGTAATGGCACTAAATCAAGTAACTCTAGCTTATTAATTATCGTATATGGATCATGCTCCACATATACATTAATGATTTTACTACTTGAAATATAGGCAATTATATCCAGAACATCTCTAACACTTTTCAAAATCTTAAGTCCATTATCCAATGATTGATAAGGCATGCAATAGAACATCTCAATAAAACTGACACCCCCAATTTCAACAACATACTCTCAATTTCAGGAATGAATATCCTATCGGGGTCACAATTATTAAAAATATTATACTTTCTCCCTATATACCTTCTTCTTAAGTCTGTGTATACAAATTGGCCCTTATAGTGAAGGCTTATTGAAAAACCTGTACCACTCATACTATAATATAAGAAAATACACATGACTAAAGTGCTAACTAAAAAAATTAAATAAGAAGATGAGATGAACATGTATAACTCTACTCATTCAAAGGGAATATACATGCAAAAAACATGAACTAAACTGCAAACATTAAAGTTGCTACTTAGACTAAATTTACTAGCCATTGCAGAAGTTTCTATTCATAGTTGTTGCATTGGACTAAATACAACACAGTTACTAATATTAGTAAAATTTAGAAAGGTTTCAGAACATTCAAATCATATTTGGTAGCATTGATCTAGAAAGCTAAAGCAATACATTACAAGTCTTCACGGGATATATGCAATTATCAACATGCACAGGTTTATCTTGCAAAGATAATATTCTTCAGGTTGATAAAGCAAAATGATTTCCATAATCACAATAATGAATTTTATTTGAAATTTGATATAGTAATGTAGCCAATCTTGTGGGATTTAAATAATAATGGACTCATCTTCGATGATGAAGCATAATTGAGTTAAACAGGTTAAAATATAACCTTAATCGAAGGATGAGCCGATGTTAGTAGCGAAGGGGGGCGGAGGCAGACGATGCTTTCTCTTGTTCTCGTCATCGTTGGGGTTAGAGATGGTGGTCGGACAGCCTTGCACAACTAAAAATGGTGGCAGCTCTGGGCAGCGGGTGGATGTTGCAATAGTTATGGTTCAGAGGAGGAGAGGGGATTGGAGGCGGTGAGATAGGGAGAAAGAAAAAAAAAAGAGATTGGGGGTGGTGGGCTAGGGTTAGGGAGAAAGGGGATTGGAGGCAGTGGGCATCAGATAAAATCGGAAGGCAGGGTTTTTGGCAGTGGGCTAGGGTTAGGGTTTCGGTCCTTGAATTAGCGAGGAGGAGGAGTTAGTCGTTTTTAGCATGATAGAGGAGGTAAGTCGCCGAGAGGAAGGAGTTAGTTATTTAGGGTTTAGGAAGGGAGGAGTTAGTCATCCGGATCCGATCCGATCCAAATGCTTCAACTCAGTTTACCATATATAGTACGACATATTATCAACCCTGCTATATCAGCTCGTCACGTTTGTCTGGCAATTACGCCATCAGCACTTGTTAATAGTAACGATCAAACTAGAACAGAAACTAAAGTATAAGAACATCTTAAAAACTTTTTGTAGTATAGGGATAAAAATGAAATGGCCCCTAAAATACAGGGTTTAGATATGTACTTTATCCAAAGATTTTTTAATACCCTCAATGCTACTAAAGGGACTGTTGCGGAGCACATACTATCTCGTCACCTTCAAAAGGGCATCTAGCTATGACAAAGGCTATACTTGGTCATAGATTCGTGCCTATCATGCGTAGTTTGAGAATTTATTATGTCCAATAAATACACACTTCCAAAATTCTGCTGTCTGGTACGCGTTGCAAGCTTACGAAGGAAAATTTGAAGTACCTGAACAGCATTTTGATTGAATTTTCTTTTTTCTTTATTTTTTAGGGGGAAAGAATAAGCTAGCTTCTCTAAGATGAGATGAGGCCAGGTGAATGAGCTCAAAACCGAAAAAGCTGACGAATGCTGTGGAGATAAGATTAGTTATTATATTGGTGTGCAGAGGTTTTGAATTGTGAGAAAGATGCCCATATGCGATGGCATCCATTTGTCTTTTGTGCTAGGTTTTGGTGAACAACTTTAATTAAGTCAATGATGCACAGTCAAAATAAAAAAATAAAAAAAACTTTAGGTCAATGATGGCATTTTTAAAATTAGATCCCTCAAGTTGTCACTCGCCACTGGATGATCTTTCATGTCGTAGATATATTTTTTTTTAATTTGCTTTAAATCTGATATAGATCAAATCATATGGCTAACATATCGAGTAGATCTATCATTATGTGCAAGTTTTCCTTCCAATCGAGTATACAATCAATGTTATTAGGAAAAATAATTATATGACCAAAACTATTAGTTTCATAATGTGTTGTGCCTGTTGTAAATTATCATTTTTAAAACAAAGAAATGGATCAAAGAAGAAGAATAAGAGTTAACACTTTCACATAATAGTCAAGTTGATCCGAACTAGGGCTATATATTGGTCAGATCAGACTATACTTGACCTCAATCTGATTGGAGTCCATATTCGAGTCATGATTCTAAACTTAAATTCGATCCATTTGCTGATCAAATCAGATCAGATTCATGAAAAAAACTTTAGACCTAATGAGCCATTCTAATTGGTTTGGGGTAAGTATGACTCAAATTCAACTTAAAGTATTTAAATTTGAGTTGAGATCAAATTGGATTACATCTACATTTCAGTCAAGCATTTATCTATGATTTGATAGTTAAAATTTAATAATTGACAATGGCATAAAAAGTCATTAAAAATTTAAATATGACTAAAATGAGTAAACTTAAATTTAAAATTTTATTTGAAAACTTTTAATTCCATCAAATTAATTGATCTATTTAAATATACAAATTATGATTTTTAAAATATATATTGATATATTTGAAGGCAGTATAAATAAGAATATATCAAAATAAGCAATAAAATATATGAATATTTAAATATTATTAAGTTAAAATAGATGAGAAGAGATGTTGTTATGACAATAAAAAGAGGAACTGTTTTAATTGAAAGTTCATTCAATGAATCGATAGAGATAATGGAAATCAAAATAAAAGTGATTTGTATAATTCAAGTTTATAAGTTAGGATGCATTAGGCTTGAGTTGGATCGGGTTGAAAAATATAAAATTCAAATCTAGTCCTAAATTTAGATCAAATCCAACTTTCAAATTTAATAGATCCAATTGGACTAAGATTGGATTTAGATTGAATTTAATCATGGGCCAATCTAACTCATTTGCCACCTTAATCCCAATTATGGAGTAAGTGAAACATTAATGTGTGTTGATTGAAATCACAAATCGAGGGCAAACGATGGATACTAACCATATGGGTGAAGAATGTGGTACTTGGTCTTAGGTACAAATAAAAGCTTGCTAAGGATTTGTTGGGACTAGCTGCTTGCTGGAACTATGTAGCTTATAAAGAGTTTTGTGTTAGAAATATTTGTGATAAAGGACCCATCCTACATTTAAATTGCCTACTAGAACTATGCAGCTTATAAAGTGTTTTGTGTTAGAAATATTTTTGGTAAAGGACCCATCCTCCATTTAAATTGCCTACTAGAACTATGTAGCTTATAAAGTGTTTTATGTTAGAAATATTTATGGCAAAGGACCCATCCTTTATTTAAATTTAATTGATAGTAGGTGAACTTGAATTATAAAGTATTGCAATCTCTTCTTTTACCTCCTCATCGTGTACTACAAACTAGGTAGAATTATCAACTTGACTCCAAAATCGACAAGTAACACCTTGTTTTATTAGGGGCATCAAAATTTACTCCCAAATGTTGTTTATAGCTAGAATCTACCAAAATCTATCCTAAGTGAACACTATAAATAATACCCCCTTAGCCAGGATTGACCTCGCTCCAGAATCTACCCTTAGTAGAGGTGGCTCTATGCTATGATGGAACTCTCTATACCATCATCGTCTCATGGGTAGTTCCAATCGTCATTCTATGGGTAGTTTCTTCCTCCTGCCCATACATACCATCAACTTTTGCATACTTAGATTGGCTTTGATACCATTTGTAATACTTAAGAACCACTAATCCATCAACTTCCGTATACTTGGGTTGACTCTGATACCATTTGTAACGTCCCTAACCTACCAACTGGTCCAATTAATTTATTAGCGGGTTGGATTTATATATCCTTAAAAGTATAAGATAATTAATAGCAAGTGAACTTAAGTTATAAACTTCTCAAATAATTTTTTGCCATCTAATGTGGGATTGTTCATAGGGTATTACACATTAAGTCTCTATGTCTAAATAAGTGAATATATTATGGCAACGATGATGCTATATCTTTGGCCTTGGGCCTCCCATCTGAACTGGAACTCACTAGCTTACAAGTTGAAGAAGTGGTTGGTCATGTTCCTTTTAAGCGCACTAGCCGTTGTTGCCAACCCTAACAAATGACGTGGTCTCTTCTTGGCCTATTAGAGCTAATATTTTAGGAGAGTGGGTAGGAGAGGCTAGAAGAAAGCTCAAGTTAAAGAACTAAGAAGGGTTTGCTGACACCATGCACATTTATGTATAAAAAAAATAAAGTTTTATATGCAACCAATCTCAGAATAAGCAATGTAAAATTGTAGTTATATTTTATGAATATAAATTTAATAGAAAAAATTATGATTGTAACATGAAACTTGAGCCTAGACTAATTTATTGGTTAGGCTTATCAGAATTTGGATCTTTTAAACTGCATCAGATGGCGAGAAATCTAACACGCTTCTCCAAATTCTGTTCAACTTCATTATCAATTTTTTTCTCCCAATTAGAAGTGAACAATCCGAACAACCGCAAAGTTGGAATCTCATAAAGCTTGGTCGTGGTGGGCTTTAGCTTTTGGGACAACGCCCATGGATTAAAAAGGAGGCAATCAATGAGCTTTCGCTTAGAACGGGGGAGCTTCACCAGAAAAAGATGGAGCAATTTACGTCACACTGACAAGAGCACCAAAGGGAATCCAATTCATGGAGGAATAGAAACATCTACATCACGTTAGAAACATCATAAGGTGAATATATTATATATCTCGTGAGCAAATCTTACTTTAATGCATCTATAGAAACTGACAGTTAAAATGTTTACTTGGGTTTTGTTTTTTCTTTTTGGAAGCTCACCATGTGGTGCTACTCTTTCCAACAAGAATTATGCCCAGGCAAAGCATTTGGTGAAGAAGAAGAGAGTTTGATTCTATCATCATCGTCATCAACTCTCGAGGGATGAGATTGGCATTGGATAGAAGTTCTAACCTCAAGAACAACAAATCACCTACTAAAGGATCATTGGCATTCCAATTAAAAAGTGAAAAAGGCCATGAGGTAAGGGGTGCAGTTTTGCAATGGGAAAATATTTCTTAGTAACTATGCCTCAGTAATCTTAGAGAACCAGTAACCTTAGACCAGTCATAAAAAGTGTGGTGTTCTTCAAGTGAAGCAGATATGCCACTGGTCCTGTGCTCAAACAAGCAGGCAACAAAAAGAATAAACAAGTCCTAGTCAGCCATTAGATTTATGTTATTTGATTTCAATCTCCTTTGGTGCCTCACAGGTCTTCATTAATCACTAAATATGCTCATATTTCTTGATTTTTTTCTTCATTTTAATATTACCTAGTTTTGAATTTTGTACTTCGAAGCAGCCTTGAAATTGGTATTCTGGCCACCAATCTTGTATTGTCAACTTTTTCTCTTTGCCTGTCATTTTGAAGCATGCACCTAACTGCTAGCTTATAAAACTATTACAAATAATGCAAACTTGAGATAGTAGTTAATCTTGATATGGACCACCTAATGTTTGCGCATTTATAATACTAGCGTCCACCCAATGTCCATGCCTTAATATTGGTACTTTTTAAGTGAGCATATCACCACAGAAGTGCAAATCATAGCTCTACTCTTTGAAAGTCCCAAAATACCCAGTAATCAATCAAGGGAACATCAGAGTTCCTGAGGACAATTTGTCATTTTGTAGTCACTTGTTTTTACTTCTAAGTTCTAGAATTCTCACGCACTTCAAAGCAAGATTCAATGCATGCTACCTTTTGCTCAGAAAGTCAGCACTGCCGCCAATATAACAGCTTAGACATCTAAATAAATGTAAAAATAAGTGCAGATTAGAAGCTTCTCGGCTACTTCCAACTGGCCAGCTTAGCATGGACTGGCATATACTAAAAGATGGCCCCTTCGTGCCCACCCTTTTCTCTCTCTCTCACCCTGTGGGGATTCTCCTCTTCCATTTGCCTGGCATATACTGTTTGCTTTGCTACATAACATCCATGTTAAGGTTTATCTAGCCATGCTACATTACATTCATGTTATGGTTTCTTCGTATGGAGACCTCCTCCTTGGATTTGGACTATTTTCCAAGTATTATACTATTTCAACCTTTAGTCAGTGACAGTGATGTTCTCACATTGCCCCCATTGACCACATTGCTCTGCATCATTGGTACATTTCCCCTCCCGACCCCCTCCAATCTTATATATTTGGCCCTTCTTCTCAAGCCTTCTCAGCATTCCTCCGCCTCCTTTCATGGTAGAAACTCTAGTGCCAGCAAAAGGAGTGGCTTCTCTTGGCTCGCATGATGCAGTGCTCTTGCTCCTTCTAAGTTTAACTTAAAGTGTTATTGTTGTGGAGATTGGATCTTTCAGTTGAGTTCAGTGTTCTTTGGGTTTGAAAGATGTAATTTTACTTTAGCTGTGTGTTGTGGAGTTTGGTTTGTTTCTTGATAACAAAAAGTCATATTCACCTGGGCATATTCCTTACCTTATTTCTTCATGTGTTATCTAATCTTGTGAAAGCATTGATACCAGTTTCTTGAATTCATGGATCTTCCTTAGCCCAGCAGACCCTGAGGCTCTTTTTCAGACTGGAAGTGTTGTACCTTTGCTTATTTGTAGTCGAAACAGATTCCATATCATGTAGTCATAATATTCTTGATTCTATCATTCTATATCTGCCTCATTGTGAGAGCCTGTGTCACCTCTTCTTCATGCTTTCTTTTTTCTGGATTTAATTAAGATAGAGAGCATTCACTTTCACTTTCCAACATGAGCATGGAGGAAACCTTTGTTCCTTTTCGTGGAATCAAGAATGACCTCCAAGGGAGGTTGATGTGTTACAAGCAAGATTGGACTGGTGGCTTCCGCGCAGGAATCAGGTAATATTTTGACGATTATACAAGCAAATATGATATAATTTACAAGGTCCGATCCGATTTTTACTTCTTTATTTCGGCATTAGATTTCATCTTTATCATGATGAGAACATGATCATCATCATTTGATTTCCATTGGTTCAGGATTTTGGCTCCGACTACATATATATTCTTCGCATCAGCAATCCCAGTCATATCATTTGGAGAGCAGTTGGAGAGAAACACAGGTAATAAAAGCTAAATTCCTGTATTGCTTTGCTTTTTACTGCTGCTAGTCACTTTATTTTGCATTTGGGACACTGTTTTAACTTTGTGCTAGATCTGAATTTTGTTTTTTCATGGCAAGAAATTTTAGACAACATAAAGTAATCACTAATCACTGTTTATATGAAAAAAAAATGGGCACCGGCAGATGGAGTTTTAACAGCAGTGCAAACATTGGCATCAACTGCACTTTGTGGGATAATACATTCCATAATAGGAGGTCAGCCTTTGCTGATTCTTGGAGTGGCAGAGCCCACAGTGCTTATGTACACATTCATGTTTAACTTTGCCAAAGATAGAGCCGATTTGGGTCGAAAGCTGTTTTTAGCATGGACTGGATGGTATGTCATCTAATTTTAGGTTGTTCAAGCAAAATGACAACAATTTTTTTCTTTAATTATAGCTCAGGCTTTCAATCATCTTTGCATCTTGTTGTTTGGTCTCACAGGGTATGCGTTTGGACTGCCTTCTTGCTCTTCTTACTGGCTATCTTAGGTGCATGTTCTATTATCAAGAGATTCACTCGTTTAGCTGGAGAGCTATTTGGTCTTCTTATTGCGATGCTCTTTATGCAGCAGGCTATTAAGGTGAGCACTGGCATGATTGGCTTTTTTTTGCCTCTATATGTGTAGTTTCACACAATAAAAAGAAAGGATGACTTTGTGCATTGAATATACTAATGGTTATAATTCTACACAACTGAATATTTTTAATGGATATTCCTTCATAAGTTATGAGAAAAGTAAGTTTATAATAAAAATGAACTTTTATTGGTACAAATGACACAAAAGTAAATTTTTCCTTGCGAGAGTAGTAGTAGAAGATTAGAAGCTTCATTAAAGTAATCAAATTGTCAAATTATGTTCTGTCAAAGCTAGGGAAAATTTTAAACAAAATAATACTTTATTGGTTTTTACATAAAAAAAAAGAGCACTTAAAGTCAGGATAATCATATTTTTCATGGCTCAAATAGGAAACTTCAGATAGATTCCTTTGTGTGCAAAATGGCCTTGTTCAACACAAAACTCCTGAATCATGATTACTTGATGTGTTCCATGATACAGGGCCTTGTTGAAGAGTTTCGCATACCTAAAAGAGAAAACCCAAAGGCTTTGGAGTTTGTTCCATCTTGGAGGTTTGCCAATGGGATGTTTGCTCTAGTTCTATCATTTGGTCTGCTGCTCACTGCTCTAAGAAGTAGGAAGGCACGATCCTGGCGCTATGGAACTGGTATGCATAAAATTAGAAGCTGAAATGTTATGTAGCTTGTAGTTTGCACAGATAGTAGAGCCAGGGATAAGAAATTTCATTATTCATTTATGTCAGTTTGCAAGCCATAGTTATTATTATGCATCTTTGAAACTACAATTGTATTCATTAAAAAAAAAAAAGAAAAAAAGAACCGCAATTTTTTATACCTTTTGTTGCAGATGATATTTTTCTAATTTTTTAAAGATAAAATCATTACATGTGGATGTTATATTGATGAGGCGTTTTTCCTTTTTGATTGAAGATTATGTTTTATTATTATTATTCAACATTGAACTTAAAAGTATCAAATATTTGCAGGCTGGCTACGAGGTTTGATTGCAGACTATGGGGTACCACTAATGGTCCTTGTGTGGACTGGAGTTTCTTATATGCCTTCAGGTAGTGTTCCAAAAGGGATCCCTAGGCGGCTTTTTAGCCCAAATCCTTGGTCACCAGGAGCATATGAAAACTGGACAGTCACTAAGGCATGTCTTCCCATGCTTTATTCTTCTGAATATTTTTGTATTGTTTTCACAAGCTGATATGAAAAGCTGCAGTACAATCATCAAAGATATATTTCCTAAATAATGACTTTATGATCCTTCTGCCCTCAATTAATAACTGTTTTTCACTCTACAACCAAGGTAAACTGTACTTCCAAGTTGTAGAAAAGTTGGCTCCCTCTTTATTGGATTTTGAGTCTTTTAAGTAGTGCAAGCATGACTAACAAGCTACTCTTGCTTTACCCATATACCAACAGGACATGCTGAATGTACCCTTCCTCTACATACTTGGAGCTTTTATACCTGCTACAATGATAGCAGTGCTTTATTATTTCGATCACAGTGTAGCATCTCAACTTGCTCAGCAGAAAGAGTTCAACTTGAGAAAGCCACCATCATTTCATTATGATTTACTTCTCTTGTGCTTTTTGGTATGTCTTCTCTTCTCCATTTACAATTCATCAAGATATTTTATTGAAATTACCTTTCATACAGAGGGAATGCAGTACTGCTTCATAAGTGATGTTAATCTTCATATATTGCACATGTCCTCTGATCCTTAACTCCTTGTTTTTGCATGGAAGACCCTACTGTGTGGGCTTATTGGGATCCCCCCAGCAAATGGAGTCATACCACAATCTCCAATGCACACCAAGAGTTTGGCGACTCTCAAACATCAAGTAAGATATCAAAGTCCTATCATCCAATTAAAAGTTAGATATCCCAAAATGTAAGTAACTTTTGCTACTATGCACTGACAATTTCTCTGCAGCTTCTTCGCAATCGACTAGTAGCCACTGCACGCCAAAGTATTCGTCAAAATTCAAGCTTGAGCCAACTTTATGGAAATATGCAAGATGCTTATCGGCAAATGCAGACTCCATTGATTTATCAAGAGCAGTCTGCTCTAGTATGATAAATTTTTGTTTGAATTTGTTACTCTCAGTTTTGTTGTTCCCCTAAATGCATGGTGAATCCTTTTCCTTTTTTCTTTTTTAATGCAGGGATTGAACGAATTAAAGGAATCCACAATACAATTAGCCTCAAGCATGGGAAATATTGATGCACCAATTGATGAGTCAGTATTTGATATTGAAAAAGAAATTGATGGCCTTTTGCCAGTTGAGGTCAAAGAACAGCGTCTAAGCAACCTGCTTCAGTCTATGATGGTAGGAGGGTGTGTTGCAGCCATGCCATTTCTTAAGAAAATTCCAACCTCTGTTCTCTGGGGTTACTTTGCCTTTATGGCCATAGAAAGCTTACCCGGAAACCAGTTCTGGGAGAGGATTCTCTTGCTCTTCACTGCACCAAGCAGAAGATACAAGTAACCTTCCTCCTCACTCTATTCTCGGTTCTCCTCTAATTAATCTTTAAAGGATACTATTATCACAACAAACTTCTATGTCGCAGAGTGCTTGAAGAGTACCATGCCACCTTCGTGGAGACTCTACCTTTCAAGACAATTGCTGCTTTTACACTTATCCAGACAGGTTACCTGCTACTGTGTTTCGGAATCACATGGATTCCTATAGCTGGGGTCCTCTTTCCATTGATGATCATGCTTTTGGTTCCTGTTAGACAGTATGTTCTTCCCAAGCTCTTCAAAGGTGCTCATCTTACAGATTTGGATGCAGCAGAATATGAAGAATTACCAGCTATACAATTTAACCTGGAAACAGTGAGTTCAACTATTCATATTATGTTTTCAATGGCCATGTTTGATTTTTATTTTTATGCTGATTATGTAATTGTGCTTCAATCAAGCAGGAGATAGAGTCTGGAATAAGACACCCCTTTGCAGAGAACAGGGAGATATTAGATCAGCTAGTCACAAGGAGTCGAGGTGAAATTAAGCATATCAACAGCCCGAAAGTGACGAGCTCAAGTGGAACACCAGCCACCGAAATCAAGAGCATTCATAGCCCTCGGTTCCCAGAGAAAGCATATAGCCCCCGGATGAGCGAACTCAGACAGGAGCATAGTCCTCAGCTCAGTGGAAGAGGGCTATCCAGTCCAAGAACAAGTGAGATAAGATCATCGAAGTTGGGAGAGGATGCTCGGCACTCTACTTCAAAGTAGTAAGAGGGAATGGATTTACAGTCTCTCTCCCTGGCAGCTCTCTATGTTGCTGACATCTTCATATGACCATGTGCCCCCACTGGATGGACTATTTTCATTTCTATGTCACCATGTAGGCTGCTGGATCCTGCAATGCAGTGTATAAGATCTCTAGCCTCCATTTTTCCTGCTATTCTCCATATAGGGAAGCTTTTGCAATCTTGGAATTGCCCTAAGAGTACAAGAATTCTTGCAATATTTTCAATGCAGCATGCATGCATGCATGCATACATATATATATATATATATATATATATATATGCATGTATGTGTGTGTGTTCTACTACAAGTTTCCTCCCTACATGCTTAGCTTGTTGTGTGTTTGTCTTTAATTATGAGGATGCTGTGTTGACATTTTATCGAACCTGGATCAGCAACCCTTGTTTCATCCACTTAAGGTGCTGAATATCTAGTAGGTCAGACAGTGATGAAACATCAAGAACCTAGGAATGAATTATGATATCCATTTAAATTCAAGCATCAAAACAGTAATCTATGAAACTTCCCTTCCTTTCTCAAAGATTAAAATTTATTGTATCAAAATAAAAAAGCATGCACGAAACCCACAAGCTGCAAAATTTTATGGTTGCAGTACCAAAAGCACGCGCACTTCTAGATACCCTCAATTTAGCAAGCTTATGCAATGAACAAAAGAGCTCATTGAAGTAATTAATTTCATGTTTTAACATACAAGCCCATAAAAATATTTTCATTTTTAGCTAACAAATATTTCTATGGGACCTGAGATACAGGTTACATGGTTTAATTTGGTCGGTGCCTATACTTGTGCTTCCAAATGATCCGGCTCAGTTTAATCTCATCTGGGTCCAAGTTGTATATCTTTTCATGCACATCCAACTGCAGCACATAATGATAGTCCTGCAAGGATTCAGTCCGAAATAACTGAAGTCAAACTTTTGCTGCAAGATGGGATCTGGCTCTAAGGAGCTAGAAAAGCTTTGCACAAAAGGAAATAGTGCTCTTGCAATCACCTCAAAGAACTAGATAAAACCTGTTTTACTGCATGAATTATACAACTTTCTGTTTCTTATCTGGAGGAAACATAGGAAGAAAGAACAGACACTGATAGAACAAAGAGGTTGATGAGAAACTGATGCTAATCTTAGTTTTAATATCTCACCCCCATCATCCTAGTAAGTCTTCACCATCTCAGCCACGTTCATGATATGAATTGCTGAAAAAGTTGCATGAAATCAAACATAAGTTGAAGTTCACTTAGAAAAACACTAGGAACTATAACAGTTCAGGAAGTTGGTGAAGTTTTTTTTTTTTTTTTTCTTCCTTTATTTTGAAAAGAATAACAAAAGACAAGAAACCAAAGAAATAACCAGCAGCACACCTCAAGCAACTCAATTTCAGAGCTATACCATGTGGAAGCATTTAGGTTGACAAGCCTGCATGTATTGCATGTGTATTTCTCTGTGATAGCATCCATAGCCAGAATTTCCACATGCTTGAGCTTAGTAAGATCATGTCGTCTACCCTTTTCGCGAGGTTCTCTATGATAGGGCCACACTTCAATCTCAGATCGCTATAATATCTTCCACCAACTTTGTCATAAATCAAATATTCTTTCTGACAACATACTGATAAGAGTTGAGAAGGCAACGCTTTATATCCCACCAGACACTGAGCTGATCAAGAGAGTCCACACGTCAGAAGCCGACAAAGAAAGGGGCTGGCACCATGCAAATAAGTGTACCACACTTTCTGCAACAGAAACTATGGTTTTCGATATCATGGTGCGTTGAAAAGAGACTTCAGGATAAAGCAGTGGTTGTAATTCCTTTGGAAGATTGGAGAAGGAAAGAAGCCTCTCTTGATGGGGTGTGCTTCATGTCTGTCCATTGGGCCAGAGAGTTGTTCAAGGCCTCTGAATGTAGGAGAGTTGTAGTTTTCATATCATTGACTTGAATGCATGGTGGGAACCGTCTGAAACTCCCTGAGGGGTCTCTTCTAGCTTTTTCCATGTTGCTTGCTTCTGTAAGGTCATCATTGGAGTAGAGTTGACCATCTCTCTCTCTCTCTCTCTGTGCAATCATTGGTGTTCATGGCATGGAAATTGGAGATAAAATTTGTATACACAAAAAGAAAAAAAAATGAAAATCTAAGTAAGAAAATAGCAGTCTACTATATCAGTAACATTCTGCTTAACACTCCTTCAAAGAATATTAGTATCCTAATTTCAATCTTAATCTCAACGCTATAAAAGCAGCTTAATTTCCCAAGTTTTTAATTTCCATAATAACTCCAATATGATTACTTCCTCATATATTAAATCTTCAAAGTAAGAAACTCTCCTTAAGCAGGGATTTTCATGATTTTATGTATTATAATAGTTCCACAACCTCCAAAACTCAAGTTTATAGAGATTTATCAGTTATAGCTAAACATAAACTAATCTCAATTATAGATATAACATGTAAAATTAATCTTAAATAATTTCATAGGAAAGGCATAACAATATCCAGTCCTCGATTTTCTTTTTTAATTATCCTATATCTAAAATCTAAAGTCTTTGGTAGTAGCCATGTATGTGCATTTGCATGTCCATTGTAGCTAGCATATAAAAAGAACTTTGGAAACAAACTAAATATTTTTAGAGAAAAACCGGTAATGTTGGAGACCAAGTCTCCCAGTTTAAGATCAAGGTTTTAATGGGAAAGCTCCAGGGAATTCAGCAATGAGTGCATGGTATTTGTAGCACTCTTCTTTGTTTGGCTGGCTTCTATTAAATTATGAACTTTCGAGGTTTGGTATAATTTATCTAATTTTGAGTATTTCCGCTTGAAAAAGTAACATGCTTGTCATCAAGTGCTACTAATTTTTGGAGTTGTACTTGAGTCCCTTCATAAAGCTGCTAGCTGAGAAGATTAAGAATCTCGTAGAATGAAGAGCAATGTCAAAGCCATTATGATGCATTAACGGTCCATGGAGATATATAATAGCATATTGATGGTAAACTAAGACCTTATCAGGCCTTATTTGGCATTGTTATCGATGATCAAGCTTTTATCTATAAAATTTTTGATAGTAAATTTTTTGCTTGTAGAGCTTTTACAAAAAAAAAAAAAAAATTTACTATTTAGTAATTATCTTTCTAAAATGCTGTGAAACTTTATGAAAATCAAATTAACAATAAAAAAAATAAAAAAAAAGAACATCCACTCTATTGTAATAAAATATAATAATTCATAAATTATCATAAAAATATCATAACATAATGATATTATATTATAATAATATTATATTATCATATTATTATTATTATTATATAATAATACTACATTATTATAACAATATAATAATATTTTTATCATTATTTTATTATATCATTATTATAATATGACATTATTATCATTATTTTTATTATAATAATATAATATAATAATATAAAATTGATTATTATAATATAGTAATGATAATAATATTATCATTAATAGTACTATAACATTAATATAATATAGTATAGTTATTATTAATTTATAATTATATTATATTATGAGGTGCTATGATTTTTATTATAATAATATAATATTATTATAATATATGATAAAGGGGTAGCTTTGCCTTAAAAGAAATTTTTGATATTTAGTAAGTAGATTTTTTTGAGAAAAAAATTTAAGTTAGAGTTTTTTTCAAGTAGAACTTTTAACGATTTTTGACAAGCTGAAAGCGCTTTCTAAAAATGTTGTTAAACATCTTAAAATCCCTGAAAGGGTGTTTTAAAGGTGTTTTAGGCTTCTAAAAGCGCGCTTCTGGGGCTCCAATAGCCCAGCCAAACGGGGAAGTCCCACTCCCAACGGACAGCGCGCGCGCCCACACAAAGATTACTAATATCTAATACAAAAATTAAAAGTGGCGAAGATCTCAGAAAGCAGATTTAAGGTTTAGGGATATGGTTTAAATCGAAATTTGAATATCCGGCAGATTCTCCTGAATGGTGATCTTTGAAAAGCCTATTATGTTTAATCATTATATAGCTTGCACCAAGAAATTATGGTCATCAGTGTTGAACGATTTCAGAGAGGTTGCAGGGCAATGAGCTTTAATGGGATTTGAGCCCTTGGAGTCTTTTTGTTGTGGTTATTGTTTCAGCTGACATAATCTCGCACATTGGAGTTGGGGTTGCATGGAGGAGCAAGTTGATGGTGTTTAACAATAATGGCCCAGAAGCGCGAGATCTTGGGTAGGCATGGAGTTGCACGGACCCCAAAAGGGGATGATGAGTCTCTCCAGAATCCTCTGAGATTTTGGTTCGTGAACATGGTAGCGAATTTAAGCTACCATGCTAAAAACTGATAAAAAATTTTCAATTCTCACCCATTGGTGGAAGAGAATGTATACATTTTATTTTTAGTTTCTCTAATTGAATTGTTTATATCTTTCCCACAAATAAAAGGAGTTCAGTATCTCGGAGCACTGGATGGACCTACTTCATGATGGCCTGATATAAATTTTACCCACTTGAGAGTTCATTCCAAATTCTGGTACGCAGTTTGCCTGTTTAATAAATAATTATACAATTTGCAACTTATCTTGCACGCACACAAGGGACCAAAGATAAGCCCCCATAGAATAAAGGACCAAGAAGTCAATCTTTTGCCCTACAGACCCTGGCATATGATGCAGTGGAACGGAGGGAAAACAAAGGAAAAAGAAAAAAAAAAAAATTGCAGTTTTAGAATAATAGTTCCCTGAACCGAGGAGCACAAAGAATGAAATTAATACCTTTCATACCTGAACCGACTCAAATTTCAAGTAAAATTGGGCTAGTATAATTCTTAATTCCTGCACCATTATCACTTTAAATATACATTATTCAGACTGGAATACGAATTTAAACATTCAAGATACATTAATTTAAGATCAAGCACCTCTATTCCCACACAGATTCATAAGGAAACACGTAAAATTTTTTGGACAATCATTTGGAACCAGAAAATTTGCGGCCGGTCATCTTCTCGGACTCGTAAAGGATGTGATTTATAAGGCCTCTAGCAGCACTAAACAGAATGTATCACAAACTTCAGTCGCAAAAAAAAAAAAAAAAAAGACAAAAAAGCTGGTGATTAATGTTGTGCAGCAACTTACTCATCCTTTAATTTCTGTATCTTCTCAGGATCAGTTTCATGCATGTGTTTCTTGAATTGCTGCCTTACCATGCCAACTACAAGCTCAGTGTTGTGTTGCTGCAAAAGAGCATTATGATATGATGACCATCAGCAACACTCAATGATAGGACATTAACAAAATAAATAGTAAACATTTTAATCCAAACAAGCTTAAGTCTGGTAATCCAATGGCACTCCACATAAAATCAGGGATCAGTCTGAACTGCAGAGCAGCAACAAAGGACTGGACAGGAGAACAACAATATGGAGAAGTGTAATGGAAAAGGACAATTGTTTCTCAATAATGAAGGTCATGGTACCATTGCTTCAGAGGTGGAGACAAGGGAGCTCATTCAGGTGTCCAAGGACATCGCCCTTCAATAAAAATTTCTGCACTGGCGTCAACCATCGCAACCTCTTTTATTCTTTGTTTGATTATTTTTTTTTTTTTTAAATTTTGACTGGAAAATTTTTGAGAGGTCTGGAGAAAACTAGAGTTCAATGACAAAGATTTAATGCGACAAGTTAGGTAGACCTCAAAAGCATTTGAGCAAATGGAGGTACCATAACAAATCTAGCACTGCTTAAGCCATGCTCTGAATTAAAACCTTAAGCAGCAAATGAATGTCATATAGAGATCCTGCATGTAGGTATGATTAAATTTGGATCTTTTAAAGCCCTAGAGAGGAAAATGGATTAAAATCTAAACCAGTCAAGTATGTATCTAGGAAAAATAACTGTTCAAAGTGATCAAATGTGTTTTTTCATATAGGCATCTCACTGCACATCTCATGCATCCAACTGCTGAACAGGAACCAAAGTCTTAAAGTAGCTTTAGACTTTGGAAGTGGGATATCACCTTCACCCTAGGGAAGTACCAACTCCTTCTCTACAGGTGATGCACCAATCTTTTGAAGTCTAGTTTAACAGTCACTACACTAGGAAACTGGGCCTGTTCTGGCTCTTTGAGCAGCCAATCTTCTTCACCATGTTTAGTTTTCTAGGCAGTCCCCATCACCTGGTGTTACCAAAGTGGATTTTGATGGTTTGGTGAGCAATCACTATGCCAGAAATGGGTACATTCTTTGTGATAACAAGGGTCAACTAATTTATACCTGAGCTGTTCATTTATCCTCATGCAATGTGCCTCAAAATGAATTGGGAGTTGTGTGGGAAGAACTTAGCAAGCTGTCTTCTCCTTCAATACTCACAATGTTTGGTTGGAACAAGATTCATCCACTGTTATATTACTTGGATTAAGAATGCCTCTTCTTCCACTCATGATAATCCTCTCCTTCAACATATAGTGCAGCTCCACAGATCTACATATTCCCCTCACATCTCCCATGTGTTTTGAGAGGGGAACCAACTAGCTGACTGGTTGGCCCATGCTGCCTGCTCTGGCAATCACAATTTTGGTTCTTATAATTGTTCATCACATTTCCGCTATTTACTTATGGCTGATTGCCTTGGTTGTAAATTCCCTAGACTCTAATTTTGCTGAGGCTTGACCTCCTTTTTATCACAAAAAAATCTAGTTGAACTGTCCAAAACTTCAAATCAAAAACATGTCTAGCTTTCCAAGTCTAAACATAGCAACTAACAAACCTTTAGTAAGCAATATAGTTGTATAAACATAAGCTTTGATTGGGCAACGATTTTTGTTGTAAAATTACCTCCTTGAATATCTTAAATTAATTTTCCTTTAATCAGGAGTCTTTTTTTGATTACTTCATAGTAGAAAGAAATGAAAAGAGGTTTGGAAGTTGGTAGAATGATTTTTTTCTCTTGATGATTGGCTCACTTAGACAGCTTGACCAAAATTTTTTATCCAACTTACCCATCTAACACATTTTTTTCCAATCACTATCAACATCGATAAAAATGATCAGCTTCAAAGAAACTTCATAATCTGGGAGGTAATCTCCATTTTAAGAATTTCCTTCCAGTCAACAACCTACTATAGTCTAGAATAATCCACCCAAGCAATAGGTCTTTATCTCAACAGTCATCCTTTTGAGAATCTGCACTTTATGAATCTTTCAACTTCATAGTTTATTTTCTTTCTCACTTATCATACACAGGCCACCACTAAGGCAGGAGAATAAAATCACTAATTTAGGCATAAATCCAAGTATGAGCTGACATACTAAAAAGTGGACTTTTATGGAAACACAGTCCAGAGCTTCCATATCTCATCAGACACAGGACAACACTAGGGTAACTGGTTTCTGTTTTCTGCATCTCAACCTGACTCCTGCACCTCCTACCTTAAGCCTTTCCAGACATGATATACTCACCCCAGCATTCTATGTTTGCGCCGATTAATTTTATCAGCATTTTACTTTTCCAGACATGATTTTGTGAAGCAATATGACAGCGACACCACAATGGAGGGCTGCTTGACAGATTATGCTTCTACAAAATCAGATAAGCACTACCTTAAAAGCTCTACCTTCAAAGCTAAGAGGTTGCAGGTTCTGGATGCTTTCTAGACATAAGCTAAGTGGAAAGTTAAGAGACCTGGAAGGTTCTTCTCGAAGTCCATCACAACAACTTATGCCAGCAGGCATTGGCCCATGTGTATTTAAGCATCACTAACATCCCTAAACCTATCTGTTGTGACTATTTCTCCAAACCATGACAACTCATTTGTGGCACCCTATAGATAGGATAAGGATTGCTAATTATAATTACACCATGTGCAACTAAAGCAACAACTTATTTCAATATCAACTGACAGTTCATCAGATCACAAACTAGTCAAAGATACTAATCTCCTATAGTATCCTATAAGAATAAAGTTTTCCCATGAAAATTTAACTACAACTATCCAGTTGCATGTATAGGCAAAATTTAGTGTTGTATTATCACACACACAAAAAAAAAAAAAAGTGGTAATGGAAAAATGCTACAGGACACCCAAAGTGTTTGTTGTTTAGCTGTTTGCGCAAAACTGTATGGATTTAATTAGAAACTACCTGTTAGAAACTATATACATTTAGTTACATGCTACTCACTGGCAATCATGTGTTAGAAACTGAAAAATGTGAACAAAAGTTGGAAACTAAGAATTCTATTGGTTGTCTATACCCTCCATCCACCCATCTAAGCCAAACACCCCCCCCCCCCCCCCCCAAACAATAAAAAAAAAAAAAAAAAGGGTATCCTACGGCAATTCACAACATGCAATATTATCAAGTATGATACTTTAAAACAAACTGTTCTTATAAGTTCAAAAGCTTATGTTACCATCTAACACAGCTATAGCAATAACTACAGAGGAGCTTTTGATGTGGTATTTCAAAAGCATAAAAATTCCAGTTGAAGACAAATTGGCCCATTACTTCAGGAAACTATATCTTCTTAAGAACAATTCTAAGCTAAAAGTTGCCTCCAATCTTTTTTGATAGAAAGATGAGCTTCATATATAGTTCTTGTTTCAAAAGAATTAATAAGTTTTCATGTGCCAGCATGTGCAATTAATTGCCGGCAGTGGTGTATCTGTTGACACATGACTGAACACAAGGAATACTCATTAGCAAGATGACTCGGCCTCTGGAATCTTTCATTGTCATGGCCAACTTCTGAATCTTGAATAATCGCATATATGTCGGTAAGTTATAACTTTGTTAGGTCTAAATTAGTTCGGTGTAAATCCCACTCATCTCCAATTACCTGATAATGTAATTCAGCAGGTAATGATGCCATCTGACTGCACTGGTGTTTCATAACGGAAATAAGAGAGACATCATGTCAAGGATATCATTGAATGGATAGAACAGGTGAAGCTAACTATAATGGTGCAGGTAGCTCTGATGATGCAAGTGAATGAGATGATTTATGTGACCACATTCTACCACTTTTAAAGCAATAAGAACCACAGAATCGGATCCCTTAACACTTCTAATTGTAAGTGCTCGTATGGAAATATAAGCTCAATGTTTAATTAACAATTAGGTACTTCAAAATATACCACAATAAAGTGACACTTGTATAAGTCTCGCTCTATGGTACCATCAATTTGCATCTTTATTTATTGGCGAATGAAAAAAAAAATGTAAATACCCTACGGATAACAAGAGTTTGATTAAATGTTTATCATTAACCAAACATCAAGAAGTGAGTGTCAAACTTTATCAGGTGTCATCCACATTATTGCTGTAATCCATGCAAAGCAATATATCTCAAACAACTACTAAAGCAATCTAGTAGTTAGGTGTGCAAACAAGCTAAGCAAAGCTGAGCAGCAGACTGCTCAGGTTCAAGTTGGAAAATGAAGAAGCTGCTTGAGCTCGGCTCAAACTTGTGCTGAGATCATGAATACCTATTCAAGCTTGGCTCAGCTAATCTTTGGGCCAAGTTTAGTCAAGCTGAGCTTTCTTGCTACATGTGAACGGATCAAATGTTCAAGATTGATTCGTTTATGAGCTAAGCTTTGAAATTTGTTCGAGCTCCACTTATTTTCTGATTAGCCAAGCCTGAATAGAACTGATGTTGAGCCGAGTGTGAAAGCCCATTTGATCTATGATTTCTATAATCATGAAGCAGGAAGAGTTTATTAACTTATAACAGAAAAACACAATAAACTATATTATAGATAAAAGTATCAATAATTTCTGTTCAGAGTAAATCACAGCCTTTTATTTTTCTTTTGAGTTAATCTTGAATACTGAAATCACAAAAGTAGTCTACTAACTTAATATGGACTGTACTCAAAGCAGAATATTGTTTTTATCAATAAGATGCTTGATGGATTAGTTTTTCAATATACAACATATCGATTTTCTTAATCCTAGACATTGTTTATAAGAATCAATGATAATGCATGAATCAAATCAGAATACCAGATCATAAGAAATCTGATTAGAAACTCTTCATGATGATCTATTTTTCTCTATGAAACTCTCCCCTTCACTCTTGAAATATTATTCAAGAAACCTAGCAGAACATGAGGCCCAACAGAACAAAGTTATAAATCAACTAAGAAGATAACATTCTTGCAATTACCACATGATCCCCAGCTCCCATAATTTTTTTCTCTGGAAAAAAAGAATGAAATCATGCAGATGATCTCAAGCGATAGTTTTGGATAGTCTGGGTACTTGTGGTTGTGCTTTTTTCTCTCTCTCTCTCTCTCTCTCTCTTCCATTTTCCATTTTTATAATCCATGCATAATTTATTTCATATGTTAGTTCAACTTATTATCAATATATATGTTTGGTCTTTAAGTAAAATATTCTTTTGATCTAACTTCTATCTACTTTTTAATTCTCCATTGATTCTTATCTATGTTATATTTTCTACATTATTAATGCAAATACTATGTTTTATTTATCTTTTTCAACTTAGTGTGATAAATTTTTATTTTTAAAAGAAAAGTGTTGCTTTTTGAGGTCAAATATATGTAAATAATCAGAAGTTCTATCTAATGCAATGTGGATATCATAAGCATTCTTATTTCTAGATATCATAAAGTATTTTTTTCCCTCTCAAGATGTGTGTTTGCATGTGCAATTTACTAATTTGACAGAGTAGTCAAACACATGCTGGACCAATTTGAGATAGGGCAAGCAAAGCAATCAGACTATGCAAGAATTGATATACCAACAAACCCTAAGTTTTATGCTCAATACCATACTACTTTATTTAGGCTGTTATAAGTGGCTCTTAGTAATGCAACACTAAGTGAACCGAAGGCAGATGGAATCTTGAATACAGCAATGTACACGCTGCAATACCACCCATGCGACTACACACAAAGATAAAGTGGGTGCCGCAATCTACCCAACAAATTATAATTTAGATGCTCAGTTGCCAATATCCGTCAGCATGAGGAACCATTCTTTTAATCATAAACCATGTTTTATGAATCATAAGAGAGGGAGGAGGCCAAAACTTTGACAAACAAGAAAAGAAAAGAAACAGGAGGCAAGAGGGAAACCTGATGACCGATGAATCGAGCTCTTCTTAGGCACTCACGATACAACTACAAGCAAGAAAAGAATCATTCTTAAGAAGACTATTGATCCAGGAACTTTTTGCAATTCTTGGATTAGGGAAAAAAAAAAAAATTAAGGGAAAGTTCTTACTCTGATCACATTATCAGCAATCTCGGGGGGCAATGCCGTCTGAAGCGAAGGCATCTCTTTTTCGCCTTAACCTTCCAAAAAACCACAGAGAGACCAAACAATCACCATTTAATCATCATTACAACCAACCATATTTCAAATCTTTAATGGTTGAAGAACATATAAAAACCCTAATAGTGACTAAATCCCATTCAATACATGACCCTATTCAGATATTTATCATAAATGCTCAGTAATATATACCAAGAATTCGATGAAGAAGGCGACGAAACTAAAAGTTGGATATTTTGTCAGATCCGATCAACAGAATTCGATCAAGAATCATTTGATCGCACTTGAAAGGAAGTAGCTCTTACTAAGAGGAAAGAGGGGATTACCTCGAGAAAAGCAGCGGCCGTGGGGGAGGATGGGGTGCGGCGGCGGAGGTGAACGGAGGAACAAAGAGGAGGAAATGCAGTCGGGTTAAAGATGGAAGAGGTTCAGTGCATGTGATGTGCACGTGATAGGATTAAAGGGCTTCGTGGAGATCCAATAGCAAACAACAATCCGACCCGATAAATAATGATAACAACCAGTTTTGGGTATAAAAACCAGACAGAAAAGCTTAATGGATCGATGTTTGGCAAGCATGGTTTATAGGGTGGAGGTGGGGATGGAACCAACTGCAGGTAGCCGATGGTGGGCGAGATTGGGTGCTGAGGGCCAGAGGCAGATTAGAATGGTTGTAGAAGAAGAGACGGGGGATGATGGAGAGAGGTAAGAATATCTTTTTTATTTGGAAGCACATAAAATTCACTAACTGCAAAATGGAGCAGAGATCAAAACATATATCATAATTGGGTCGGAAACTATTGACCATGTCCTATTCATTTATTTTGTGTAAAACATGAATCTATCCACCAATCTATTCTTATTTTTATTCATCAATTATATAAATAACTAAAAGTAAAGTAGAATATAGCACTCAAATATCAACAAACAAAAACAAATTATATTTAACTAGCAAGTTATTAAAATAATCAATAAAAAATTTTAAAATCTAGAATATATCACAATCAAAAATAATTAATAATGAACTAACTAAAATGAAATAATGAGAGCAGAGAGATCAACATGATTTCTAGTTAGCTTGGAAAAATGGTTAATTTCTAGTTAGTTTGACTCAAGTGACTTATCAAGTTTAGAAGCAAAATTTGAACCCATCCATTGTATGTAAATAGGTTGTTTTCATTTCTAGCCTAAATCTGAAAGTAATCAATCCAAATTCTTTTATTTGAGGGGGATTCATATGGGTTGATGAATTTTTTGCCACTTCTAGTTGGACTAAATTCAAAAAGAGAGTGGAAAAAAAAAAAAAAAAAAGAGTAAAAAATACTTACCCTTGTTATTTCCTCTTTTTTCCAATCAAACACTCATTAGAACATTTAGTTTAAATTACTTTTTCAAGAAGGCAAAACATATATTTTTGAAAAGTTGGCAGACAATTTTTTTTTTTTTTTTTGTGTCTTCCCTATTCATTTATTTTGGCATATAAGGTGCAATAATGTATTTTGGAGTAAAGATGAGGGTAACTAAGTATACTGATCAAGCTTGAGTATTGGATTTGGTCTAATTTATAAATATTTGAATCTAATTTATAATTAGGTGTTGGCAATTAGATTTGATGGCTTGTTTAAAATATTACATTTGACGCATGATCAAACCTAATTAATGATTTGAGCCTAACTTATGCTAATTAGCATTCACAGGATTGAGAATTAAGATAGGTAGTTAAACCAGTATGTTGATCTCAATTCTCAGCCCAATGTGCAGTCGGATTATTAAAAATTGAACTAAATAGCTAAGTTAGGGTGCTAGAACTTGTTTGAATTATCGAAATTGAACTAGATATCTAAACCTAGGGTATCATATGAGCACCGTTTCTCTCTTGATGACCTGATGAGGGATCTTTATGCTTAAAATATTGTCAAATTACAAGGAAAGCAATGTTTTTAAATCAAATAAGTTTTTACTCCGATCAAAAAATATTGCTGCATTTGATTAGCAAGGCACTTTTGCATCTAAGCAAATTAAAGTTAAATATTTCTCTAATATAAACAAAGTATGATCAGAAAATGTGGCAAGGTATTATTATCTCTCGATTGGAATGATATAAAATATAAAAGTATATTTTTATTTTTTTATGTATGATGTTTTTTTATTGGCGTTTACTTTTTTAGATAATGTGAGATTTAAATTTTCAAGTGAACATAAGCTTTTTACTGTTAATTAATCTCATTTTAAGAGCTTATACGAGCCCCGTAGTATGGATGCATTAAGAAAAATTATTATTACGGCTGTAAACTCCACCCTATTAACTCCACAACGTGTACAATAAAATTGAATTCGATCGCAACGCATCCTCTTCGACAACAACCAGTTCGACGAAAGCTTCCGCCTGCTTGCCTTCCACCGGATCACCCACCCAGAACATGATCCGCTACGGTATGAGATGCAGCGAGGCGACAGCAGAGTACGGCAAAATCAACGACGGCGGTGACAGCCGGGCGTACCGCACCTGAAACTCACGGACATTAACACGAAACGGCCCGTCGAGGTCGTCGGAGATCCCATCATCTGCGGCGGCCAGAAAAGTCAGAAAGTCGCACAGGTCTGCGGTCACCCTCCTCTTCGCTCGCATGGATACCATTAAGACCCCATCTGAGTACACTCCCATGGATACCCATGAGCCCTTGGAAGCACTAGGAACCCAATCACGGATGTGATCACAAGCAGCGCTGGCGTTAACAATTGCATGATTTACATCAGAATATTGAGTTGAAGAGTGGTTTTCCCTATTTGATGGCATTCTTCACATCACTTGGATATTTAGCCTTCCTGAGATCTGACCAAGCGCTCGTTTGTGATTGACCTTTCATTAATGTGACTTACTGGTATGCTTAGGATGGTGATTAAAATCAAATTAAATAAAGCTCGCTTAAAAAAGAGTCTTATTTCCAAATCGAACCCGTGTAAGCTCAAAGGGAATTCTTTTCCTAAATTAGCTCAAAAAAATCGTATTCCCAAAATCAAGCTCAAGTCAACTCAAAAGAAAGTCTTACTCGCAGATCAAGCCCTAGTCAGTTCAAAGAAGAGTCGTACTCTTAAATTAGCTCAAAGGAAATCCCACTCCCAAATCAATCCAAAAGGTGTCTTACTCTCAAATGAAGTCCAAGTCAACTCAAAGGGGAGTCTTACTTGTAGATTAAGCTAAACGGAGTCCTGCTCTTAGATAAAGCCCGAGTCAACTTAAAAGGGAGTCCTACTTTCGAATCGACCCAAATTGGAGCTTTGCTCCCGATTCGAGCCTGACTTAACCCAATTGGAGCCTTTCTTCCAATTCAAGCCTGACTTGTCCCAATTGGAATCCTGCTCCTAAATCAAGCTTGATAACTCAAATTGGAGTCCTGCTCTTAAATTGAGTCTGACTCGACCTAAATTGGAGCCCTACTCTCGAATCGAGCCTGACTTGACTTAAGTGAAGCTCTACTCCCAAATCAAGCCTAACTCAACCCAAATTGAAGCCCTGCTCTAAAATAGAGCCTAACTCAACCCAAGTAGAACCATACTCCCAAATTGAGCTAGCTTGATTCAAAGTAAAGCCCTACTTCCAAATCGAACTTGACTCAACCCAAGTGAAGCCTTGCTCCCAAATCGAGCTTGACTCGACCCAAATTAGAACCCTGCTCTCGAATCGAGCCTAACTCAATTCAAAGTGGAGCCCTACTCTCAATTCGAGCTTAACTTGACCCAATTAGAGACTGCTCCCAAATCGAGCCAAACTCAACCCAAAGTGGAGTTTTGCTCCCGATTCGAGCTTAACTCAACCCAATTAGAGCCCTACTTCTAATTTGAGCCTGTCTCAACTTAATTAGAGCCCTACTCCTGAATTGAGCCTGACTCGATCCAATTGGAGCCCTGCTCCTGAACTGAGCCTGACTCGATCCAATTAAAGCCCTACTTCCAATTTGAGCACCAATCGTCTCAAGTGGAGCTCTGCTTCCAAATCAAGCCTAACTCATCTCAAGTGGAGCCCTGCTCTCGAATCGGGCCTGACTCAACCCAACTAGAACTCTACTATCAATTTAAGCTTGACTTGACCCAAAGTGGAGCCATGCTCCCAAATTGAGCCTAACTCGACCCAATTGGAGCCCTACTCTTAATTCAAGCTTGACTCGATCCAATTGGAGTCCTGATCCTAAATCAAGCCTGGCTCGATCAAATTGGAGCCATGCTCCTGAATCAAGCTTAATTCGACCTAAAGTGGAGCCTTGCTCTTGAATCAAGCCAGACTTAACCGAAAGTGGAGCCCTACTCCCTAATCAAGCCTGACTTGACCTAAAGTGGAGCTTTACTTCCAAATCAAGCCTAACTCAACCCAAAGTGGAGCCATGCTTCCGAATCAAGCCTGACTCGACCCAATTGAAGCCCTATTCCCGAATCAAGCCTGACTCAACCCAATTTGATCCCTGCTCTTAAATTAAGCCTGACTCAATTCAAAGTAGAACCTTGATCCCAAATCAAGCTAGACCTAACCTAAAGTAGAGTCTTACTTGCGAATGAGCTTGACTTGATCCAGAGTAGAGCCTTGCTCCTGAATCAAGCCTAACTCGACCCAATTTGAGCTTAACTCGATCCAATTCGAGCTTAACTCGACCCAATTCGAGCCTTACTTCGGAATCGAGCCTGACTCGACCCAATTCGAGCCCTCCTCTCAAATCGAGTTTGACTCGATCCAATTTGAGCCCTGCTCTTAAATCGAGCCTGACTTGATCCAAAATGGAGCCCTACTCTCAATTTGAGCCTGACTCGACCTAAGTGGAGTCTTACTCCCAAATCAAGCCTAATTGGATCTAAAGTGAAGCTCTGCTCCCAAATCAAGCTTGACTTGACTCAAAAAAAGAGCCATACTCCATTAAAAGCTTTAAGATCTCCTCTTAGTGCTGAGGTTGGGACACAAAAGGAGGACAAACATGAAGGCATAAAGGAAGGCATAAAGTAGAACAAAAGTATGACCTAATTTATGAAATAATAATAATAATAAATAAAATATAATCATAATATCACTTTGAACTTTGGAATAACAATAAATAATAATAAAATTTCTTTGAATACTTTTGCACTACAAGACTAACAAGAACTGCAATCTTTTAATCGAAAGTTTTTAGACCCTAAAATAGGAGTAATTAACAGTAGGGACTTGCATCCATTGAAAATCCGAACGGTACATCTCCTAAAAATAAGTGACCAATAAAAAGATAAAAAATATAAAACTTAAACAAATTCATTCTTGCAAGCAATATCATCCATGCTGAGACAGTCCCGTCGAGGTAGAGGATGGTACAGAGGTCAAGAGGTTCTAACAAGCCCCATGGGATCGGATTTCTCTTTCTATTTTTGAGATCGCACAATTGGCCTTTGAACCTTGCTTCTTCGAAGCTCAGCCTCCTTCATCATGCACCTATTACCTCTGCATCAATGAATACATCAGCGAATGGCTCAACTCTTGATGCCTCAATGCTTGGAAAATGGGGGCAGCCTTCTGAGTCCAGCCTTAGTTGGGTGAATGCCTTAGCCGGCCAAGGTTTAGGGAGGAAGAGTGCTGGGTGACTGACCGTCCAAACCAGCCATGAGGGGAGAGGTCTGCTTGGTCAAGGAGCTGCCGGAGAAGAGCCATGTTGCCGATCAAACAAAGGATGGAATCCTCTATTTCAAGACTTTAAAATTAAATAATGCTTGCGTCTCAGGTCCAGCAAAAGACCCAAGTACCCATTTAATTAAGCCAAGGATGAAGCATATCCTCCTTTCAAACTAATGAGAGATGTGTCCTTAGCCTATCAAATGATCCAAATACCCCTTAAATCAAAGAAAAATGTGCGCATATCCCCTCAAAAATATTGACGTGAGATCTTGGGTTTCAAAAGACCCATTTAACCCTCCAAGAAGTCCAAAAGATGCGCATGTCCTTCCTAAAACCAGAACTTGGAAAAAGATGGGGGTGTCGTGGCTTGCAAAAAGACCAATATGCCCTTCCAAGCTAATGAAATGCCGCACCTAACCTTCTTTTCATCAAATAACGTGTAAGTCCTTTTTAAACAATTTAAAAAATGATGCCCTTGTTCCTAATTAAATGACATGCATGTCCTTATAAGTCTAAAGACACGAATAAACCTAAAATAACTATTTCAAATTAATTATTCCAGAGATAAATGATTGAGATAAATTATTTAGAACTAAATTCATAAAGAATGACCTATGAACCAAGGTTAAGATTAATTACCTTAAGCAAGCGAAACATACCTAGAATTACTAGATAATGAATATTTTTATTGTGACCTTAGAAGAAGACTTTAGGATCTGATGAAATAAAATTCATAAAATAACGAAAGGGATTTAAATTAATAGAAATAAATATACTGATTAATCCTAAATTATTATATGTTAGGTCTGGAGAGGAATTCTAAGTTGAAATAGCTGATTTCTTTACGTATGTCAGGTAAGTGGTGATTGATCACTTCTAAAATTTATCATATTTTTAAATAAATAGATATTTATCATCATGTGATGCTTAGTTTATGAATATTGGATGCTTACATATTGACTATGATTATCATAATTATACTTGATATTGATTATTTATTACTCATGATGAATTAATGAAGATGTTGAACTGATCATGAATAAGATTTAATGAGAGATGATGAAACTAAATTAAAGATTCTAAACCTGATTATATTGGATAACTACCAGTGGGGCTATACATTGAAAAAACCCATGACCTTGGAGATATACTCGGTTGATACCCTACTAGTGGGGCTATACGCTAGAAAAACTTATAATCTTGGAGGATATACTTGGTTGGTGCCCTATCTATGAGGATTATACACTGGTGACATGATTCCAGCATAATAGGATTAGATGACATAACACAATAAAAACTAATAATGTGAAAGATACAAATTTTTTTGTTTTAAATGAATAAATTATATCTATATACTAATATTATGTTATATTATAGATGGATAATTATTGCTTACTTGGCTGTGGACCTTATGATTATTTTATCTTTTTTTTTTAAGTCTACTTAATGGTTGTATAGGATATTTTAGGGAGAGTGCTTAGATGTATGAAAAGAACAAAGAAATTTTCTTATTTAATTTTTTTAAATTTAATGTTTTAAATATTGGTTTGTAATTAAATATTAATTTTTATTTATTTGAGAACTTTTAAATTTTAGAACTTACTATTGTTGAGATATAATATTATGTGATGATGCCTTACATATTTATAAGGAACTCCTTATGAGTATGCAGGAGTTATTGTGGCTCCCAATCCAAATGTTAGATTCGATGTGTGACACAAAATCAAAGCCATAAAAGCAAAATCAAAGCCACAAAAGTAAAAATCTAAAAATCAAATTCAAAGTCCTACAAAAGAGCGTCACCACAGCAGTTTATTCGTCTCCTCATTAGGGTAATCCAAACTTAAACCCAATAAAGGAATGACACCATAGCGGTTTGATCGTCTCCTCACTTGGGTGGACCAAGGCTAAAAAGGTAAAATCAAAGCCAAAAAGGCAAAATCAAAGCCTAAAAAAAATCCAAATCAAATTCAAACCCTATGGGGAGTGTCGCCATAAAGTTTGTTCATCTCCTCATCAGTAAAATCAAAACAAATTCAAACCAAATCAAAGATATTTAAAAAGTGTGGCTTCATAGCTAAAGGGAGTTAAAGCTTCAACTAGGCTCTAAAAGGATAACAAGTATTAAGACTTGCAAAGTGGGTGCAGTAGGTTTCTTACGTCGCTAACCTCCATAAGAAACCTACTGGGAGGAATTTTTCTTTGAGGTGACTTTAGTCACCATCCTAAAAATATCAACAAGTCACATTAATTAAGGGCAAATCGCTTATCAAATGGGTTAATTTGGGCATTAACCTAAAAAATTTTCACATTTAGATCATGACGAAAGTATCAATTAGGGCTTGCGATCTAAGCATTGGATTTAATCTAGCATCCTAATTCGACCATTTGGCCAATTTGATTGCACATTGGATCAAGATCAGCATATGGGCTCGACTAGCTGGTCTAATCAATGAAATATTTAATATCAATTAAAATTGAATCAGCATAAATTGGATCAATTGCAATAATATCAATAATCATTTATTGAGTTTAATTAGCTTGGGTTCAGATTAAGGCATCTAACCCAATTCCTCTAAACTAAGTTTAATTATAGTTATTGCTGAGTCAGTCAAATTTGATTTGAATGGGTTTAAGCCACATCTGCACCAAGAACTTGAATATCCAATTTAAGTCGTGGCATGTTATCAAATGAAAATAAAACGATGACTTTAACATCAAATTTAGATGGCTTAGTTGGTTTAAGGTGTTAAATTAGAACTTCTAGTGTGAAAAGTTGTGGGCATCATGGCATTTGATTCATCATGATTCCAAAAAAAAAAAAGCTATTTTCATTAAGAATAGCCAATGGAGATCCCATAACAAAAAAAAAAAAAAAAGCTTGATCTCATATAAATTGCATAGTTAGATTTTGTTTTACGCCTCAAATTACACTCTTTAAAACAAACTCAACTTTCACATCGTGCTTTATGTCGCAATCTCCATCTTTAAATTCAACCCCTCTCACCCGTAGCAGGGTGGAGAGACCCAACCAAAAAAAATAAAAAAATAAAACTTGTCCATCCCCTCTGCTTGAAACCCCTTTTTTATTATTTTTTAACATCCAAAGTCTCTCTATCCCCCTAATAAGCATTTTCCTGATCCCTAAAGCCCCTTGGCCTTAAAAAAATCCGTACCAAGAAAACCCATTACCTAAGAATATCCAAATTGAGCCTAACATAACCTAAATTGGAGCCCTACTCCTGAATCGAGCCTGACTCGACTCAATTGGAGCTCTACTCTTGAATCAAGCCTGACTCGACCCAAAGTAAAGCTCTACTTTCGAATCAAGTCTGACTCGATCTAATTGGAGCCCTACTCCCAATTTGAGCCTAACATGACCCAATTAGAGCCCTGGTCCTGAATCAAGCCTGACTTGAACCAACTAGAGTTCTGCTCTCAGAGCTTTGCTTCTGAATTGAGCCTGACTCAACCAAATTGGAGCTCTAATTTTGAATCAAACCTAACTCGACTCAATTGGAGCCTTGCTCTCAAATCAAGCCTGACTCAACCCAAAGTAGAGCCATGATCTGGGATCGAGCTTGACTTGACCCAAGTGGAGCTTTGCTCTCGATTCAAGCTTGACTTGATCCAAAGTAGAGCCATGCTCTCGAATCGAGCCTGACTCGATCCAAAGTGGAGCCCTATACCCAATTCGAGCCTAACTTGACCCAAGTGAAGTCTTGCTCCCAAATCGAGTCTGATTCGACTTAAAGCGGAACCCTGCTTCCAAATCGAGCTTGACTTAATCCAAAAAAGGAGCCCTGCTCCATTAAAAGCTTTAAGCTCTGCTCTCTTACCTAGCTAAGGTTGGAACTCAAAAGGGGAGACAAATATAAAGGCAAAAAGGATGACATGAAGGAGAACAAAAACATGACCTAAGTTATGAAATAATAATAATAATAAATAAAATATAATCATAATGTTACTTTGTACTTTGGAATAACAAATAAATAATAATAATAAAATTTCTTTGAATACCTTTGCACTATAAGGCTAACAAGAACCATGATTTCTTAATTGAAAGTTTTTAGCCCTTAAGGTGGGAGTAATTAACAGTGAAGGCTTGTGCCCATTAAAAAGCTAAACCTCATATCTTCTAAAAATAGGTCATCAATAATAAGGCACAGAGTATAAAACTATAACAAATTCACTCTTGCACCCCTATCATCCACATCAAGGTAGTCTTGTCGAGGTAAAGGATAGTACGAAGGTTGACACCAATTAGTATTTGCATGGAGACCCTACTAGAAGAGTGCTTGGACATATAAGAAGAAAAAAAGAATATAATATTTAGTTTTGCTCATATTTAGTGTTGGAACAATTGTTTTGTAATTCAATTCTTTTGTTACTTGGACCTCATCAAAATTATAATTAGATCTTTTTACATTGCGATGTATGTGATATCATGAGAAAAGTTTTGCATATTTGTAAGGAACTCCCTTATAAGTATATGGCAATTGTCATGTCTCTCAGCTCAGATTTTAAGTTGGAACATGACATTAGATTTGTGGTGAAGGTTTATGCGGATTTTATTTTTGAAATGCAAGAGGATCAAAAAATATTTTTTAGGGGACAAAGGAGGAGAAAGGGTTTTTTCTACATAGGGAATCAACTCTTAGGAGGGGAAAGAGGAGACTAGGATTCGAGAGAGGGTTTCAGAAATTTTTTAGAGGGGATTAGTGTGCGCTTTCTCTTTAGGTGATTGTCTTTATGGGGGGTTTAAGAGAGATTTATTTATAGATGAGGGATGCAATGTAAGGAGCGATGTAATGGATCATGTAGGGAGCGACTTGTTACGTTGTTATGTCAATCTCGGGACATTATTTGGATAAGAGTGTAGAAGGATATTTTATACGGAGATAAGAGTGTAGGAGGATATTTTTAAATAGGACTAGGAAGGATTAGATAAGGTGGGGTTACATATCGTAGGATTAAGATTGAGATAAGGCTAGAGGGATACGGTGGAATTGAGATTGAGATAAGGATAGAGGGATATGGTAGGATTAGAAAGAATTAGATAAGGTGTCATTATGGATACAGTAGGATTGAGATAATAGTGAAGGGATATGGTGTGATTAGGAAGGATTGGATAAGATAGGAGCATTTTTTTAAAGTGATTTTCTCTCTCTATTTTTTTCTTTCTTTTGGGATGTGAATTTTTATTTATGATTTTGAATTTTGAATTTTATATTTTAAGATGATTTTGGATTTTGAACTTTGTATTTTAAATTTTAAATTTTAGAATTTAGAATTTAAGATGATTTTAAATTTTAAATTTTAGATTTTAGATTTTTAAGATGACTTAGAATTTTGAATTCTAAATTTTAGATTTGTTATCGCTTTGTGCATTGCAGCTTAGCTTATATAGAGTTTTCAATTTGTTATATGAAGACTTATATTAATGACAGAAGCCTCTAATTAATGAAGGCATCAATGTTGTAAAACTATTGATGGCTTTGATTGATTGCCTTAGAATTTAAGAAGTTATACACCTTTACATATCAAATATTACATCAAATTCAATCATTCTCTATTATCGAAGGAGATTCAAAATCTCAATGGCAACATCACAATTTCACATGACCCAAGCATATATATTGAACTATAGAACAAATATTACATCAAATTCAATCATTCTCTATTATTGAAGGAGATTCAAAATCTCAATGGTAACGTCACAATTTCATATGACCCAAGCATATATATTGAACTATAGAAAGCCAAAGCCTAAGCTGGATAAACATCTAAAATGAAAATAAAAAAGACTAACTATTCAATTTTGATTGGCAATAGCCATTAGGATGAAGAATTTCAATTAAATTTGAATGTCAGAATGTTGTTTCGACCAAGAAAAGGTACAACAAAAGACTTTTTACTTTGAAAAAATTGAAATGCTAAAGTCCTTATTGTCAAAAAGTTTTGAATAAATTAAAATAAAATTGAGCCAATTTATAATGGTCAAAGTTATTCTAGAATTTTCAATTAAGTAAAGTGTGATATGGTTAAAACTTTCAAACAATTTTTTTATTATATGTGATAAATACAAATTTAGTGAGCTTATTGTTTCTATGACATGGGAATATTCAGTGCCTTTAGTGCAACAATATTTTGTTAGTAAGCCAAGTTCATATTTTTCCAAAAAGGAAAACTTCATTGATCCATCCTTTTAATGAGACTATTATAAAACCTAAGAAAAATACAAACTATTATTTCTTTATTCCTCTAAGTATGGATAATATAATCTTCATCTCCTTAGTGGAAACTAAGGAACAATAACAAAAACTTCTAAACAAGAGAGACATATAAGCATGCATAATAAAAGTATGCAACATCTAGAAACATTGCTTGGAACATACACATTTCCAAAAATATCTAGTGCAATAGCCACCTTCAAAGCCTTCATATTTGCATATAGTTTCACAATTCTTGTTGATTGCACATATTCCACGAAATTTGTTACTATCTGACCAACATATCCTCCGTTTGCCTCCTTTTGGTTTGTTACCATTAGATGTGCCATTTATAGGTGGGTCACCTATAGGTTGGTCATTTATAGGTTGGCCATTTATAGGTTGGCGACCTATAGGTTGGCCATTTATAGGTTGTTCATCTTTAGGTTTATAACCTTTTGATCTAACAACTTGAGGTATGCCACCCTTAGATTCATCACCATTATACATGTCACGTCCATTATATCTACATCCAAATCAAAGACAAAGATCCAAATTTAGTAAATTTGCCTTAAGAAAAAAAAAGAAGGATTAAAGGATGGAAACTAATGTTTAGGATACCTAGTGTCAAAATTCCATATTTTTTAGATTCTCCGTGGTAACTCAGGCATCATCAGTATTGTTGTTAAAATGCTTTGTCATCAAGAATTTATGTCTATCTACTTGAATTTCGCTACTTGAATTTATGCGATGCGTATTTAGTAGATGAATGCACCAAAACTTTTTGGACCATAAACATCTTTGTTAACTACTCTAAAATAATAAACATGAGTCTATGAAATATATTTATTAAAAAAAGATTCTAAAAAACAATGAGAGGAAGATAATGTGACATGTGAGGATGATGTAACAAATGGCCAAGTGCATTGAATGACTTCCATTAGTAGCTACATTTGAAGAGATAACAAGTTTCCTCTTGATAACATATAAAATTTAGATTCTCATGGTTTTTCAATAAAGAGCATGTAGAAGAACTATTTTTATCAAGCAATCACTTGATGAATACTAAAATAATAATTTTTCATAGTACTTGAAACAAAATCATTCAATAATCATTTGAGGCCTATGTATCATAAAAATGGTATGAGCATGGGTATTATCAAAAGGAGTGTATAAAGCACTTTTCATAAAATACACAAACCTTGTCTCTTGAAAATAGATAGAAAAAATTTTAGAACATGTATGGTGCTTTTAAAAAGATTCATAATAATTTTTGATTTTTTTAAAAAATAAAATATTATTTTTAAACTTTATGCACTCTTATGATTTCAACCTCATACATGTGGACAACCTGCCTACTTTTCAATAGCATTTTTTTTTAATGTTCTCTAAATCATTCTAGCTAAGGACATCATTTTTTTTCCCTCTTTTTTCCATGTGGGTGGGAATATATAAATAGAATTGCTTCAACAAGAGACAAAAAAATCATCTAGTGGTTCTAAGCAATATATATTCTACATAAACAAAAAAGGGTGACTTGAAATATGAGACTCCTACCTTAGTGAGGTTTGGGGAAGGCCAAATGCACACAACCTTACCCCATATGCAGAGAGACTATTTTTATGTTCTAGTATAAATGATGATGAATTTTACCTGAAGTAAATACGATCAATAGCAGGAAAATCAAAGCAATCAGCATCACCCTTCGCCTCATTTTGAGAGTCTTGATTAGATTATACCAAGGACTCTTTGATGTAGTCTAGTTTTGCCATGAGGATGAGAGGTCTATCCCTATTTATAGTAAATTTTACAAGGGATAGATAGGCTTGTTTTAATATATTGTCTTGTAAATGCTTTGACCCACTAAATTCATGCATTCTCATAATAAGATAGTACATTAATGTATCATTAAATCTCACACAAAATAGTTACAAAATTAATTTGTTTGTGCAAAAGTTAAATTATGGGAAAGATATGTTGTGGAAAATATTGTGTGACATGCAATTTTTTTCATCAAAATGATGTTAATTAATCATATAAAAATTTTGTATCTTAATTTTTAGCCTAATTGATATGACCTATTTTATCTCATTATATACATCTAAAATGGCAGCCTGGCTGATGTAGAATTTTCAATTTGTTATACATGAAAACTCATTAATAATAGGAGCTTCTGATTAATGATGAATTAATGTTGGAAAACTATTGATGGTTTTGATTACTTGCCATGGATATTTTAGCAATACTCTTATTGTCAATACTTTTTGTAGATATTTTAAAAAAACTACTATCGGCTATCTTTCTATGGCGATTCACATGGATGCATTCCATAATGTGGACCTCAATCAATTACCCTTTCAAATTGTTATGAGACTTAATAAATTTTTTAAAGAAATTATTAGACTCGATAATAGATCCACAAATTCTTACTTATATACTACTACAATATTATAATAAAAGAAGAAAACTTTTTTGAGTCGAGAGTGTCGATAATAATATGATTGGGTTAAATGGTGTGACATTTACCTCACTTAGTTGATTTTGAGTATGGGTGGTTACAAGATCCCAAGCAACATGCTGAGAATGTAAACTAATAAAGCTTGAGGCTTCTACATATAACATGTTACCGAGATGTGCTAACTTAAGGAGCCATAAGCTATAGTATGCAGGGAGGCCATCTATATAGTTTATAGGTTAAAGCTGAAAGCAACAAATACTTTTCTATGAAATCTTGGTTTCACACTATTTATGTTATAAAAAATAGTAATTAGCATGTTAATAAATGGATATGTGGGGCTTAGATGTAGCACAACTGTCTGCACTTTGCATGTGGATAAAAATATATATAGTTTAAAAAATATGAATAAAATTACTACAACAAAATATTAAAAATAGATATGAATAAAATTACTAAAACAAAATATATCATTTTATTTAGTAACCCAGAAAGCATGAGGGATTCTCAATACCTATATTTTGTCCCAACCTAAGATGTTATATATTGCAACACATGCAAACTGAGTTTTACTTGAAGCAAACAACATTAAAAGCAACAACTCTAAGCTTATAGGAACATGACTTTCCTCCATTCTTACAACCTTACTCATAAAGTCATCCTAACTTAAGTAATCTAGAGGTCCTACCTTGGGAGGTAAGGGGTTTATGAATGGACAGATCTTCTATAAAGTTCCTTAGGTGTGGCAGGTGCAGTTGGAGTCTATCTCTCTCCTCTCGCATTTAAGTGCCAGCTCAGTCTCATGTGATGAAAAAGTTGGAGAGAGAGACTCCAACTGTATGTCCTGCACTTAAGGAACTGCATGTAAGTTCCATCCTTTATGAATTCGTTTGTTTCTAGCTATTGCACACTAGATGTCTTGCATGCATATAATGTGGAGGCTAGCTACATGGTCAACATGATAGAGTAATTAACACTTGCCAACTTTTCTTTTTTTTTGCAATTGGTAACTTAATGATTTTGATTAGGATGTTTTGATTTAAGATGTTTTGATTTTCTAGTCAAAGTAGTTAAGTAATTTTTTGAGGTATTTTAGGAAAATATTCTTTGAAGATACTATGCTTTATGTTTATTTTCTTCTAAAATAATATTATAGAACTTTTAAGAAATTCTATTTAAAATGCTGCCCAAATAATATCACTCCTATTATTGCATTATGATGGATTTGTGATTGAGATTTTGAAAATTTTTAAAAAGGTCTAACAAGTTCTGTGTCCTCAAATCTTATAAGATATGTGCCCACCTACAATGCCTTGACTTGGGCTGATGGGTCAGGGCATGACAATTAGATTATACCTACACAAAAGAACTCCTTAATCTGGCCTTATTTTGCTTTGAAGATAAGAGGTCTATCCCTATTTATAGTAAACTTTACAAGGGGCAAATTAGATTGTTTCAATCTGCTGCCTTGTAGATGCCTTAACCCATAAAGTTCAAGTGGACTCACAATAAGAGAATAATAAATTATCATGAAAAACTTGCACAAAAAGGTTATAAAATTGATTTACTTATGCAAAAGTTAAACTAACCACTATGGGATGAGTACATTGTGGAATACATGGCATGACGTGCACCTTTTATTCATCAATATGATATTAATTTAACAAATAAAAAAATTGTGTTAATTTTTGAACCCAATTGATTTGATTTACTATTTCTATATACATACATACATGTGTGTGTCATATATGTATGCATGCATGCATGCATGTATATGTGTAATGCTAGCTTAGCTTATGTAGAGTTTTAATTCACAATATTAAGATTGGCAGCAATGACGGGAGCTTATGAAGAATGATGATATTAATGTTGAAAATTTATTGATTGTTTTAACTGATTAGCTTGGAATTTGAGGAGTTATGATGTTTTAATGTCTAAATTATAGTCCATTATCAAATTTGGTCCTTCTCACATTGAATTCAACTATAGATCAATTATATCATTATTTTTCTCCACTGTGTCTCTTTGATCTGATCAGTTGGATTAGAATTTGAGAAGTCATAGCCTTTTAATATCTAAATCATGTTGTATTGCTTCAAATTCAACCAATTTCATATTGAATTCATTTTTAGATGAATTATATTCTTTTTTTCCCATTACGCCTATTTGTTATGATTGGATGTTTTGGAATTTAATGAACTATATAAGAAAAAGTGAAAGCACACCTCATGAATAGCTACATGCTATTGTAAAGTGGAAGCTTAGCTTATTTAGAAGTCTTTGTTCATTGCATAGATACAGCTGTTAATGATGAAAGATTTTGCTTGGTCAATGTTGAAGTTTGATGTTGTACCTAATCAAATTCTTATTTGAATAGTTGAGAAATTATTCATTATTTTGATTAGTTGACTTGAAATTTGAGGAGTTATACCTTTTCAATGTACAAACCAAATGCAATGATAAATTTCCTTTTGATAATGTATAAAATTTTGATTTCCTTAGTATTAATTATGGAGATTTCAGTAGAAGCATTTCTTTTATTGACCAATCACTTAATCAATAATTAAATAATTGGTTTGGATAATAATCAAAATAAAATCTTCTAATAATCATGAGGGTCGACGTCTCATAGAAATGGCATATGTTGGATTTAACCAAAAGTGAGTTTATCTAATGTGATTTGTAGTTAGAAAGTCCTATGGATAGACAATTGTGATGTCTCTCATGTTTTTAGATCAAGAACATGCCTAAACCCTGAACTTTTAACTATATATATCTAAAATAGAAGCTTAGCTTATGCAAAGTTTTCGATTTGCCTTGCAGGCACCTATATAAAAGATCAGAGCTTTTAGCTAATAATGGCCTTAATGTTGAAAATTATTGATTATGTTGATTGGTTAGGTTGGAATTCTAGAAGTTAGCTTTTCAATATTTGAGTCTAAGGTCAATACATTTAAATTTAATCCTAACTGCATGTCATACTTACCTATCCCAATTTATATAATCTATTATATCAATCCATATATATTTATATCTATCCATTCACACATGTGCATGCCCACCACACACCCACACATGCTTATGCATAGATTTTAATTTACAATGTGGAGACTAGTATTTATGATGGAATCCTTTGATTAATAATGATATGAATGTTGTAAAATTATTAATTGCTTTGATTGGCTAGCAAAGAATTTGAGGAGTTATGCCATTTCAATATCTGAATCTTAGTTCGTCATATCAAATTTGATCCTTTTCATACTAAATGCAATTTTAGATGAATTATATCATTCTATATTCTCTATCATATCTTTGTTTTGATTCGATGGCTTAGAATTTTAGAAATTATGCATTTTCAATGTATAAATATTGGTCTACTGCAACAAATTCAATCATCTCGTATTGAATTCATTTTCAAATAAATCACATTCCTTTCCCCATTATGACTATTCATTCTAATTGGTTTATTTGAAATTTGAGGAGTTATTCTTTAAAAAGAAAGAAAAAACTATATCCCACATTTCATGTAGGCTCTATGCTAGTATATATTTAAAACAAAAGCTCAAGATTGTCGACCTCCGTACCATCATCCACCTCAGTGGGAGCACTTTAGTGTGAATGATGTGAGATGAAAGAGTAAATTTGTTGAGTTTGTTTGAGTTTTTTTGTCTTATCAATAGTGACTTCTTTTAGGTGATATGGGGTTTGGATTTTCAGTTGACGCAAGCTTCCACTGTTAATTACTCCTATCTTAGAGACTGAAAAACTTTCGATTAAGATAGCACGGTCCTTGTTAGCCTTGTAGTATAAGTGTAGTCAAAGAAATTTTATTATTCATATTTATTTATTATTCTAAAGTTCAAAGTGACATTATTGTGATTATATTTTATTTATTATTATTATTATTTAATGGCTTATATCATATTTTGTTCTCCTTTATCTCCTTTTTTTTGTCTTCCCTTTTGAGTTGCAACCTCAGCTAGAAAAAAGAGTAGGGCTTAAAGTTTTTAATGAAGCAGAGCTCTTCTTTTGGATCAAATTAGGCTCGAATTTAGAGCAAAGCTCCTTTTTGGATCAAGTCAAGCTTGATTTGGAAGTAGAACTCCATGTTGGGTCAAGTTAGGCTTGAATTGAGAATAAGGCTCCACTTTGGGTTGATTCAGGCTCGAATTGGGAGTAGGGCTCCACTTTGAATTAAGTCAGGCTCGAATTAAGAGCAGGTCTCCACTTTTGATCGAGTTGAGCTTGAATTGAGAGCAAGAATCCAATTTGGGTCAAGTCAGGCTCGATCTGGGAACAAAGCTATACTTGGGTCGAGTCAAATTTGATTCGAGAGCAAGGCTCCACATTGGATTAAGTCCAGCTCGATTTGGGAGTAGAGCTTTACTTTAGGTCGAGTCAAAATCAAATTCGAAGAAAAGCTCCACTTTAGATTGAGTCAGGCTTAAATTGGGAGTCGGGCTCCATTTTTGGGTTGAGTTAGGCTCAAATTGGGAGTAGGAATTTACTTTAGATCGAGTTAGGCTTAATTTGGGAGTAGGACTCCACTTGAACTAAGTTAGGCTTGATTCAGGAGTAGGGTTTCACTTTGGATTGAGTAAGGCTCAAATTGGAAGCAGGGCTTCACTTTTGATTGAATAGAGTAGGGCTCTACTTTGGATCAAGTCAGGCTTTAATCAAGAGTAAAGCTCCAATTTGGGTCGAGTAAGGCTCGATTTGAGAGTAGAGATTCACTTTGTATCAAATCAAGCTCAATTTGGGAGAGAGGCTCTACTTTGAATCGAGTCAGGCTCTAATTAGGAAAAGGGCTCCACTTTGTATCGAGTTAGGCTTGAATTGGGAGTAAGGCTCCAATTTGGATCGAGTTAGGCTCGATTTGGGAGCTAGACTCCATTTTGTGTCGAGTTAGGCTCAATTTAGAAGCAAGGCTCCACTTAGGTCGAATAAGGCCTGATTTGGGGTAAGGCTCTACTTTGAGTCGAGTTAGGCTTGATTTGAAAGCAGAGCTCTACTTTGGATTGAATCAGTCTTGATTTAGGTGCAGGGGTCAACTTTGAATTGAGCTAGTTCGAATTGGGAGTAAGGCTCCACTTTGGTTAGGATAGGCTCGATTTGAGAGTAGAGCTCCACTTTAGGTTAAGTCAGGCTCGAACTATATTAGATCGAGTCAGGCTCAATTTAGGAGCAGGGCTCCAATTTTGGGTTGAGCTAGTCTTATATCAAGAGTATGGCTCTACTTTGAATCGAGTCAGGCTCAATTTGGAAGCAGAGCTTTACTTTAGATCGAGTCAGGCTCGAATTGGAAGTAGAGCTCCATTTTGTGTTGAGTCAAGCTTGAATTGGGAGCAGGGCTCCACTTTAGGTCGAGTCAGACTTGATTTGAGAGCAGGACTCCACTTTGAGTCGAGTCAGGCCTAATTTGAGAGTAAAGCTCCACTTTAGGTCGAGTCAAGCCCTATTTAAGCACAAGGCTCCACTTTGGATCTTGATTTAGGAGTAAAGCTCTACTTTGGATCAAGTTAGACCTGATTTTAGAGTAAGGCTTTGCTTTGGCTTGAGTTAAGCTTGATTTAGGAGCAAGGTTCTACTTTAGATCGAGTCAAGCTCAATTTGGAAGCAGAGCTTCACTTTGAGTCAAGTCAAGCTCGAATTGAAAGCAGGGCTTTACTTTGGATCAAGTTAGGTTCAAATTGAGAGCAGGGCTTTACTTGGGTTGAGTCAAGCTCGAATTAGGAGTAGGGCTCCACTTAAGTTGAGGTGGACTCGACTCAAGAGCAGGGCTCCACTTTGGATTAGCTTGACCTAGGAGTAGAACTCCCTTTGGCTTGATCTGAGAGTAGGACTCTCTTTTAAGTTGACTTGGGCTTGATTTGAGAGTAGAACTCTATTTGAGCTTATTTGGGATTAGGATTTCCTTGAGTTGATTCAGGCTTGATTTGGGAGTCTCTTTGAGCTGATTTGGGATTAGGATTTCCTTGAGTTGATTCAAGCTTAATTTGGGAGTCCCTTTAAGTTGATTTGAGAGTAGAACTCCTTTTTGAGTTGATTAAGGCTTGATATGAGAGTAGGACTTCCTTTGGCTTGATCTGAGAGTAGAACTCCCCTCTAAGCTGACTCGAGCTTGATTTGGGAGTATGACTCCCTTTGGCTTGATCTAAGAGTAGGATTCCCCTTTGAGTTGATCTGATAGTAAGACTTCCTTTGAGTTGATTTTGGTATAATTTTATAGTAGGACTTTCCTTTGAGTTGACTTTGGTATAATTTTGAGAGTAAGACTTTCATTGAGCTAATTTGAGAGTAAGATTCCCTTTGAGTTGACTCAAGTTCGATCTGAGAGCAGAACTCTCTTTGAGCTAATTTGCGAGTAGGACTCCCTTTAAGTTGACTCAGGCTCAATATGAAAATAGGACTTTCTTTGGCTTGATTTGAAAGTAAGACTGCCCTTTGAGCTGACTCAAGCTTGATCTGGAAATAAGACTTTCTTTAGCTTGATTTGAGAGTAGGACTCCCTTTTGAGTTGATTTGGGTTTGATTTGGGAGTAAGACTTCATTTGAGTTGACTTAAGCTCAATCTGATAGTAGGATTCCATTTAAGCTGATTTGGGGATAGGACTCTTTTTTAAATTGACTTAACTTTCATATGGGAGTAGGACTCCCTTTAGCTGGTGGCATTAAGGAGGCCCTTGTCCTCTGCATCATTACTAATCTTCGCCTTTACCCTCTATGGCCTCCTTAATGCCACCCACCAGATGTTTGATAATGTCTCACCTCTCTCATTATCCTTTTCACTTTAAATGTCAAGGACTATTTTTTAGAGGATTTTTGGTAGCATGAATAGTTTACTAGGATATATTTAAAGGAGTAGGGCAAAATGATCGGATTGTGACAAAAAATTAAGTCTAAAGGTTGCTTTGGTGAAAAGATCCAAGTGTTGCACGAGTAAACTTATAATGAGTTTACTAAATTTATAATTTTAAGTATTTTATTATATATTGTAGTGCATACATATAATATTTTTTCTTTTCTATCTACTTAATTTATTTTAGTTCCTACATATTTTTAGTTATATAAATTATAGTCAATATAAATCTTTAATTTGAATGATGGACAACCTATATTTATCCTTGAATTTAAATTTGATTAGATTTGAACGGTATTTATTCAAGTATAGCTAAATAAAACCCTACAATCATTATGTTTCATCTAACAAGCCAATATTTCTTATAATGCATTACACTTGAAAGACAATATTTATTATCATATCATCCAATTTCCTGCTGCATGAGCTTTTAGACTAAATTTTCATAATAATAATAATAATAATAACAATAATATTTTTTTTCAGTCGCTATCATTCTATCATGATCAATCAGTGAGAATTGGTCTAATAACCACTGGCCTTTGGTGAAGGAGGAGTTCTCTAATTTCACCGCCCTAATGGATAGGTCCAAAAGTTGGTGGCTCGTCTAATCCCTTGCAATCCATTGGGCATGACATGCCACGCATTGACAACGCCAATGATGTTGAAATAAACAAAAAAAAAAAAATGTTTTATAAGCCACCCTACCAAATTTTTATCTACGTGGCGTTGATGCCACAGTCCTAAGAATGGTCCCATACCAATCCTCTCATGCCAAATTGGATAGGAACAGCGTTACTCTAAATAATAATAATAATAATAATAATAATAATAATAATAATAATAATAATAATAATAATAATAAGTGGAGATGCTGACTCGATTGGGTCATAAATTAGTGGATCAATTGCAAAAGCTGTCCTTCTTCAGCCGCAAAGCACATGCATTATTCCTCTAACAACGTGAAGCTCACGTCAACTGATCAAAGAAAATAACAAAAGAGATTAGCCTGGCGTTGGTTGTCATATAATTAGCATGCGGTTCCGGTAACCATAATTGATGGCAATCAAAATCCACGTTGGATTTTGGATGTTAGATTTTAATGTTTAGCTTGGCGAATCTAATTTGAAATAGCAAAATCTAATTAATCGAAGTAACTATGTGGTGTAGAAGAGTAGATGTATTATTTGAGGTAGGTGGGCAGTTAGATTGGCACGCCTCCAAAAATGATTTCTATACAGCTCGGCATGTGTTCCAATTCAAACCTAATCCACTTGCTGGCCCACGAACAGGAGTCACAAAACTTACAATTATTATGACTGCTTTATTTTTTTTTTATTCACTGAAGACACCAGGACTGTTCTGATACTACCTTTCAGAATTAAATTATAAAAGAAAAAAAAAAATCAAAATAGGGAATCTAGAGTATAAAATGAAAAAACCAGAAAAAAAAAAATCTAAAATAAAGAAAGGAAGTGATGAAGCAAGGAATCATCCAAATGGTAATTTGGCTCAAAGATGTTTTTGTACTGCTTTCATCTTTCCACTTTTCTATGTTTTGTACTGTTTTCGTCTGTCCGCTTTTCAATGTCATTAAGATGCATTAACCATTCTCCACAATTCCAATGGTTTCAAACTGGGGTCCACAACTACCACCATCTCTCTGCCTTTTATATTCTTGCTCCCATCTGTTATGGTATATATCAGTTCTAATGTCTATCCTCATCATCCCACCAAGCCAATCTCTTGAAAAGGATTCACTTCCCTTGACGGTCTTCCCTCCCTTCAATTGGATTCTGAAAGGTGAGAGCTTTCATCTTTTCTCTTTGTTGTGGTGCTAGTTGCTCTGTTTGATGCCTTCTTTTTCTTGAACTTCGGGTATTCGTATCTTTGATTGGATTAATTTGGTTCAGCATGTTCGATTTTCTTTTATTCCAATTGGCTGCGGATCTTCTGACCGTTTGGGGATTTGGTAGCTATGATGCGCTTCAAGTATTATTTGTTTGGATTGGGGTTTTAGATTCTTTGTCTGGATCCTTTCGATTGTTTGGGGTTCTAGATGGCCATCCCTTACTTTAGGTTCTGCTATTGTCGAGCCAGGCTATGGTAATTTAATTTAAAAAAAAAAAAAAGGCTATGGTTTCAGTAACAATTTATTTTATATTTTTGAAGGAAATTGATTTTAGCTTCTTGTTCCTATTATCAGGCCTCTTGAATTTTGTGATTGGTATGACCTTCAGCAATTTCTTTTTCTTATATGATGGATCATTACAATTAGTTTTAGGTTCTGTCTTCAATGATTTTTTTTTTTTAATACTGTTTATGTTCTAAATTGACCCTTCTTTTTAATTTGGTTACTCTGTATTCTCAATCCTGGCAACAATGCTTTTGGCCTTTCAGATAGTCTTGTGCACCAATTCCTCCTCTCATTCATTCTGGTCTTATTGGATGAGTGAATGTATTCAAGTCTCAACTGATAGTTCTCTTTGAATTCATTTCTTTATTGTAATTCTTGTACTGCTGTGCTCTGATTTTCCCTCACTTCATTTTTTTTTTTTTGGGTGCTGCAACAGTTTTTTCATACATAACCACGGTGCAAATATTTTAGATAGCTGATAAATGGGTTCAGAAGGGCCTCCAGTGAAAACAGTTCATGTTACTGGATTCAAAAAATTTCATGGGGTCTCGGAGAACCCAACAGAGACAATTGTCAGTAATATGAAGGGATATATGGAGAAGAAGGGATTGCCCAAAGGCCTTGTTCTTGGGAGCTGCAATGTTCTTGAGACTGCTGGAGAGGGGGCACTTGCCCCTCTTTATAATTTCTTGGAGTCAACTGTGACAGGCCGAGACTGCGGATCCTCAAATGCGGGGCAAGTTATTTTGGTCAGTTTCTGTTCCCTTTCTTTTGCCTTGAGATCTAGGATTTCTGTTGTTATGATGATATTGAGCATGTGGTACAAGAAGTATTTTCCATAGTAGTAAAAGAAAATAATGAACCTTAGTTTTTCTTTAGTTTGGACAGCCTTTTTTGTCAGCTAATTCACATGAGTTTTATATGAAATGTCTGCTAAACAAAAGCCATGGTTCATAGGGGTGCACCATGTTGAAAGCAAACATCTGCTAAATAAAATCATGTCTGTATGTTTGCTTTCGAATTCAAAACCATTATCAACGGCATATTATTTATCGCATTTCTTACTTCTCACCAATGTATGGTGATGTTTTGAAAGCCTGCCAATGTGCTTGGCATAAATAGTGTTCAAAAAGATTTGGAGGTGCTCTGGTTTTAAATTTCTGTCATTAGGTTAGTCCTACTGTGATCCCCCAAGTTTAGTTCCACATTGGATGGGAGAGAAATAGATGATGTGCTTATAACTCAAGTCCACTTGCTACCCATTAACTTCCACTTGAGTTTTTGGGCTACGTGGTTTTGGTCCGCTAGAAATTAATTGGGCTAGCGGGTAGGCTTGGGGCGTTACAAATGGTATCAGAGCTTGGTGGGCATGAGGAAAGGGTTATCCATGGGGCGGTGGTGGAGTCCCGTCATGGCGTGGAGCCACCCTTGCAGCACCAATGACCCGACTCCGGGTAGGCTTGGGGCGTTACAAATGGTATCAGAGCTTGGTGGGCATGAGGAAAGGGCTATCCATGGGGCGGTGGTGGAGTCCCGCCATGGCGTGGAGCCACCCTTGCAGCACCAATGACCCGACTCGGATAGATTATAGCTAGCTTGTGGTGTGCGACGAGGACGTCGCATTATAAGGTGGGGAGATTGTGATACTCCAAATTTAGTTCCACATTGGATGGGAGAGAAATGGATGATGTGCTTATAACTCAAGTCCATTTGCTACCCATTAACTTCTACTCGAGTTTTTGAGTCACGTGGTTTCGGCCCGCTAGAAGTTAATTGGGCTAACGGATGGACTTGGGGCGTTACACCTACAGAAGTAAATGCTAAATGCAGCTGCCTACTGTAAAGGTACAAACTTTGTGATATATTGGCACGCCAACTTCTTCACTCTGAAAATTTCCTTCACTGTGGGGCCAACCCAGGGAAATTTTCTCCACCATAGTCAAGATGTGAGAAAAACTTGGGCCTGTAATTGTAACCTTTGTCACTTCAAGACGCGAAGATGTTTTGAATTTGATCTGTTTCTTGCATCAGTGAAATTTCAATCAAGCAGAGTCACTGTTTCTGTATCAGAAAATCTGTTCCAATGCTTTTTACTTTCATAAATAACTGTGTGCAAATGATTTTTTTGTCCATGTTGACATTGTGTATCCGGTGTTTCCTTGAAAATAAAATCGAGCATCTATTTAATTTTAACATGTCCATGTTTTGCGCATTAACTGGTTGTTCTTCAGCTCCATTTTGGAGTTAACAGTGGTGCAACAAGGTTTGCTATTGAGAATCAAGCAGTCAATGAAGCTACTTTTCGTTGTCCAGATGAATTAGGATGGAAACCTCAGGTAAGATATGCATCTCTTGCTGTTTCAGTTTGTCACTGAATTCACCAGTTGTGATATGATATGTGCTTTGTTTCTTAATTGTCTTGTAGAGAGTCCCCATTATCCCTTTAGACGGAGACATTTCACGAACACGAGAGGTATGCTGGCTATCATGACTCGTTTGAAATGCTTCATCACTATGGACTTATGAATTATTACTGAACAAAAATTCTAGCATAAGATCATAAGTAATTTCCCTTCTTGTCTTGTTATAATTTTCTTTGACATAGCTGTAGCATTTTCAGATGGTAGTCAGCAATTATCTAGGATAACTTTGGATGATATGTCTTCTGCTTAAACATGACGTGAGGTTTTCTTTTTTTTTTTCTTCAAAAAAAAAAAATCATTCTAAAAAGAAAGTATGTGAATATATTTGTAATTGTTCAGGTGTGTTTTAGTTTTCATCTCTTTCTGTCATCCCTGATGCAGGTTCTGTCTGTTTATGAATAGAGACAAGTAGTTTTAAGTGACTCGACAATAATGTATTTTGGCATGAGAATTCTAGGCTTCAATTGGATTATGCTTATCATCCATTCTTTCTTCTTAGTAACTAATAATGTGAACTTCTTGTGAATGGAATGCAGACTTCTCTTCCAGTGAATGAGATTATCAAGGCCTTGGCAAAAATGGGATACTCAGTGATACCATCAGATGATGCTGGCCGATTTGTGTGCAACTATGTTTACTATCATTCGCTCCGGTTTGCAGAACAACATGGAATTAAGTCTCTTTTTGTACACGTTCCTCTTTTCCTGACAGTCAAGGAGGAAACCCAGATGCAATTTGTTGCTTCCCTTTTGGAAGTACTTGCTTCCTTGGCCTAGTACCTTGATCGTCTATTCAACACTAGTTCCCTCCTCAAAGCTGTCAAGCATCCTAGGTAAGGATGCTCATTTGCTTGCTATGCCAAAATTGTGTTTCTTGAAGACTCTTGTGATTCTGTCAGTCTTTTACCCTTGTCTTGGAGAGATGGTCAGTGGAATCTTCATGTTTTATGCAAGCAGTGCATGGTCACTAGGGGATGTATGTGTCTATGATCAGATTTTGCTCATAAGTTGTTATCCTGCAAAGAAACTCTACATTTGCAAAGCAAATCTGGAACAAGTTGTGTCCTTTCTGCCAAGGCCTTGCTTACAGTTTGTATGAATGCTAGCGTCTTTATCATCTTACTGGTCATATCATCCAGAGCCCCATATAAGAGATCAAATTATTGTTGTTCAACATTCTTCTCTAGGAATTATCCAATCGAGGAGGAAGAAATTTCTCCAATCCATTTAGCTTGAATATCTTAAGAAAATAGAAAATAAGAAAATTAGCAGGAGTGGAATTTAGTATTTTTTTCTTTTCCAATAATGAACTATAAAATTGGAGTATAAAAGCTCCATTTTTATTTCTGAAGTCCATCCTTAACATAATTTGGATTGAATACCCCTTCTAGTTAAATGATATGATAACTTTCGAAATGGACATCACTAGTGCAAATAATCATGAAAAGATAAAATTCTACAAGGTTACAGGATTAGACTTCTACACCGATTTTATTTCTAGCTGGCTCATCTAATTCTTTTTGGATAGAGGAATGATACTCGGTCAAAATCTTTGTTGAAAAGAAAATGTTTGATTTGATTAGTTCATTTTGAGACCCAAACAATGTAAATTTATATTGACGGCTCGATGTACCATACCCTTACGAGGTAGCATCATGTCATAGAACTTGAAAAATTATCTATTCAAAAAACACCTAAATTGCATATCATACGGAAACTTAGGGTCTTTGGAACTTTGATGCATGATTCAGCTTCTTGACATGGCAAATCATGTTCTTAGATTTTATCTTAATCTCATAATGACTAGAGTGGTCCAAACCAAGTCTGATTGTCTTCCCAGATCAGGGACCCCCTATAAGCAATAGCTTGAGGAAATTCCAGATTTTAAATTAATAATAATAGATATACTCAACTGCACCTAATCGGCTTGATTTATTCATTAAGACCTGTTGCTGGCCCACACTGGATGCTTGGTGGAATGTTGTGCTCTGGGAAGATTATTATTGGATGAAACATTTAAACCTGAAACTAATTAGGTTGCTTATGAGTTATGCACAACCATGAGTGCAAAGCTACTGCAGCTGCCTGAGAGATCGAAAGGCCAGTAATGGTGTGGGACTGAAGGTATGCCATTGGAGCACCACTGACATCAGCAGGTCATTCTTCATGAGTTGCTGTGTTTGATAGCAGTTGCTTGATGTTTGCTCTCTTGTTTTCATCCTGAGGTTGATAGAAAATTCGGATTTTTCAAATTCAAAATATATTTGATAGCCTTTGTATCATAAGTATATATGCACATATAATATAAAATAAATTATACCTGAGTTCATCGAAACATCCATAACTCTTCTTTGTTGCAAGATTTGATTAGAGTTTTTTTGTGTATGATAGGAGAGAAGACCTCCTTCTATCCCATAGGCAACGAAAAAATTATAGCTTAATGGGTCCACCATAATATTTATAGAGTAAAAGTAGGAATCTTTTCTTATGATAATCAACTTAATGCGTGTCCTATTCATTATGAATCGTATATTTATAAAGCCCATACTTAACAAAAGCATATACCACTATAAAGTACACCAAATAGCTCAATAATACAAATGATGGTTACTAACAATAATAAGCTCACACAAAATATATTTTCTTAATCCAACATTCAATTAATCCAAATTTTTAAAAAACAACATAATGATAAATTTCTAGCAAATGAAAAACAAGGAGATATCTGCACGCATATTCAGCGTTGCAGGTATATCTGAATTTGGTTGAATATAATTTTTGCTTCATTGTAGTTGAAGAAATTCCCATCAGTTCAGAACAGAATAATTTAAGTTTATATGTGGTTTTTCCCCCTCAAAAACTTCTATTTGAAATGATTTCATATCAAGGGCGGCAACCTGAATGTCAAGTCTATTACTGAACCCAAGCCAAACCTGATCCATTAAGCCACATCTAAAGCTGGTTCAGTGACAATGGATGATAACAATCCTGCATATACGTTCTCTTATATAACATGCAAATATCTCAAATGAAGCCAACTTTTGCCGGCCAAACCTGGATGAATTCAGTGCAAGTTTTAGAGGGAGAGACATACAAGGTGGTATGTGGAATGAAGATACTGATGATAATCTATCAATCATGTAAAAGACTAAAAGAACTAATCTCTGACATCTCATAATTCGCCACTAGATCACAGGCATTCATCAAATACTTTGTACTCTTGAAGACATGAAGTTAGCCTAAGCTCAAACAAGAAATGAACATTACTAAGCCCTAAGATTTTACTTCATGTTTGCAAAACGACCATCGGCTTTCTTACAAGGACATTAATCGAGGAAGGATAACCATGCTGAATCCTGAATCCTCTTTTTTATTCCACCGAGATTGTGCTGTAAGAAGAAAGTGCATGTGTCTCACAAGTCTTGCTAAAAAAAAGAACTCTTTCATCTCTTCTTTAATATTATTTTTATTATTTTGTTATTGCTGATTTTATTTTGGGTATATGAAGGAGTCGTTGGGTTGCAGCTCTACGTGATCATCTTGATAAAAGGTTCAGATCAAGCTAGATCGTTATATTTTGAGAACAAATCGTTTACAATTTATACGAAAGGGCGAAAACTAGTCCTTAAGACAATATGTAATACACCTCGATTCATGCACTATTCTTAACTTTTTTTTTTATTTAAATTTCTGTATTTAAATTTTTAGTAATTACTAAACGGTTTTTTAAAATTATTATATCCAACAGGTCCAAATCCATGCGAAACTATGCTTCAATTTGTGAGACCCTTTGCACGTTAATCTCACCAGAATTTTCTACACTGATAAAATAGAAGGTGGCATTACGCTGAAGAATCATATCAACTAGTTCCTGGAGGCAGCGCGTAGAGACTACCCTTAAGGCAAGTGTGAACTAGTCCCGGCAATCCAGGCACCGAGGCCAGTTCATACTCTAAAAAAAAATAAAAGAAAAGAAGAAAAAGAAAAAAATTTCAAGTCTCAACCAGTGCCGGCAATCGGCTTGCCAAAAGTTCTTATTGTGAGTTTCAACTAGTCCCGGCAAGCCGTGTGCCGAGACTAGTTCACATCTTGCGGAAAAATCAAAGAATTGTTGACCACCAAGCACTCTTTCCTCCCACGCTGATGTCTACGTTTGCCTCTTAAAACATGAACCACTGAACAAAATAAGCATGACAATAAATAAGCAGATTTGAGAACCATGTATGTTCCTCTTACTGGAAAATATATGAAGAAGTTTCAATATTACATGCAAGAGATGAATGTTGATATTCACACATTTTGGTATTTCACTTCTTGTTTTAGATTGATTAGAGAAATGTGGGTTCTTTTTCATGCCTCACATTAAATGATTTAATATTGCCAAGTGATTAACATAAAGATTTTTTTTTAAAAAAAAAGTAAAAGATGAGATAAAGAATAAATGATTGATTAATATAATTATGATTCAATATATAAAAGCTCATAAAAAATTAATCATGACAAGAGTAGAAAAAACAACTAAACTCCATTATTCCAATCATGAACATCTCTATTACTCAAATCCTACCTAAAAAAGAGATAAATAATTTGAGTTAGCAAGACTCAAAGCCACTTCCTTGATGATGAGTAACATATATATATATATATATATATATATATATAGACACACACATATACTAACTTTAAGATTCTAAGATAGCATTTAGTTCATGCTAATGTAGTATTAACGAAAATCCTACATTTCTGATAATTTTATACTCAATAATTAAATTCTTAGAAACGAAAGACTACTGCACTTGATTCATAATAAAAAGAATAAGGTAATTAATTTACTTTTTTTTGAATTTTATTTAGCTTTTATTATAAATCTTTTTTATTTTTCAAGTGATTTTCTCTTCTTTTTGCTAGAATATGAAATATTATTAAGATTCTTTCTAAACTATTTTTAGAAATATTATAAAAATTTAATATATAATATAAAATATATTTACATACTATTATATTAATATTAATATTATATTATTATATTAAATATTTAAATATTATTTAATATAAATTAAATATATAATCAAATTAAGTATTATGAAATATTTATATGAAAGTTAAGAGTGCAATTTAAGATTATCATACTTTCGTAATTTTAAATACCCATCTTTCATATGGGAACCTAATTATTATAATTTATAATAATCTTAAATTACTAATAATCAAATATTATTACTTAAGTTATCATGCTCAATAGTTAAATATGATAATTTGTATATACTAATCTTAGATTATTAAGATAAATTATTTAGAATCATAGGGCTTTTTAGTATAAAATATTCTATATGTAGGATTAAAATAGAATATTTAGTGTCGCCAAATGCATTGCAGTGACGAAGGTGCAAGATGGATCTCAAAATATTTTAGGAAAATGAGATGTTAATCCATCCACATCCCTTGGTCATCATTTCACCCTAGGCTTCCAAATGTCACTTCCAGCATCAATTGGAGGCTATTAGCCTTTGTCTTAGTAGCCGCCTCTTACATTCGAATATTCCCCAACCAAGACTAAACGAGTAGAGTTTGGCGGTAATGTTAGCGCCCGCCAGTGAGCAGTTCCAGCCATTTCAGCAAATCACCACCTGACACGCACCCATTCGAGGCATAATGGTGGAGTGGGCCCGACTGTACCTCGACCTTATTTGCCAAATATGCTGTTCTGCATTCGAAGCCGTCCAGTTTATACCCTCCGGAAGAGTTCAAAATTCCCACCAAATCTCCCTCCCCCTCCCCTCTTCATAGCTCCCCTTTGTGCCTCGAGCTCATGAGTCGCGGCTATAGAGGAAAGACGCCGGAAGAAACGATGCCGCAAAGAGCTCCGGGGTCTCCGTCGGAGGTCGTGTGGTGGCCCGGGGACCAGCCGGTGGTGTTTGCGAGCTCCCACTCTCCGCCCCTGTCCTCCATCCAAAGCAACCCCTCGACGATGGACGACGGGGTGATCATTGTCCCGGCTAGGGGCACCGAGACGCCCATCACCCGCGCCAAGATGCCGGGGATATCGGGGTGCACGTCACCGGAGGTCCGGCTCAAGATCGGCTCTGCGTCCCCTGAGACGGCGAGAAGAGTCGCCGTTGGGCTTTATGGGAGGCTGAGGCAGCACGGGCTGGAAATGGAGGCCGAGAAGGTGTTTCGGGGTGAGGAGAAGAGGAGGGAGGAGGCGAGGGGAGTGGTGGAGGAGGAGAGGAAGAGGAAGGAGGAGGAGCTCATGGGGATGAATTATCTCTTGAGGGATGGATTCGTCAGTTACCTTCGTGATGTCGCCAAGATAACACCACCTATTCCTCGACAGGTATATGTTCTTGGTGATATTTAGATTAAGCAATGCTTGGAGGTGAGAATATATATATATCATTTCTAAGGTTGCTTAAATTTTTCAGATGACAGTATCTTTTAGTATTGCTGTACTGTTATTGTTGTTGTTATTGATGATGATGATATATATTAACAAACAAAATTATCATTTGCTGAGTCAAAATGTAGATCATTAGTCTCAACAAATAAGTTAAAGAAAAAGATCCACAATGTAGTCAAGTATTCTTCTTTTGAGAGAATAAATCACTTGAAGTCCGGTTTATTGAATGTTTATTAATTAGCAATGACAAAAAAAAAAAAAGCACATTATTTATCCCAAAAAAAAAAAAAGCGATCACACACTTAAAGAATTTATTTTATTTTATTTTATTTTATTGATTTAGATGGATAGAATATTTTTGCATCATTTTGTAAACCCACTTCTCATTTTGCTTATCATTCTTCTAAAATCTTATTTTAAAATTCTGATCTTATGTACTCACATTCTCGTGCAGAGTTTCTCTCTTTTTTTAATGGAAAATAAAAAGCTGTCATTTTTTTTTTCTCTTTTTCATTTTTTTTTCCCGTGTCTTTTGAGACTGAACGTCAATTTGAAAGTAGTTACAATAGAATTTATGATTACTGAACCAATCCACCCAACATCCAAAAAAAAAAAAAAAGAGTGTAAGCATAAAATATATTTGCAAAATAGGAAATAAATTGATAATTATTCTTATGACAAAGAACTATCATTAAATATGATATTTTACATGGTGCAGTCTACCTCAAAGAAACCTCTTGAAAACACCAAAACATTACATTAGTGCATTGTGCACCGTAATAAACTTTGAAATCACTATGCTATGTACGAATAAATTACTTTTTTGTTTTTTGGTTTGAGTATGTGTAAGAACCGGGGGGGGGGGTGGGGGGGGGAGGGGGGTTTAATCAAGTATAACATGTTTTTCCACCCTCCGAACAGTTACTCTACTATAGTAAATACATGATATGGGAATTTGGAATCTTTGGGTTGTGTCTCTTCACTAGATTCTTTCCTGTCATTTGGCATGTGATGGGGATGTCTTGAGAATTACTAACCAATGTTAAAATACAAGAGGCTGGCTGGTTTAAGACAGGTGAGAGCAGTGATGACACATTATTCCAAGAAGACCTCTCATTTAGTTAATTTTTTTTTTTTTAAAATTAGATCTGACTGCTAGGAAAAATTTGTACTCCTCCATCCGTCACACTTGGATGAAGAATGGTGCATATTTTGTCATGTGATTGTATTAATATGAATTAATTAATCTTGAATCATTTCACTGATGCTATGACAAATTAAGTATATTGAATAATTAGACAAATTAGTTGGTCACTATAAAATATTTATGATACTAAAAGGGATTCCAATAGGTTGGGTCGCTTGGATAGGTGGTTTTGGCTTTGTTATTTGTTAACAATGACATGACCTCACAAACTTGGTAGTATGAACTAGGTCCACCCCCTGATTAAAAACAATTACAACTAGGAATATCTGCTATGAAATATTATATTGATGAAGTTGAGTCAACAGTCTAGGAATTAGTCCACGATAGGTTTCTTTCACTTAATATCGAATAAAAAAAATGAAATTTGTTACACAAACAATATTCTATGACACGTCTTCTTCACTTGCCATTGCAATTTCTATATTGTAAGACAGGTCTTATTCTCCATCTCCCTCAAATAAAAGAGAGAAGAGTTTAATTAAACTTGAATCAAGAAAATCTTAACATCAGAAAGAAAGCTCACAACTATTGGGTGCTTCAGACATTTAATCACATGCATGAAGTTCATCTTTACTGCAAAATGTCAGTTGTCTAAATGTGATGACTGACAACAGTGTCATTATGTTTCTGATCAAGAGTTTGGTAATGGATATGCCATAGGTGGTGCGATTTTCTGGCATAACTTATACAAAGAGAATCCAGATGAGCAGCTCAAGCTATGAGACCTTTGGCAGCAAACTGTTAGGATGCTTCTTTGGACCCATAAGGAGCTTCTACAACAGGAAAGATGTAACTCAACTTAAGATCCTCGACGGCATTGATGGCTATATCATGCCTGGCTCTATAACCCTCCTCCTCGGACCACCTGGTAATATACTCAAAACTCAGTAGTGGATACATACCCAAAATTGAACATAAAAGTAGTTTCATAGCAGTACTGCTTAGAGTATTGAGAGATGCAGTTTTGGATGTTATTCAAAATACATCTTGATGATTTATTATTATCATCTTACAAAATTACTTACTTGAGCTAGATAATTAACATGGAATGAGCCATGTGTTTAATTTCATCAGGCAGTGGAAAGAGCACCCTTCTGGAAATACTAGCAGGGAGAATTGAAAGAAAGAAGGATTCAGGCCTGGAAGGTTTTGTGATGTACAATGACAAGAGTGCATCTGAGGTTCGCTGCAGTCGGCTAATTGCTTATGTCAGCAGCCAGCTTAACAAGTAAGCATGCTGCCAGGACAGTATTCATATACTATTTTGTGAGTGAAAATTCCAAATACAGGGAAAATTTTGTTTAAATTAAAAATCAGAAAATTTTATAGAAGAAAAGACTATATTCCTGAGCGGTTTTTCTAAAGACCTCACCACATTGCTCAAAATTAATTTCTAGTGTGTGTGTGCGTGTGTGTGTGTGGAATGGGTTTGTTGTTGAGAGGCATTGTCACCTTGAGGACTCTAATGAAGCCTCTAAATATCTAGATTCTATCAGCAGAGATTGAAACAAAGAAATACATTAAAGAAAAGTAATGGCAAAACGCCTGACCTCCTACATATCTATGTTTATGTCCAAGTTAATGCAAAAACTGTAGAAATAGGATGTTTAAGATGCAGCGATTATTGCATAAATCCTAACAATTGAATAGTGTTGATAGGTGTTGAAAGATATTATGTCCAAAGCAGTTAAGAAATACATTTTTTATTTTTATTTTGAGAGAATCAGGCAAAAGAAATTTAGAATAATTGGAGAGTTTGTCAATAAATTACAGAAGTCATGATTGAAAGAACCAATTCATTCTACCCACGGAAGCAGTTATTATATAGCTAGACAATTGCTCAATTTATTAATTCAGGCTGTTATTTGTCATATATAATGAAATTTGATAAAACAAGGCCTGACACCAATGCATCTATTATTATATGGCTCTCTCTAATGGATTAATCTCTGATCTTTTAGGCATGTTCCATTCCTATCAATCCGAGAAACCCTCGAGTTTGCGAGGGACTGTACTCAAGGCCTGAGGCCAGAAAATTTCACCCCACAGATGAGGAAATTCTTTGCTCATGCTCTTGTGGAAGGACAGGATCCATTCCTTGAATATATTTTAGAAATTCTAGACCTGAAGAAGATGGAGCACCACCTTGTGGATGGCAATGCCATCTCTGATATGGACTGCCAGAAGCTGACAGCTGCTGAGCTTGCCCTGGGGACTCACTCAGTCATGATCTACGACCAGCCCCTCCGTGGCTCTGACCCAGCCACAACCTATGATTTGGTGGATACAATTCGGACCATCAGCAGAATTCAACAATCTTCAGCAATCATGTCACTTAATCAGCTATCAGAGGAGGTGTTTGAGCTCTTCGATCGGGTCATAGTGCTCGGGGATGGCCAAGTTCTATATCAAGGTCCACGACAAGATGTCATTCCCTACTTTGCTAGCCTGGGGTAAGCATGGGCCAATTACTTACTGCTGCCGCAGCAGCTATTGTTGTTGCTGCCAGGAAATATTTTTGAATGATTCTAGCATTATAAGGACCAATATTGACAAAAGAACTTAAATGACTGAAATCTAGGTACATGAAGCCATCACATGTGGACTCATGGGAGTTTCTTGAAGACATAGTTGCTGGCCAGGGGATGCAGTATCTAATCCCTGGGACTGTTCCTTTGAGCCTAAAGGAGCTCGTGGCATGTTACCAATCATCAGATCATTACCAGGATGTCATTCGGATCATTGTAGGGAAGGGTGGGAAGCAGACATATTGGATTGAAAGTGAGCCTGGCATTGGCCTGTCTCTCAAGATGCCATCCAGGTTCAACTCTACATTCAGTGCAGACCATCAGCGAGAAGTGGGTGTGTATGCTAAATGCCACCATAAACACAGAGTAGTTCCAGCCTAGAACATCCTAACTCAGTTCAAGCCAATCAACTTCTAACTGAAGAATTTCTAACATTTTTTGCTGCAGAGCTTGTGGTGGCTAAACTTTCTAGCAAAGTGGGTTACAGTGGGATTGAGAGCACAGGAAGGGTGCAAATTGGGGATGTGATCACTGGAATTTCCACAAACAATGAGGAATTGCAATATCTAGCAGTAGGAGAAATAAGCAGCCAGCAGGAGTGCACAGCTCAAGTGTACTCCATGCTGCGGAATGCACAAGGCCATGTTCGCCTTCAAATCGAACGATATGAAGATGAAGTACTATTCCATCTTCTTCTCCCTCTCTATTCAAATATAAGCATGACCTGCAGCCATGATCCAACTTCAGGCACTCTTAAAACCTCGCAGAGAAACACATGACAATGCTAACCCAGTTGATTCTACATAATCATATGTGCATGTTCCCCAGCTCCATTCAATCAACTCAATTTGAAGTCAAAAACTTTAACCTTGAGATGCTCATTTTCAATATGCTGACCTTAGTTTATGTGCCTTACACACTATATTTTGTCCAGCAGCATAAACAATATGGCCACCTTTTTGCTATCATGAAATCCTCTTCCATACCAAACTAAGACAGCTTCTATGGTTTGCCTCAAATAATATTCCAACTCATTGACTCTTCAGCAGACATAGCGGGTTGTTAAGTCATTGAATTCATGAAAACAAGGTTTGCGAGAATTCTAGCACCATTTGAATGGATTTTCCAACACATTATCCTCATATCATTTTAAACTCTTAAGCTACCTCAAAGGCATCCATTTTAAAATTTCCTTGTTCATCACTTCATAAAACCTAACATTATTACCTTTGCTTTGTTGATGTCTATGCAGTGTATTCCACACAGTAATTAATACAGCATTGTTGACCTCCCTTCTGTCCCATTAAATTGGGTAGTAACATCAACCAGCATGAACCTTTTAAGACAAATTGGCTGTTTACTCTTTTGTTCCATGATGATGGGCCACGGTTATTTGACAATTGACCGCACTGATGACTCACACTTGATTGTTCTTAAAGACTCTCACCTACATGTGATATTTCTCAGGAAGATGAGCAAGAGTCTCAGTGGGAGCAGTTTCAGAGGCCCTTTGTCCAGAGATGGTGGAGCTCCACAAGGACTCTGGTCCATAGGCAGTTCAGAATCACCAAACAGCTTCAAATGTTGATCAAGCTACGGTTGTTCCAGGTCTGACAGCACCATTGTTAGCTTCACTAATTTTGTATCTGATCTTGTTGTTATCAAAAACTAACCAGATATTTGTATTGCAGGCATGCATTCTGGGTGTTTTCTCAGGGACATTGTTTTATAAACTAGGAGGTCGGTACACACAGCAGCATATGAACTCCATTCGGGCCCTTGGTTTCGTGACAACCATGAGCATAATGCTGATAAACATGGTACAGCTCCCTCTTTACATGCTTCAGAGACCAATATTCTACAAGCATAAAGCTCAGAGGTTCTTCAGGACTTCTTCATATGTGGTTGCACACTGTATAGTCAATCTCCCACAGACATTTATAGAGGTATTCTCTTTCTCTTCTCTGTCTCATCAATGGATTAAAAACATACTGCACAGCCATCAGACAAGCAAAACCTTTGCCTTCACTTACAAGCCTAGAGACAATCCATGCAGTTTAACCCCATGAATCAAGCATTCCACAAGACTTGGAAAGCCCGTGGGTGGGAAGAGAAGCCTATCAGTTACACTTTAGATTCACATAAGCTAACCAGAAAGCATTCAAGATTCTTCTAGACTTGATATAATCTAGACAATAAGGAAAGAAGAAGAGGTCTGATATAGAAGCTTAAGTCAACAGCCTGTTGTAGACAGATTATAAGCCAAAAGGTCTGATCATTCAAACCTGAACCAATTCAACGATTAAGTTTTGGAAAATCAGAAGCTTAAACAAGACAAGCGAATTGTTTTAATAATATTTATCTTCATCTGTTTGCAAACCAGTTAACAAAATTCAACATATATTGAGCTACACAGCCAACTAGTTCAAAGTACAAATCATTTTAGATATGAAGTAAACTGATGCATTTTGTTGACACCGTGAGCCTACCATAAATCTTATTTTATATCTGTTTTATTCATCTTTAGTAGGCTAAATGAGTTTTATCATTTGATATTCTTGTAGGCATGTTTGTACACACTATGTGTATATTTTCCTGCTGGGTTGACTCTGGCAAACAATGGCGTGGTGTTCCTTGAATACCTCGCATTGATGTTTCTAATAGCCAATTTTGGATCATCGATCTTCTTCTTCCTCAGTGCAGTATCATCAATTCCTGAAGTTGCAAATGCCTTGGCAGGTAACATCATTTTACGTAACACTCTGCAACTTGTAGTGATAAAATCTCCAGTTTGTAGAAGAGAACTAACTATTCTTAATATATATCAGAACAATATACTGGGTGAGTTGAAACAATACTGCTCCCAAAAAATTAAATATTTTGGTTAATCACCAGCTGCTTATCTTTCTTGCAGGTCTTCTCGTGTCTATCTTCCTACTATTCAGTGGGTTCGTGATCTATCCATCCAACATCCCTCCATACTGGAAATGGCTGATGTATGTGAACCCAATCCGGTGGGCAAATACATCCTTTTGTTACCTCCAGTTCTATTATGGCTACACTGACCCCTGCACCAATTACCTAGATCAGCTCTCCTTCTGCAAAGACCATCCATACATGAGTGTTGGAAAAGCCTACTTAGCCTACAGCCAGCTATCTGAAGATGCTTCTGGGAAAGTCTGGGCTCCTTATGTCATTCTAGTGGGGTGGACACTGATAGCAAATTTGTTGGCATTGCTAGCACTGAAGAATATAGAATTCCACAGGACAAGCCAGGCATTGCCCCAGATGAAGGAAAGGACGGCAACAGACAATTATTTGTATGACACTGAGAGTTATGCAGGCTCACATGATAGCTACATTCAAGGGTCTGAGGACTTGGGTATGTCCAGATATGATAGGCCACAGACAGTAGCATCTAGTTCCGAGATGGCAGGGAACGATGATGATAGAATTGGAAATTGGATAGGGGAGTTTCAAGTTGATATGGAGTCAGAACAGATTCCTGTTCTCCCATTGACATTAATATTCTTAGATCTCTCATTCACAAGGTATGTTTGCCTTGATAAACTTCACCTCCCGGAACTAACCAGCACATGTGAACATCAAAAAAATTAATATAGTTGCACAGAAGAATTAAAAAGAAAATGAAGAAAACAAAGTTAACAAGAAAAAAATATATAAGGTCCAGATAAAACAATAACAAAAATATTTCGATTTGGAATGCTTGAGAATGAACGAATGAACATACATGTGTGTGTATGCGTGTGTACACACACACATACACATATAAGGCAAAAAACTTCAAAACCATGGCAAATAATTGGTAGTACCATCACAAGAACAGGAAATAAAGTGTATAAATTTCAGCGACAGATAATCAATAGACATCATATGTAAAACAATATCAGGAAACATGCAAGATTTTCTCACATGCAATTTTACTATGTGCTTTAATTTGAAAGAGATATTCAGTGTATCATTTTTTGAAGAGATCTTTAATCTATCAGATATGATGAGGGAATGAAGGAAAAAGCAACAGTTTTTGAAAATGTTACCGGCTATGCACAACCAGGAACAATGCTAGCCTTGTTGGGGGGCACCAAAGCAAGTCTAACCACCGTCCTCAAATGTCTTTCTGGCAGAGTCCCTCTGGAGGGTAACCTCACAGGTGAGCTCCTAGCCAATGGCTCAAAACCATCCATCACCTTCTCTAGAGCTGTTGGCTACGTTGAGAAACTTGATGCCCACCAGCCTTTTCTCTCTGTGCATGAAACCCTCATGTTCAGTGCAGGACTCCGACTTGACCATGAGATTAGCTCCATGAGACGCCGCACTCATGTGGAACTAGTTCTTGATCAGCTCGGCTTAAACCACTATGCTAACCAACTCATTGGATCCCTCAGAGAAGCCACAGGGAAAACTTTTGAGCTTGAAAAGAAGATTACAATTGCTGTTGAACTTGCTGCCAACCCAAGTGTTCTCTTTCTTGAAGAACCTATCTCTGGTCTGGATGCTTCTGGGACCTCACAAATCCTCAGAATTCTAACACAGTTATCAGCTTCTCAAAGGATAGTCATATCCACATTGAACCATCCTAATGCACGAGCACTTTCCTACTTCCACAAAGTACTCATCCTGACACCAGAAGGCCATGAAGCATACTTTGGCCCAGTAGGATTTAACTGTAATGAAGTATTAGGATATTTCACTGCAATACCAAAGGTTCCTCAATACTTTCAGAAGGAAAGTCCAGTTAGCTTTATCCTTGGAGTTCTGGGTATAGGAATTAAAAGAAGAGGAATTGCATTAACAGACTTTGGAGAAGCATATCAGAAGAGCATCTTGTATAAGTCCAACAAGAAGATTGTGGGCACTATAAAGAAGTCAGGCAGGCACAAGAAATGGAAAATAACTCAGTCTATGTATCCAACATCATATGCAAGGCAAGCAGGAATGGTACTGCTAAGGACACAGAGATTCTTGTGGAGAAACGTACAGTACACATATAGTAGACTTGCTGGGTGCATGATGATCGGGCTTCTGATGGGTTCTCTTTATTTCCAGATTGAGTACAAAGATTTATATGGTGTGAGCTCACGGTCATTGTACATATACATGCAAATCATACTCATTGGGGTGATATCTGCAAACAATGTTATTCCCCAGATTGGCACAGATAGGCTGGTCTATTTCCGAGAGAGAAGATCAAAGATGTACCTACCAATATTCTATCCAGTGTCATGGGTTGTTGGAGAAATTCCATACTTCATCATTGCAACACTTGCAGTTGTGGGAATTGGAAATGGAATGGCAGGCATTGCTGCACAGAGTGTTTCAGTTTTCCTGAAGTACTGGTTGGTGCTCTTCGTCTTCACACTGTGCACAACTTATTTTGGTATGATGCTGACATTCCTAGCACCGGCGCCTATTTTAGCAGCATTTGTGGTCTCTATAGTGACTTCAATGTGGGTTTCAGCTTCAGGTGTGGTGGTAGTTCTCTCAGATATAAAGTTCTACAGGTGGATGTATTGGACAAATCCATTTCAATATGCCATCAACACCTTGACATCAATCAGTTTCTACTGTGATACGAAACAATGTGAGTCAGAATGCACATGCCCTTTGCTACCAGATGGTTCCTATGTATGGGATAGGATAGCAAGCATAAGGTCTCTTAGTGAAGAGAGAATAAACTCAGATACAGCTATTCTGGCAGGCATGTCCGTTCTGTTTTCCAGCCTTGCATTTCTCTTCTTCATCGTTTTGAAGCACAACTCACCTCAGTCAGGATGAACAAGAAAGTTCTATTGTCGAGTGATACTTTGAAGTGAAAAAAAAGAAAAAGCAGAATATAGGTATATTTCTCATTCTGTCTATAGACATAACTGTTGTCCTTTGTAGCACAGCTAGGAAGCAACAATCAGCAATGCTATCGTTCTTGGTTTATGATTTTAGATGGTTGTTTCAGCAAATGTCATACCACTAAAACAAAATAAATAAAGGGGATCCAGATACTATATACAAGAGAATTTGCACTTCTTCATGGTTCTTTGATTCACATAGAGATCATTAACATGGATGTTAGAATGAATGAGATAACTATGGTATCCACATTATCATTTTTCTCAAATGCTATAGTTCCACATTATCACATAGAGAGACAAAGAGAGAGAGAGAGAGAGAGAGAGAGAGAGAGAGAGAGAGAGAGATGGAACTATAGAATTTTTTATCACTTCCTTCTTTAATCAGCAGGCTTCATTTATCATACATCCAATGATATGCAAAGGTACAAAGTTATCTGAACAGTTAAAAGTATCAAAAGATGCCAAGAAGCACAACATTCAGCATCTAAATGTCAAAAAAAATTGACTGGAATTAGGGTGTAAGGCTTTATTACAGGTGATCTAAACATATGAACCATTTTTCCTGAGCTACTGATATGTTCTCAAATTATTCAGTTTTCCTTTGGCCTAGTGATTCTCCAAACTATTCTTTGGTAATCCAAACGCTCAAGGATTATTAACTGGTCGGTAAAATTTTACAATATACCTTGGATTACAGATTTGTGCTGCCATCTGAAACAGTTCGTGGTTAAACTGTTGTTTTTTTTTTTTTTAATCTAAATGTAGAAACATATCAATTAAATCTGCATTAAATTTTTTTTTTCTTGATATTCTCCTTCCTTTGTGATCCAATTTGTTTCCAAACTTTTGGTGAATCCTCCAGATATTATTCGAAATCCAAATGTTTGCCCTCAGCTGAATTGTTCCCCAAATCCAAACTTGTGAATTTGGTGGTGCATATTGCAAAGGTTCATACGGTGAATGGGAACTGGCAGACAAACAGGATGAGATTAAAAATGTCGAATTTTGGCACTATAATTAGAAACCGTAGACGCAAAAACGTCCTGATAAACACTAATAAAATGCAAAACATTGATAAAAAAAAAAAAAAAGCACACGAACAAATCCAGATATTCCAACAATAAAAAATCCCTTTTTTTTTCATACAGGATCGCATGCGGGTATTTAGGTGATGAATGAATTCACCTCAGAATTGTACTTCTTGCCAGATTTATCACCAGGTAGGGCAGTAAAGCCCAGAAAGAAGATATCAAACCCATACTTCCTTTAAAAAGTAACGAATTTTTTCATTTTTCATACAAGAAAAGAGTACCTGAATTCCATTAGAAACCCTGGAAGGGATAATCTTGTAACACCCAATTCGTCGGAAAAATCCTGCGTTGAATCCAAGAGAAAACGGGTGCGGGGCTCGCGGAAGAGTTGGAAGAACAGAGGAGGCCCAAAGTTTAAGGGATGTGTTTATAATTTTATCTCTGAAATGGACTTGTATGTAAATTCTTTGACAGTATCTATTGATTCTGTTATATATTCCCATGGAGAAGGATTGTCAGAATTTACGTTCGATCTTTAAATGATAAAAATTTGTTCAGAGACTGTTGTTTTTATTTGAACAAAGATATCATGTAGGCTTTACTGTTCGTCCATCATGTTCAGGGCTCATGCGGAATGGGTTGAGGCGTGCGTATGAATGAGTACGCAAAGCAACTCAGAAACGCCGGCGAGCGCTCTACACGGTTGGATAATTTTCATGCTCGATGGAAAAGACAGTTTGGTGTTGTCGTTCATTCTGTTTTTTAATTGAAAACAAAAAAACAAAAAAAAAACACATCGGACCACCTTTATATAAATAAGACAACATTGGCATTTAATCAAATTCCAACCTATACAAACCTACTTACTTCGTTCACTATTAAATTTACAGATCTTAAAATCAAAAAATTTATCTATTAAACATTATTAACTATAAGTAAATACTTTTTTTTTAAAAAAAAATGATGATAAATATTTATCCTAAAAAAATAAATAATAAAATGTTCTAAATAAATAGGTAATGGGAGTTGTTAAAATCTTGATTTTAATCGTAAAATTGCATAATTTTATCATCCGAAAATATTTTAACGGTTCAGATCGTCCATAAAATTGCAAGTTCAATCAAGATCGCGATATTAAAACAAAAAATTTATGATTTTGAAATAGAAAGATTAAAAAATCAATCATTTTAAAAATTTAAATCATAAAATCTATTACTCAGTTTAGTATTTAAATTTTAAAATATATTATATAAAAAGTGCTCTAAGCTTTTTTATATATCCCCATAAGTTGTAACCCTATATTATTATATTATTAGATGAAAGTCAAGGAGTAAATCATCGTTGCGAGAATCCAAGCTGGCATTAAGCAAACAAAAAAAAAAAAATGGAAATGATTTTATAGCTTCTCCCTCTTCAACTACAGCATGACCAAATAAAAAGCTAGAAACTATTTCTATAATTAGCAAGTTAATATGCAGCATTTATTTTTGATTGAAATCTTGTTCAAATTCTTATTTTTTGGATTATTATTTATAAAAATAAAATTTGATAATTTTTATGATCATGATGCTATATTATTGCTGTGTTAAAACTTTATTGATATTGTTGATGCATAATTTTTTAATTATTATTTATTATTTTCATATTGATATTATAATTTATGATTAATTTATAAATACTAATTTATTATTAATAAGTGGAATGCAAAGACTTGAATATTGATCTTAGTTCTAAGATTTGTACTATATTGTATAATTTTAATATTTATTTTTTATAGAGCGTAAAATCTTACTATTTTACGATTTGATCTTTTTGACCCTCCATTAATCTTAAGTAAAATCTCAATTTTGATAGCCTTGATCTTAACTGATAAGTATAAATGCTATGATAGAAAGTATTAGATCAAGATATAATGTGTTGAGTATCCTAAGAAATGAAGTATATAGAGATTAGACACGTAGAGATGTTGAATAGCATCATGTCTATCCGATCTCCATAAATGCGCATTATTCTTCGACACACAATGCGTAATTTTTTTTTGTTTATTAGTATAGCATTTTTATTTATTATTTATTGCATGAAATAAGTATTTATTATTATTTATTATGTTTGTGTTTATTACTTATTCATATCTATTTATTTTTTTATCTATTTCTAATTATTTTATTGAAATTTTTTTCTAAAGCAGATAATAGTAGTTAATATGCAGTTCTATAGCTTTAAGATCTATATAAATCTAATGTTGGAAAGGATGGAAGCAAGCGAAAAATTTTTTCCTAATTATTTCTCTCCGCTTCCATATGGCACATCATTTTATAAAGCGAGAGATAAGGAGCACGTCGGAAAGCTTTTTACGATTCAATTGAAATGACAAACCTTCTGTGCTCCGTTGAAATTGAACCATTCTCGGCAGGTGAAGTGCCGAGACTAGTTAAAAGGTGGGAGGCAATAAAGTTTCTGGTCAATACTAATCAATAATCACAATTACAGCTATAAATATACAAAATAAAACAAATTAAAATTAAAATAATGAATTCTAATTATATATACCATGGACGAATATGTAGATTAACAAAGTTTGACTGTAAGATGTGTGTCTCAAGGCTCTCAGTTTAGATGGTAAGACGGGTGTCTCAAAGACTTGCCTTTTTTTTTTTTTTTTCTTTTTATTTTTCCCTTCCTTTCGAGAAATACCAAGGGGAAAACACATCTTACAGTTGATTCTATGTTTCCCTGCCATTAGAGTGAGAATTGGGAGGGTGTCTCGACCCCTCAAGTCTGGCTCCAATTTATCTTCACATCGCACAAGCATAACATCAGTTTGCAATGCAATGGCTCTTTATTCCCCCAGTAATTTTATATGAAGTTATTGGGTACAAAAATTATTCCATTAAATTGATATGACAAGAACTTTTACTGTATGTTGGGCCCCAAAACTCCTTACCATCTTCTTCTTCCACTGAACCTCCCACAAGAGCCAAACCATTCTTCCTTCCACTGCAACACCCATGCACAAATATTTGCCACCGATCTACCTGTACCCATGACACCCTGCAACAAGCCCATACATAACATATTCCAATCAATGCATGGAAACAAACTCCATGAGGGCGCCCAAGCATGACTAAAAATCCCCACAGCAGTCACACATCTGAAAAAATGAAGGGTTGACCATATGGGTCTTGAGCTCTGTCGGTGTTATTGTCTCTAAATTGCTATAGCTGGAGCACTAATCAGTTCAGCAACCTAATCTTAGGTCCTCTTTGATGGACTGAGGCTCCCCTTCCTGCAAACAATAGATGGGTGGAATTGTTAGTGTCTCCATGCTCCCATAGGCATTCCAACAGAAGGGGTCATCCACCAGCTCCCCATCAAATGGAAGCAGCTCCACCTCAGACATGGTGATGTTGGTACATGGCACAGTGTCGCTGCAAGCGAAGTGTATCGGCGGGCTCCTAACATCATATGTCCCTTTTATGTTCATGTATGAGACATCTGTTACATAGACCGCCGAGGATTGATTCATGCACTGCTTTGTTAGGCAGTAGTACTGGTCTATAATGATGCAGTTCCTCACATTCTCCATGATGATGTTCTCAAAGCCAATGCTGGTTACTGAGCCCATCCCACCCTGCCATGTCTTGATCCTGACCCCATTGTCAGAGTTCCTGATCACTGCATTCTTGACCCTTATGTTCGAAACGCAAGCCTGCGAGTTGTGCACGCCTAGGCTCCCAATGCTGTTAGCACCAATTGGATCACAATGAGAAGATCATAGAAACAGGAAGGTGGCAAAGAATTCAAATTCAGTATGAGAATTTGGAGCACCTTATGCCATGGCTAGGTCCACATGTAACATTTTCTATGTCGACATTAGAGCAACCAGTGCCAATGGAAATGCAGTCATCACCTGTTTCCATCATCGAACAATTAGTCTAATAAATCACATTTATTGCTTGAGATGAAGATCATTGTGTGATTGAGCTAGGTAGAGCTGTTACCATTGCTTATCATGGAATTATAAATGCCGACCGACTTTGTGTTCTCGATGTGAATGCCATCAGTGTTAGGACTAAGGGCTGGGGTTTTTATTTTGAGGCCTTCTATGTGGACTTCTTCACAGCCATCAAATTTGATATGGAATTGAGGACTGTTCTCGATCCTCAGGTCCTTCACAGTTAGATTGCTGCTCATGAAAAACCTGATCAACTGTAAAAAGGAAAGGAAAAGAACAAAAATTTAAGAGCACAATATTAGAATGAGACCCAGTATGATTGGAAAGATCCAAAGAAACAGAAACTTATTGTACTGAAATCTCGGAATCAGGTGCTTACTGCTGGGCTATCGCAAGGTCCAGGCAATGTAGCACCTTGAGGGCCCTGATGTGGTATTAGATTACAGCATTAGTCCTCCATGAGACTAAACTTGGTTGTATAATTTACTTGAGATCAAGAGTGTGACATACTCTGTGAGGTTTACAGGGGAGGTTCCACCACTCCTCGCCATTGCCTTCAATGGTTCCCTCTCCTCTCAAAGTCATCCCATCGAGTTTATAGAACACAAGCCACTGGCGCCTGCTATCAGATGCTGGCCAGCAATCAGGACCATCAGGGGGCATCAGTACTCCATCCACCTGTATTAGTACAGCTACTATAAGAACTCAGTTCAATCTGAAACAGAGAATGTTAAGGGAGTTAAAGCCTACATGCTTACCTGAAACACAAACCCAGGCTGGCATGGCCCTGAAAAGATTGTGGAAGTGATCATGAAGTTACCATCTGATGGCACAAGAAGTATGCCAGATTCAGCAGCACAAGCAGACTTCCAAGCCTCTCGAAAGGCCTGGGTATCATCAGTCGATCCATCACCGACTGCCCCGAAAGATCTTACATCAAAAACACAGGGTTCTGAAGTAGAATTATGGAGGTCATCACTACCCGTTGGAGGGTCAGCAGGGGAGGGCTCAGGGGGCAGAGAGATGTAGTTTTCAGTGCCTTTGTGACTTGTCTTATTTTTGTGGAAATGTTTCCTTCCACTTGAGGTTGGAAGACTCAACAGAACGAATGTGATCACAATCAAAATGGAAAATGACACGCGAAATATCGCCATTGGCTTTGGAGAATGGACAGGATTCTGCTGGTTTGGGAGCTGGAAAAATGAGAGGAACAATGGTTAAGGGACTCAGAATATTTGAATTGAACGAGAGAAAAGGAGAGGAGGGAAAGAAAGTAGAATGGCTGGTAAAGGGGACTAAAGTGGAGGGACTTTAGAGTTGGGAGGTAAAGGCTATCACAGGGTCAGGATGTATGCTATGGAGTGTTATAAGGGAGCAAACGGCTCCCCATGAAAGGGTGACATGTGTCTTTTCCTTGATTGGAGCATCATTTAATAATCTTCTGTTCTACTTCACATGAATCTCTCTCTCTCTCTCTCTCTCTCTCTCTCTCTCTCTCTCTTTATTTGTGTGTTTGTGTGTGTCTGCATTGGGGCCTTGGTCTGAATGTGACGAGGCAATTTGCCATTCTCTTGGCTTCCAAACAAAAGGATACGCTTCCCAATTAGAGACTTGCGTTTAAGAACTGCCATAGGGTTATATTATGGATCAGTGCTGGTACAAGAGGACTCTTAGATTATTTTAAAAACTTTAGTAGAAAGATAGAAGCTTCTAGGGTCTCACAAGAAGTTACCATTGTGGGCCTTTTGTTTTTTTTTTTCTTTTGTAGTGTCACCTCTGAGAAGAATATTTCAAGGGGAAGGAGAAAATGAAAATATATAGTGCCCACTATACGCTAGAGTTGCACTGCCTCCATTGCAACTTGGGCAACAAATGGTGGAAGTTAACTGAGCTGTAATGCAGCTGAGGTTCCTTAAATTTTTCTGGTAAACCAAAGTTCTTTAAATAAGTTTTGCAAGCACAACTGATTGTGTTTAAACTGTTTATGAACATAAATGATGTATAAAAAAGCATGCCTCTTTAGCATAGACTGACATATTTTTAAGGCTAGTGTCATCATTTAGATAAAACTGTCTTTTGCCATTGTCTGTAACCTTGCTGTTCATGCAATATTTTTCAGTCTGGCCACATATCATGCTTCCATTACCCATTACCTTGATATGAACTGATCTTACAGTGAATGATGATGATCATAACATAATAACAAAAATAAAGGTATTACTATGGCATGTATTAAGAAGCAATTAGCAGGACGCTTGTTATGTTGTAATGGTGCTATGCACCAAAAATTTATTAAAATTGAATAAAGTTATGAAAAACAGTAAGGAGAAAAACAAAAGAGAAAAAAGGAGGGTAAGTCTGAATTAGGAATTCAGATCACATCCACAAAGAAGATTCAGAAACCTATTTTCCTAAGGAGTTTTCTTTGCCATTCACTCCTGTTTAGAGAGTTTCTGAGTAATATTGTGGAGACCAGAATGATGCTCTCCTCTAATGGTGGATAAAGATCCGTTGATGCTTGATTAATATGGTAACAATTGTTAAATTATTATGCTGTCATAAAGTATACCAATAATCATATTAGTTCAAATACAATCAAGAAATAGTTATTTCACTATGTGTCTACCCTCTTCTCTCTTAGGTGGGAAAAGGGTGGGGAAGGAAAAAAAGAAAACTACAAATCACTTCTTTAAATTATTTGTATTATTAAGACAAAACTTTGTGTGCCAAGATATTAGTACATTGATATATATTGAAAGCAATAAACATACCAAGACAAATATTGAACAGTATCACACTGAGATATTCTGAAATGAATCTAAGCACCAAGATCTAATTTGTCTGACGTTTTTCTGGTGAAGTAATTTGTTTAACTTTGATGTAATTAGTCAGAAACAAAAGCACACTTTGGCATAATCCAGCATGGTTCAGGGGTTAGGATTGTCATTTGAACAGAAAGATTGGAATGTAGTGGATTCCACAAAGAGAGAATAAAGAAAGAGATCAATGGGGAGCCCCCCTGTATCACAAGGGACTAAGGTGGTGAGGCAATATAAGCCACAAAGGCCCGTGATCTTATGCTGTACTTGTTGCCTCTCTTGTGGCTGAGAATGGAGAACAAAAGGTGGAAATAAGAGACAGCAGAATTTAACAAGTCACGGGCTGGCGCCTTTCACACTCCCTTTGGGCCTCTCCATGACGAGAGCCACTAAAAACTACTTTCCCTTAGCCTCCTCTCACGTGCCCTGACACCAGATTAACAAAAAATAAACACACACACACACACACACACACACAGAGAGAGAGAGAGAGAGAGAGAGAGTCTTGGGTGGCCTGTGGTGTACTGAAAGGAATTTATAAAGATGCAATTCATCTCCAAAGGTTCGTTATGAGAGAATATTTAGCTATAAATGAAAAAAATTTGTTCACATAAACTTTTCTCATAATAGTAGACATGACAACGAAGGCAGCCACATACAATGACTTATAGAGCCAAAGTTGTTTCCATCCATGAGGAGAGCTATTTGGAAGCTACTTTACATCAGCCACCTCTTGTTTGCTCTACTAAACCATTGTAGTGATGATGGCAACAGAGAAAATGGTGCACAAGAAAGCTATAGAATGACAAATCTTCATGCAATCAACACTATCATTTGATATGTGGGTATCTAAGCCTGTCCAGGAGCACGCAATGAGATCACAAAGGTTCTTATTCTCATAAACAATGGAATAATGGAGGAGGCAGGACTCTTTGATGACTTGCTGCTATTATATTGAGCAAAGAACTACTATTTTGTCCTCAAAATTAGAGTGGTGTGGTGCATGTCATTGAAACTAGCAGGCCATGCACAAGTTGAGAGGGTGATGATCTATTCTTTATTGTTTCCGAAGGTCACGAGAGCTTGATGAATTGGATGTTGTTAGGGATGATGCTTGTGATCTTTTCTTCTCTCTTTTGGGAAAAATGCTTGTGTAGTCATGGCCAATGTGATGTCATGGTGGTTGGGCTTCATCCCCTTTATTTAATCACTCTAAGCTTAGCTTGTCCAAATGGAATCATTTTCAATAGGTTTTTCCCATGCTTCACATGAAATGTTCTGAAATTTAAGCTGGTCTCCCTTCCCCACCGGCATGGTGATGTGATCTTTTTGGTTCACGGGTCTAGGTGAAGGCATGGCATATCTGGGCTCGAGTTGAGCAATGGACAGGTAAAAGGACAATAGGAAGGGCATCAAAATATAATGGTGTTAACTGTTCATTTTAAGGCGTGCAGTACATCGGGTTGCCTCCCCCACAAAGAAAGCTTTTATAAGCAGTGGTCCAGTAGCGTTGTTGGGGTTTGGTTGTAGCTCTGGAGAGATTAGTATAGACCCATTCAAGGTTGGGGCATCTGTTCACATGGATGGTGATTGATGTCGGTGATGTACATCCTGCCGACATACATATCAGAGTGCTACAATTCAAATCAGTTTATGATTCTTTGCTGTAGTACTTGCATGGTGCTTGACATTAGAGGGGGTAATTCCTATTGCCATGTTGTGTTCTTATTGTACTGTCAAATATTCGAGCACAAAGATAACTTAATTATTATATAAATAACTCGGCAATTTAAGTTTTATTGTTTATAAAAAATCTAATTGCATAAACAAATAAAAACTTAATCAACTGTAAATTAATCAGATCACATTCATGTCATTTTGAGTTGACAGATCAATATAAAATACGACATAATTATTTTGTATTATGACCATGTCAAGCTTCTATTATTAATTCTGATCGTTTTGCATCCATGCTGTATTGATCTTTGATACCATTGCAATTTGCTGCAAGACCTAATACAGAATGATGATTTTTTTTTATTCTATTAATAAAAAAAAAATGATGCTTAGGATGCGACGAGGCTTCATGCAACAAGAACAGACATGATAAAACTAATCACATGCTTTGTTAGATACGAGGAAATATTTTGAGTACAAAGTGGTACGTATTTTTGAACTTTAGTGGCACTGCCCACATCTGAAACAGATTAGATGGAGCCCAAGTAGCAGGGCTATGGTTTAGAAGGCATTGGCTAAAATTAAGTCCTGAATGCCTATCAGTAAAAAGAATAATGTGATGGCAAACGTTGCAGTGAATAATATCCTTCTCAACTTCCCCATTTTGAAACAAGTTAACACAATCTTCCAAAACCAGCTACAAGGGTCTTTGTTATGGCAATATTATATGTGATATTAAACTTTACATGTGATTTTCAACATTTACCACTCAAAAGTTAAATTAAATCACTATAAAAGTGGATGGTGAAGCAATGAAATCAAATTCTACTGCCTCCAACTTAACATTGTGTGAGGTTGGCATTTGTATGAAGTCAGACATTCGGCTTCCTTAAAGAAACAATATAATTAAAGACTATATATATCACTCTCAAACCTACTTACTAGCTTAATTAACTTCATTAGCAAATTAAAATTGCATAGCTTAAAAATTTGAATAAAAGTGAAAGTTAATTGATAGCAAGTGAACTTGAGTTATAAGTACATAATATATATTTTTTCTTCTTCCACTCATGCCATCAACCTTTGCATATTAGGATCGGCTCTGATATCATTTGTAACGCTTCCAACAAAAATTTGAGTAGAAATTAATTGGCAGTAGATGAATTTGAGTTATAAGCACATAATACATTTCTTTTTCATTCGTAATACATTTCTTTTTCATTCGATGTTCAATATGAGATTATTTTTTCATTCGTAATACATTTCTTTTAGAAGTGGATGAAACCAAAAACTAAGTAATCTATTGAAATAATGGCTTTAAGTGTTTTAACTTTATTCTTTTGCATTTTATATTTTTCCACTGGAAGAAGCTCAGACACTATTCTGTCGGCACCAAAAAAAAAAAAAAAAATACTGCTAAAGAATCCAAAACTCGGCAGGCAAGATGAAAGTTGGGTAGCCAAAAGATCACTTCTAGGATTGGATTTTCCTTTGTGCATGGGATCGCACTTCTTAAAAAAAGAGTGAATCCAATTGGGATAACCATACGTTCACATGATGCACTTGTAGAACCTCATATAAATAAATAAATAAATAAAAAGAAGAAGATCCTCTGCACCCTGTCATGCCTACAAAATGATATCAGTTAACCATAATAGTCCATTACAGTATTATAGCAGTTGTTACAACCATGAAGGTATATAAAGATGGAGCTCAGTTTGGAATGTATAAATCCTGCATTATCATAGCATGGAAGCTATTATTATATTCAAAGTGCCTTCAGGTTAAATGAGAAATATACCAATCTTAGCAAGTAATAGACAAATTCAAAATAACAAATTCAAAGAGAAATTGGTAATCACATAAATAACAGACAAATTCAAAGTTACAAAGAAAAAGTCAGTCATTAGGTGTTATTAATCAAAATAACTAACTTGCTATAAATATTTCCTTTGGGTGATGAATCCATGGCGGGAAACCAAACTAGCATCACAAGAGGATGTAGACCAAAAAGAAAATCACCTATTAAAAACGCAAGAAAACCTAGTCCCAAAATTGGGGATGGTTTTCAACATTACCACAATAATGAAAGGAGGGCTCCAACATGTCTTACCATCTTATGAAGTGGCAATTAAGTTTTTATTTGATGAATAATGGAGTATCATTGTATCTGGGACTGCAAAGGGTTGTGTTAATCCATGGCCCATTTAGTTTTATTCTAATTAAACCTAATTCAAACCATATTTGACCACTCATGAATTGATTAGGATCAAAAATTAGATTGAATCTAAATTCTAATCGAATTTAAATCTTATATCGTTCATGTCATCCTCTAATCATTTTGTTTCGCTCTGTATATTATTTAGGTCTAATTTGAGTCATCAAAAATATATTCGACTTGGCCCAATCTAATCCGATCAAAATTCTAAATTGCGTAAACTTTCTTTTCATCCAGTCTAATTATCTTTAGCAATTCATTGAATAAATTCTCATTTAAACTAATTTATCTTTTTTTAATTTCTAACAACTATAAATCTTCTCATCTATTTTTAAGTATTAAAACATTCAAATTTTATTTTCTATTTTTGATATATTCTTATATGTGATGCCCTCATATATATATATATATATTAAAAATCATATATTAAAATTTTAAAATTATTAATTCCAGCAATAAAATTAAAAGCCGAATACTTACCCGTTGCACCTCACCAAAATAACACATTGTCCTAAAATATTTGCATAATAGAGCCAACTCAGTCATTGTAGTTCAACTAATAGTTGAATATTATTAAAATAAATCTAATATTATGATAAAATATTATTTTATATTAAATATAAAATTATAATGAAAGATCTGATATTATTGTTAACAATAGTAATATAAAATAATATTAATTTTAAGATTTACATTATTAATATTATATTAAAATTAATATTGTAATATAGTAATGTTATCGTTAAATAATATTACTAATGTTAATATAAATAATTATTATTTATATTATATGGTACCTATTGAATTTATTTTATGCTAAGAACATCAACAAATAAGATTTTTGTATGAAGATTTGATAGAGCAATACATCGCCCGCAAAGTCTTTCCAAACAGAATTCAGTACAGAATAAAGAAGCTTATTGGTGATGATCAAGAACCAAGAATATTACACTCAGCAGCATAGTAAAAACTCAGAGTCCAATATAAAGAAACTCATCCTTGCATGGAAGGCAAGGAACACAACAGGGAAGGGAAGGAAATGTGAGAGAACCCGAAATTTCTTCCGTAAAAAACCCTCTAACGTCCAACTTAGCCCTCAAATCCTAAGAAAAATAACGATCTAAAAGAAAAGAGAGATAATAGACTTTAGATGCTTTTGTTGATGAGTGACTCAGGATCACTCTTAGAATCTTACGTCTATACCAGCTCTTGAAATGTTCAAACTAATCCAGATTAGACAGTAGACCATCATGTTTTACCATTCGTCTTTATACCATTTTGCCATGCGTCTTCATCATATCCCTTAGATTATTATACCATCAGTATCAGTTTGGTATGATTTTTTTTTTTTTTTTTTGTGGCATAAAGGCACCAGTTAATCGGTGCTGACAATCCCTTTGTGTTTGCATTTTCCGACGGGGCTATAAAAGGGAGATGGGCGGAAAGGAACCATAAAAAAATAAAAAAATAAAAATAAAAATAAAAAGACTTTTAAAAGTTCAGGAAGGTGAAAACAATAATAATAATAATAATAATAATAATAATAAATAAATAGATAAATAAATAAAGCTTTTAAGGTTGAGGGAAAGAACAGATAACAAATGCTAACGGAGAAAACAATGCAAGGAGTGCACGCAAAGCAGAGGATGTCATCAGATTAAGCACTCTTAAACAGAAAATATGCGCAGAATAAAACTAGCTAGAAAATAAACTTAATCTACACATCTTCCTAGCAATTAGAAGATGGGAATAGAGAAATATTATAAGGCATTTATGGAGAGATACTGCAATTTAAGTGCTAAGGCGATACATGAACCCGAAGGCTCCGAGTCTCTCTCCAGTAAGAGCTCGGACAACTTCCAGCTGCACCAAAGGAATTATAATACTGTTTTTCAAATTTATAAACCAAGCAGAAAGAGTTTAGCTCCAATGATGTTATAAATACGAGGTGTGGCTCAAAGCAAGAGAGAGACCAATTGAGGTTTTGGGAGATCCCACAGCAGAAGTCACCAATCTGCTTTACAGAACCAGGCAGCATTGATAGTGCAATGGAAACAAGAGCAAAGAAACGAAGGTTTGACAAGATCACACGTGCAAATAACATGAGAAATTCACAGATCACATTTTTCTTTTACCTTGCATAAGTACACATAAGCTTTTAGCTAATACTACCAATTAAACAAATTACAACCCTAGGAAGGCGCATTGCTTTCTTGCATGCTCTGGGATCAACTTTGCTACGATCTCCATGGGAACTCCCTTCAACTCTGCTCACCATGATAAATTGTAGTCAATAAGCAACCATGATTGTCAGCAGGGTAAAAAGATGGGGGCATAGATGGAACAGTATTCACTACTACGTGGAACAGTAATTTAGCGCTTACCATGCGGCTTGAAGTTAAAGAGCGGAGGTAGAAAACGACCATTTGGCAGACGGGCATTTGGGTCTCTAAGCTCATCAAAAAATGGATGAATTAATGCATCCAGCTGCATCGGATAATGATTGTTCAGTTAACGTCCAAACCATGTATTGCAAAGGTAAGTCCCTTTGGCACAAAGTTACAAATAGTGTCTTGGATATGGATATACTCACAGCTGTGCTCCGTAAATTTGGGGAGTACTGAAGAAGCCTAGAGACAAGATCCACTGCTTCTGGTGGCATTCTTTTGTGGAAGATCTGATGAGGCATTGGAGAAGGATTTTGTTAACATTTTCGTAGGGGAAGACGAACCAAAGAAAACAGGATAAAAATAAAAGATAGGCTGTAAGAAGCAAGGAAAATGATCAAACTTTGTGCCACGGGTGAGCCTTGATCTGTGGAAATTTGAACTCTGTGTAATTTGGATTCATGCATTTAATTTCTTCTCTTGTCGGTGTACCCAAAATCTGAGACAGAAAATAACCATATTAAAAAAAAAGGGATATTTGTATAGAATTACAAGAGGCAACAAACAAGAGCAGTCAACTTACCTTAATAATTTCAACAAGTTGATCAACTCCACTCTCACCTGGAAAGAGAGGCTGTTGCCAGTCGAAAGAATAATAATTTTGCACAAAAGTTAGAAAGATTTTTTTTAAAAAAAAATTCTGGTCTCACATTTTAAGAATAGAGTACTGCCACCAATCACCAGCTAATGGTCCCCGCTCATTTGACCTGGGATGTGGCGGTTACTGATTGGTTCCAAACACCATCAAGTGGTGTCAGTCAGGCCTCGTTTGCGCTCAAACAATCACTAAGTTCAACATCCCAGTTAACTGAGTAGCGATCAGTAGTGGGTGATGTATAGATTTTTCCTTAATGATGTTACATTGGCTTGGAAGTCTACCTGTCCTAAAAGGAGTTCAGCAAGAACACAGCCAGCAGACCAAATGTCGATTGCCGTTGTATACTCTGTGGCACCAAATATAAGCTCAGGAGCTCTATAGTACCGAGAACAGATGTACGATATATTTGGCTCCCCTTTCACCTGTTATAACCCACATTTATGGATCATTAATCAAGCAAAGTTAGTCAGCAAACCAACATCGAATCCAATTCCAAGGATGAACAAATACCAAAACTTTTGCACTTCCAAAGTCGCACAGCTTCAGCTGGTGTGTATGTGGGTTGACCTGTTACACAGAGGATGCTTAGTTATATTTCTGTAGGCACATGAAGAATTGATATATGATTAACAAGTCACTTGGAAAACATAAATAAATAAAATCTGCGCATGTATCATAGCAGTCTTTAGTCCATTTTACATGGAACATGCATAACTGCAATCAACCTAAACTTCACATGATTTCTTTTTTTTTTTTTTTTTTTTTTTACCCCATTACATCCTTGAAAGATCAAATGAAAGCTTTATATACCCCCCTTCTTTTCAAGTATTAGTAGGACACTGGTGCTTCAAATACAAAAGATGCATATATTCCAAATTCATTTCAAGAATATCCTGAGCATACCAGAAGATTTTGAGGCTTGATATCTCTGTGGCATACTCCAATGGTGCCATGAATATAAGCCAATGCTCTGCAGATCTGTAATTTATAAAAAGAGAATCAGAATGTGCACCTCATCAAAATTTCTCCAAATAGATTCTGTAACACATTGGGCTGAGAATGAGAGGAGGAACCACAAGGTAGAACGCCATTCATGGAAATCTTTCAACACAGAACAGAAAATACAAAACTTTAACAGCAAAAAAAAGAAAAAGAAATCACAGACCTTTTGGGGGGTTTTTTTAAGATCTGCTGCAGTTAATAAGCCGTAACAAACAACACCTCACAACCAAATAAATTTTCTAAATATAGAATAACATTGCAACATCACCTCATTCGTACCTGGTACATGTATAGTTTTACATATATCAATGGCATCCGCTGATTCATCTTGTTGTAGTGCTTGATTACACGATGGACAGTCTCAGGTACATACTCAAGCACCAGGTTAAGGTATAGCTCATCCTTTTCAGTTGTCGAAAAGAAGCAATGCTTCAAAGACACAACATTTGGATGGTCAAGAAGACGCATGGTTTGCAGCTCACGATTTTTATACCTTTTATCTTGAAGAACCTTCTTTATTGCTACTGTTTCACCAGTCTCTAGACATTTTGCCTAAATATCAAAAACAATTCAAGAATGCTAAATTAGTATCGTCATTCATAATATGAAAAACATAAACCATTGTTGATGCATGTAAAATTGCAGCATTGGAATCAAAGTCACAAAAAAATTGCACTGAAATGTGCAACTTTATATTATTCTCATTAATCACAATAGACAAAATTTGTTTCCAGCTCAAGCAACTAAAAGCCTAACCTGGAAAACAATTCCAAAGGATCCATGCCCTACAACACGCTCAGCCATGTAACTTATAGTCTGCCCAATAAAAGAGTTCAAGTTTGATGATGAGAAAATTTCTGCAGTTCGCATACCATCCAGCAAGTGAAGCAAGCATACATAAACAACTAATAGCAGAAACCAACAAGGGGAACATCATTTCTGTGATAAAACTTCTATTCCATCTGCCCAACTTAAATTATTTGATAAAATTAGCAAGTGACACCATTTCTGCAATAAAACTTTGATTCCATCTACCTAACTGTAAACAACTAATAGCAGAAACCAACAAGGGGAACATCATTTCTGCAATAAAACTTCTATTCCATCTGCCCAACTTAAATTATTTGATAAAATTAGCAAGTGACACCATTTCTGCAATAAAACTTTGATTCCATCTAACTAACTTAAATTATTTGATAAAATTAGTAAGAAAATTCCTGGCAAAAAACAAATAATCACAATTTTAATGTTTTATAGGGTGATGCCTACTGCATCTACCTGTTTTGGCTGGCCATTTCTACCACCAATGGTTGTTACTATTATATGACCTGTCTCTGTCCCATTGCCATCCACGACAGTAGCCTCAACTTCCTACAGAATAGCATCAAATTAGAGACCAAGGTACCAATTGATTTGCCAAATTACATGCAGTGTTTGTTAGGGAGAGAAGCATCATGGATATGAACTGGTGTTTTTCAATTACCTTATCATCTTTTATCTTCATATCATTCATTTCATCTGGCAACCTCTCCACAGCAATGCTATTGCTGCTGGTGTTTTTCAGCCCAGATGTTGGTGCCATACTCAGAGAAGCCATCTGCTGCAGATAGAAATCTGCAGATCTAATCCCAGTTCCTTATGTGAGCAAATTAGCCTCAACCCATTTGGTCATTTGCCTGTTCAAAAATAAAATGGTCAAGCATGTCAGTGAAGAACACTAGCTGAAAGTGCAAAAGTATTAGCAGATTATCCCTAATATTTATTTAGAAATTAAAAATAATAACAAAAAATGTGAGATTGCCCAGACATGCTTGTGCACACACTCGCACTGTTACATGCTCATCAGCATGTGAAAACATATAATGGCATAAGCACTAACTCACACACATGGGTATGCACATGAACATGCATACGCACAGCTTGCCAATGGACAACGGCTTGCAAAAGCTAAAAAAGTGACAAGAACATTTTGTCTGGCAGCAGAACTGCAGCAGATTGCAACAGTCAAAAATATGAGAATAACATTTTGAAAAAAAAAAACTTTTTCAATAGATTGCAAAATCTAAATACAAAAGGATCTCTTTCCCCCTTTAACAGATTGCAGAAGCTAAAATTGAGACAAGAACATTGGCCGGAAGCAGCTTTGCCAAAATAAAATGCTGCCCCAACAGGCCTATGATAAATAATTAGTGGCATCATGCAGCCTCCAATCCATGCACATCAACATTGACCAAACATTGAGTCGACAGCTGCCAGGTGACATAAGAATTTTTCGCAGACTTTCTGCTTTCTCTCTAAGTAATATAATTTTTATAGTCATACACGAAGCCCAAGACTCAATGTTCTATTGGTTTATAAGAACTTCATATTTTAGCCTTAAACTTTCCATTTTTACAATCCTGGCCACAGACCATACCAGGACAAACCAAGATCTTGGTTTCTCTCAGATGAATTGAAGTATAAAGAATTCGAATTTACTTTTCCATTAATTTTCAGATTTCAGATACCTTAGCCAAAATATAGTGACTGAAAACTTAAAATGGCTGCTGACATAGTACAATCCTAAAACTATAACCACACAACAAACTCATCCTCAAAAGCATATCTCTGACCGTAAGGCCCTCCATAAAATACAACCAGCTTAAGACTTCCAAAACAAATCCAGCAACCTACATAAAACATTACAAACAAATCCACATAATTATGGACATTTACACTTACCAGCAGTGAACGACACACTTGACAACCACGCAACTGACGATAAACAAAAGTTCAGTGCAAAAAATACCAAAACCAAAGCATGTTAAAATTTCAACTGAAGTTCCAAATCTGCAACCACCGAACTTATCTCCATAGTCTCTCAAGATGAGCAAGCATGACGAGATGCTCTCCTTCAAGCGATAATCATACAACTATCTACATGAATTCAGCACAATGCAAAGATGCAAAGCTTCGAAGGATGAGTATGATGCAAGTATCGGGCTGCCACGCATTAAGCCCCATGTGCTTCATGGATATATGCAAAAATGAGCAAAAATGATGCAAAAACGAGCTTGGAGCTACAAGATCTATGATTATAACGGATATTTCAGGTCAAAAACATGATCAAAGAACAACAAAATCCCTTTTCGAAGCAAATTTTGGATACATCCTCATACGGACAAAAAGATCCCAAGGTAGCACTCGATGCTGCCGAACTAAACGGCAGCTAGAACTCAAATGCAAGCTCACAACCACGAAAAAAGAAACTTTAGAGTGAGTGACCGGAGAGAGAGTGATCGCTTCTCCATTCGAACTTTAAACCGTCAGAAGAAGAACGGAAGCTTAGAATGAGACTAGAAAACTCCCATCCATGGCAAAAGACTAAATAAATGGAGCAAATCACACAGCAGAGCATACCCCTACAAAACCATAGCAATAATCTTGCACCCTACCTCATCCCCCGTTCCTTTTCCCAAAACCCAAGAGATCGCCCTAAAGAGATCCATCCAGAGATCTAGACCGCAAAAATCCCAACCATAACAACATTAGAAAGAAATGGCACCAGCCGATCTGATCAAATAATCACATGAAGCCGAACACCATGGAAATCCCCCCCCCCAAAAAACACCCAATTAAGCAAAAATTTGCAGAAACATAGACGACTGGGGACGAGATACTCACGAGATCAAGATTCAAACCGCTGATTCCCAGATCCACATCTAAATCCGCCGCAAAACAACTGAAATACAAACCAAAGAGAGAGGGATAAAGACGAAGTGAGAGAAATCGATCGCTTCTTCTTCTTCCTCGCCTTCGCCTTCGCCTTCGCCTTCGTCGAATTCCTCGCGTCCTCCTCCTCTAGGATTTGAGGAAGGCGAGAGAAGTACGAACAAAGCGATCGCGGTTTTCCCTCTTCTCTTATTGTATTTAATTAATTAATTGCTTAGATTAATTAGTCTAATCAGTTTTAACTAAATTAATAAGCTTCGGAAGAGTCATAGCAGTCAAAGAAGAGGACAGAGCTCTATTATAGAGCCGAACTCCCATCAAAATTCCCGCATAAAAATTTCTACGGATACACCAGATCTGCCGTTGCTGTGTCCTGTTAGGAAACATCAGGAACGTCCATTAAATTCCCCGAGCCAATCGTCGCTTTAGCCTGCTTGTGACGCAGTATACCGACGGATAGGATGGTTTAGAGTCCAATGTGGAGGGCAGAGGTGATACCCGCGTAAATTTTTAATACGATCGTCCGTACAGCTCGTGGATTGGCTTGCATTTTTGTCGTCTTCCCCTTTGTTGACCGTTTGGCCCACCGACCCTCTGTCTTCAGTGTTAAAAAAAAACGTTTTCATTCAAAGCACGAAGAGAATTGAACCAGGAAAGAGACCGTTTCGAATTTATGTATCGCGAACTTGTAGGACCCACATGATTGTGAGTTAGAATTTTTCTGAGGTTGAGATTTCCTGTGCATTTAAGACTACTTTATTTTTGCGGTTTGAGCTAGTACAGTAGTGAAGCCCTTTTTTTTATGGTCAGTGAATATTCCACCTTGGATTTTGAGATCCGTCCGCATAGAAATCCTATGGGGATAATCAATCTCAACCGTCAGAACTCCATCCATTCTAATCTACTCTTTATTTCCAGTAAAATGACAAAACTACCCTTTTTAAATGACTCAATACCAAATAATCCCCTCCGGCCCACATGGTTTCCCCAATACCAAGCCACATCCGATTGAGATCTTGCCGTCGAGACGAAATCTGACGGCTGAGACAAGTGGAACTGTGGACCCTTCTTGTAATGAATTTACGAAATTGCCCTTAAGATTCCACCGCTGGATAAGATCGTGACTCATCACTGATCGTCGACTTGGTGGACCCTGGAAGGGGACAGATGATTGCCAGATGGCAGTGGGGAGATGACTGGTGGCAGGGACCGGCCAAGGAGGTGGGGCCACCGTGCAGAGCGGTGCGGTGGGCTTGCACCGACGCCGCTCCGTCGCCTTCTGGCTAAAAGATTGCAATCATTTTTATTTTTAAAAATTTCTCCTCCCCAAATCAATGAATGTTTCTTAGAGTGATGGGGATTCCATGGATGTAGTTTTTATTTACAGCACGAGATTGGAAGCAGAATTGCTAGCGAGTTTGGCACTACTCTTGCTTGTGAGTTGATTGGTACCTGCCAATGTCCCTTCTTCTATTGATTTTAATAATCATAGATAACTTTTGACCGCTGGAATGACCATTGATGGTGATCTTGTCCAGTTTAATTAGATTTAGATTTAGTTTAAGTTTAAACCAAATCGGATTTTTTTAGTCCAATTTCTTTTAATTGCCTTCTGTGTCTCTCACTCATGTCAAACAAGATGTCCTTTTGATTGTTTGTATTCTCACAAAACATATGATTATAGCCATTAAGAGTATATAGTTAATATTTTTTAAACAATTAAAATTAAATCACAATTTAAATACTTTATTGATAATTTAATTGGCTGACGTCCCATGTCTTCTTTCCTAAAAAAATATTTTATTTCTTTACTTCAGAAAGAGAAAGAAATATAGGTTTTTTTAAAAAAAAAACTTTTCCAACTACAAAATCGAAACAGAGATTAAAAATATTAATAAAGTCAAAAAAAAAAAATTTAACCACCTCTTGATCTTTCTTAGAATCTTCTAATTCTTTCATAAAATAGAAGAAACAAAATATCTCTGTCCCCTACTCCATACACCACCATGATACCTTTACCGTTAGAAATTTCTCTTTTATCAACTAGTTGATCTTCAGATCTATGAAAATAATCTTTCTTGCACATTTTCAATGAATTCTTAGGCTATTGATGTGAGAAAGAGAAAGGAACCAACTAGAGTTTCTAAGTAAGTATGATGTTGTTTTAATATGTTTTCATAATTAGGAGTCAAATTAAAGTCAGAGAGCGACTGAAAATGATATATGGGAGAAAGATGAATGAAAAGAGAGAGAAAGAGACTAGTAGGAAACATGAAAGTTATTTCGGATATCTTTAAAATCAATCATAAAGTATTACTTATTTACCATACTAGTCATGCATATAATTTATTAAGAACCATTTTTACATGATAAATCAATACCTATTAAAATAAAACCAAATAATTAATATTTTTAAAATTAAAAAAAAAAATAGAGAAGTACCATAATATTATCCTTTGACATAGAAAGAGACTTGCCATTTTGATATATGAGAGGGACGTGTATTAAGTGTGTATATTTAATCTGAATTTGTTACTTCTTGATAAGATCATGGCTTTTACTTTAGGGGTGGTAATTGCAGTCTAAGCATTTGCCTCTGCAGTCAATCCAATCGATCAAGTTTATGGCTAACAATTGACAAAGCAAGCAGCAAATTCATTCTGAATTGAGCTAAAATCACAACCTAGCAAATCAAGACAACTAACTCATTTAAACATATAAATTAATATTTTTGAAAAATAAATTAATAATATAAAAAATGCAAGCTATTAAATCAATACAAATGGTTTTGTTTGCAGTGAATAATTATCTTAAGATTGCTAGTAAGGCATGCACTTCATTAACTTTTCCTCCAACAGACAAGAAATAAATGAAATACCATCAGTACTCAAAATGCAACCTCAAATAAATAAAAGTAGTGCAAAGCTAACCACCCAACACTTTGTACTTTCTAAGTATATTAAAAAGTTTAAGACAGAGCTGGAACACCTTAAAAAAAAAACTAGGAGATTAACCACAGTTTAAAACTTTAATTTAAAGCAATTTATATAAGAAAAATCGCATTTTAAAAGGAATATTGTGTCCTAGTTGAGGCTTTCAAATGGGAACTAAATATTTCTATTGCCTGAACTCCAGGCAGGAACAAGATGGGGTCTAAATCAACCGGATCGAATGCAAGCTCATCAACCTGCTGATGGATGAGGTCGACCAGATTTTGAATTAGATTTGTATAAAACTTGACATTGGACACTGACCTAACTTGAGTCAGACCGATGGCTACCAGAAAAAAGGAACAATCTTTAGATTCTCTTCTCCTGTAAGAGATCCCCTCGATCTTCTTTCAGAAGTTGGCAATGTCGGCAAGTTGCCGAGTTTAGTGGTGATAGAGACTCAGATTCCACCCCAAAAACCTCGCCTTTGAGCTCTTTTTAGCTTCCCTTTCTCTTCTTCTTCTTCGTCTTCTCCCACCGATGCCAGTGGGAGATGAAGAAATGGACCGGCGGTACTGTCATCCTCGCCCTCGCCTTCCTCCTCTTTCTCCGCTACGCGCTCTTCCCCCTCTCCACTTCCGCCACCACCACGGCCGCCGCCGTCGCTGCCTCGTCTCCCCGCCGGAGCCACCCGCCGCCACCTCCTCCTCCCTTCTCCCCTAAACCCCGCCTCCTCCCCTCCCTCCCGGGCCTCGATGTCCTCTACCCTTCTCCCAACTCCACTCGCAGTTCCCAACTCGACCCCAGCTCGAAGCTCGCGTGGGCACACATGCGGCCCCTCCTCCTCCGCTCCGACGCCCTCCCCGCCACCGCCGACGGCGTCCGGGAGGCTGCAGCCGCCTGGACGGAGCTTCTCGCTGCCCTCGATGCCGAAGCCGAAGAAAAAGCGGTGCTTTCCGTCGGTTCCAATGCCGAAGTCGAGAAGAAAAGTTGCCCCTTCGCGGTTAATGGCAGCGGGAGCTCTCTGGAGATCCCGTGTGGGTTCGTGCAGGACTCTGCGGTCACTTGGGTTGGGATTCCCACCGGTCAGAATGGTAGCAGTAGGTTTGGAATCGAGCTCGTCGGATCTGGCCTTCCCGATGGCGAGCTGGAGCCGCCTATCGTTCTCCGTTGCAATGTTAGCTTGGGAGGAGAAGGCCCGCTCGTGGCTCAGAATTCATGGACGGTAGAGGGCGGATGGGGAGAATGGGAGCAGTGCCCGGCTCATGACTCTGCCGCCGCCAATGCCAGTCTTAAAGGTAACTTCTTGGAACAATATGGGCACCTTTTCAAGGATGAAGAAATTTTGAATAACTTTTGATAACTCGACATTGTTAATGTGGTTTGGTTATATTGTTTTTGGATTGATGAAACCTGATATATACTGAGATACATCAGTCTTTTTGATGAGCTTGTTTCAAAACGTTGAAATTGTTGTCCCAAAAGAAGTATTGTTGTCACAATATTTGACATGAATGCAGTTGATGAGCTTGTTCGATGCAATGAGCAATTGGGTGAGAGTGTGATTCCAGAGAATGGAAATGGGAGTATGCCTGATGGCGAGAAGCCTGCTGAAAAATTAAAGCATTCTTCCCACTTGAGTGTTGGTTCCCCATTTGTTGAAGGGCATCCCTTTACTGCGACATTGTGGGCTGGGTTGGAAGGATTTCATTTGACAGTAAATGGAAGGCATGAGACATCTTTTGCGTATAGGGAGGTAAGAAGCAAAATTTACTTCCATCAGCACTTGGCTTGAATGTTTATGCTGAATGTTTATGTTTGCAGAGGCTTGAGCCTTGGTCGGTTAGTGAAGTCCGGGTGTCGGGTGATTTGGACCTCTTGTCATTCCTGGCTAATGGATTGCCGGTCTCTATAGATCTTGATTTAAGTGGTGATGTCAATGTTCTCAAAGCTCCACCAGTTCCTAAAAAAAGGATTTTGATGCTGGTTGGTGTATCTTCAGCTGCAAACAATTTTGAACGTAGAATGGCTTTGAGAAGATCTTGGATGCAATATGAAGCAGTTCGTTCAGGCAGTGTTGCTGTGCGGTTCTTAACTGGTTTTGTAAGTGAACTCGGCTTGATTTAAGATATGTCATGGTCAAGTATTTGAAAAATTGTGAGGTTAAGTGTCTGCATTTTTATTTTCCATCAGCACTCATTGTGGATCACTTACCTCCATCTGCACTATCTTCATTATCTTCTACCACATGCTTTGTACATTTCAATGCAGTTTATCATGTGTTGTAGTTGACAGACTATCAAACTGTTCAGGATAGATAGTAATGGAAATTGAACATTATTGATGAAAATAGAATTCTAAGGGAAAAATTACTAGTGAAAGTCAAGATTTCTTGAGGACGTAAGTCACCCTTAGAAGATGATGCTGAAAGTGTGCTGACATGAGAAAATATTGCTCGATGTCCACAATCTTCATGTTCACAAAGTTTCCCTTTCTACAGGCATTTTTGCGATTTTTTGAGCTCATAGACAAACCACAGGAGTATAGAGTTGAGATTTGTAGCTGTGGTCCTGTTGATAGGGTCCAGCCATCTGGCTACGATGTGTTACCAAAGTCATGACAGAATACCTATTGCAATTTACAAATCTGTTAGATGGGGTGTTCAGATGGGCCACACTAGGACAAGCTTTATAAAATTTGATTTGCTTGATGCAATAATTTTAGTTACAACAATGTTGTTCCTTGATCTTTTAGCTGTGGTTAATTTTTATCCATCTGCATTATCTCAACCTGTTTTCAAATCCTTTCTAGAAATATTAAGCCTTAAGTGATTCACTGAAGAGTTACAATCCAAAATTAAATAAAGATGCATTGACTCTAAACATTATTAACTGATATGTGTATAGTTTTAAGTAGACAATTAGTACTACGTGTCGTCATTCGTCATTCTTCATGCAGTTTTATCGATGAATAAATTGCCCTACACATAACTGAGATACTAAATCACATCAATTATGAATATGATCTGAACTTCATGCATTCATTCTTGTTTCACTATTATCTAAGCCTTATTGTTCATTTAAGCAATCTTCCTTAGTCAACCTCTACTTATCCTGCAGGAAACCTAAGTACTCAGTGAGTACTCAGTGTGTAGTTGCCACATCTGGGCCTCATTGCTATATAAGAGCTTATAGTATCATGTGTAGATGTTTATATTTAAATTCTTATAAATCAACAGAAAGGGATTTTTTATTGTGATTTTTATTGTCATCTTATAGCGTTCTTCATGTTGATTTCCATTTTTCGCAGACCTCTTCATCGCCAACCCACAATCTTTTGCTTTTATAAGAGGTAATCTCACACCACCATGGCCCGTGGCATGATGGTGGGATCAATTTTCTGTTTCACACACTTCAGAGATGGTTTTGTCTCTTCCTCTGGATCATTTCTTCTCCATGCAGGGTCATAGCAGTTACTTACTGCCAAATAAAGCTTTATCTGCACTATGAAATATATATATCAACAAGGTTCATCTTGTTTCTACATAAACGAAATTGCAGACCTAGTTTTTTTTTTTCCTGCTCTCTTTTTTCTCAAAAAAAAAAAAAGGGAAAAAAGCTCAGCTAGTTTACTTTGCACATTGGTAAAGAGGAATATTTATTTTCATTCTTTGACATGCATGTATGCACAAAGTTACACCATACATACTTTCACAATGCTCTGGAGATGGTTAATTCTCCTATTATGCTGCTCTCTCTAGCTAAGTTTCCACTTTTCATGATCTTTATGATAACTCATGCTGCTCGATGAGTTTTTACATCTTCAACATGCAGCACAAGAATAAGCAAGTCAATTTGGAACTGTGGCGAGAAGCTCAGATGTATGGAGATATCCAGCTGATGCCTTTTGTTGACTATTACAGCTTGATCACTTTGAAGACCATTGCAGTTTGCATCCTCGGGGTAAGAAACACTTTCTTGTAAAATTAAGGCTTTCTTCTTTACCTCTAAATTCATATCTTTTTGCAGAATATAAAACAGTATTTTGAAGGCTTGTAGGTGTTGTCAGTAGTTATACACATTCAAGTATATAACACCACTAAATACTAAAGTATTCTATTTTGTTTGGGTATATCATCATTAGTACTAATGATATAAACACACACACACACATATATGGTTGTGTTAGATGCCGAGGTCAACTGGAATCTGACTCTACATAAGGTTTGACCTGACCAGTCCTGACCCATTTTTTGTGCAACTTGCTGATCCAATTGGCCAATCTGTACTTGCCTTGCTATGTTAAAGTTTTCTCTATCAAAGGAGGTCATCCTTTACCATCAAGGTTTCAAGTAATTTTCAGTTCATGCATATGATTAATCTTCAATTTTATGTTTGACCTCAGTTATTTAACTTATTTTTTATTTGGAAAATTTGTATAAAACCTTTCATTTTCATATTATTGCATGGTAGGTGTTAACGTTACACAAGTAAAATTAATAAAAAGTTAAATTACATTAGGGCAGGGGCAAATCCATCCTTTTTAACCATGGCCTTCGGTCAAAACCCATGCATCTTAGATACAGAGTTAACAGATATTGTAATTATTAAGGGTTTTCTGGTGTTATTTGGTAAATATGAATTAATGGAATTTTTTTTTTTTTTTTTTGTTGGGGGGGGGGGGGTGGCTGTTGGGGTTGCAATAATAAAGGTTGTTATGCGATAAATTCTGTTTCAAATCCAATTGCAGTATTCCGTACATCCTGCTGCAAATATTGACCATCAGAGCTTCAAGTACTTTTCAGTTCATGCATATGATTACTTCCATATAACAATATACTTACTTTGAAATTTGCAGAACAAAATTCTCCCTGCAAAATTTATCATGAAAACAGATGATGATGCTTTTGTCAGGATCGATGAAGTCCTTTCTAGCCTCAACAAAAGTGTTTCCAAAGGGCTCTTGTATGGCCTCATCTCATTTGAATCATCACCCCATAGAGACAAGGATAGCAAGTGGTTCATTAGTCAAGAGGTACAGCAAGTCTTATGTAACGATCACTAGTTGGTTCCATAACTTTTCATTAATTGAAAGGATAAAATAGTTTCTGAGACTCATTGTTGCAGGAATGGCCACATGATAAATATCCACCTTGGGCTCATGGCCCTGGATACATTATATCCAGAGATATTGCGAAGTTTATTGTCCGAGGTCACCAAGAAAGAAATCTCCATGTAAGCCTATATTACTTCATGCTTCCATGAACCTGAAATTTGTCTAGAACAACTTGAAAACATTTACACTATTCTTTTCTGTTCTCGTATTATATTGTATTTTAGCTATTCAAACTTGAAGATGTAGCAATGGGAATTTGGATTCAAGAATTTAAAAGGAGTGGTCAAGAGGTAAACTATGTTAACGATGAAAGGTTTCACAATGCTGGCTGCGAGTCCGATTATGTTCTTGCCCACTATCAAGGACCAAGGCTGATGCTGTGTCTTTGGGAGAAGCTACAGCAAGAACATGAAGCAATATGTTGTGAATAGTCTCTGCACACATTTTTCTTCGCTTGTGCAAAGAATGTGGTGAGGAGGTGCTTAGCATCATTCATGTCAGAGTGGTATAATTAAAGTTATCCTGAAGAGTTGCTACCAATCCAAGTTTCATTCACAGAATATTTGTTGTTGTAAGAGTAAATTGGCATACTCGGTAAAATTTTGTGTAGGCTATGAATTGGAGCAGCCTATTCTTGTAACCTTCCAATTCCCGCTAACCTATCGATTTTTTTATGTAATGCTTCAAACCACGGAAGTATGCTTTCTTTTCTAGCAAAATTCTTATGTAAAAAATTTGCAATTCTGAGTAATACGATCCAGAGTGTACCATGAGAAGATCAACTCTATGATTTGCATCATTATACTACTTTGGTTCCAAACTCCCAGTCATTTTGTTTATGATATAAATCACATTCAAACTCATTTTATCAATACATTACACAGTAATTTACCTAGAAACGTAAAAGTTACCAGCCAATTACTTTTGCCCATGAATTTATATACTGGAAAAGTGATGTCCACAATGCTACACAATTAACCCAAGCTTTCCTTCTATTACTCACTCTGAGGACTTATGTGTGTGTGTGTGTGTGTGTGTGTGTGTGTGTGTGTGTGTGTGTGTGTGTATATTTGTCTTACCAAGCCTTCAGAACCAGGAAATACAAAGGGTAGCAATGGAAAAATCACCTTTTGGCCACCATTTGGCAACAAGTTTGCTTAGACTGAAGTAAATTCAAAACTCTAGAGATTTTATTCTGTTGTTCGATGCTTTATCAAAAGAAGCTTGTTATTTACATGAAAGATTGTTCCAATGTCCCATATCTCATGTAATTCTTCTAAGTTGGAGAAAGAATCTCACTATGAACCAAGAAAGAAACCTTTTTACATGCATTAACAGATAAATTCTAGCTTGTTATACCAGCTAGGTTGCATGAAAGATGAACATACATGACTCCAATAGATTATTGCTTTAACTGAATATGTAGCTAATAAAATCAACCCAGCTTTTCATCTCATCTCACCTGCTTGTCTTGCCTAACAAGCATGGTTGGCCAGAACTTCAGCATCAATACATACATCCAATATCAGCTTGAGATCAAGATGTAAAAATTTCACAAATATTGATAGATGAATGCAGGTCAACATACTTCCACATTAAGGATGATCAAACAAAATGAAGAATGCTTCTCTTATGTATGAGCCCTGAGACCACCATAAACAACAGATGGAGAGAATTGCAAGTCATCACTCTTGCAACCTTACCAAATAGCTACAAGTGGCCTCAAATATCAATTGCAATATTTGATATTTCTCTAAAAACAAAAGGGAAGATGTATGATGAAGAATAAGGTGGCAGAGCAAATAGCAATATGGGCAAAACCAAAATTATATGAAGCTGAAATAATAACCATATATCTTATGCAGCATGATCTTGACATCCGGTTGGCCTCAACTCTCCTGTTCCTCTGGAAGCTAGGCATATGACAAAATTCCATGTTACCATATGAAGACAATAAACTCATCAAGTGCATCAAATTACCATCATAGCACACAAAAGTAGCAAAGGATACCAACAGTGCTGGGTTAAAAAAAGAAAAAGATGACCTGAACCTGTATAACCCTAAAGTAACATCCAGTAATAAAGTTACACTCAAGAGGTTTCCAAGTTAGTCAGTGAAATTGCATTAGCACACCAACAGATGACAGTACACACAAACAAAAATTTGGTTTGCACTCTTCCGTGGGGTGTTGGATTTTGCAATGAAATGAATTATCAGTAAACTAACTGGGAACTGAAACATAGAACACCCCCATGACACTGCTTCGGTTAACAAGCTCATGGCCTCTCCATCGATATATTATGAATAATCATACAATGAGATGCTCTTGTCATCAGATACGCTTGCAAGCCTCACCGCACGTACCCCTGTACCCCCAGGTGGCAGGAATGCTACACCCCACACCTGGGCTGAGTGGTTGGTCATTGTCTGCACAGCAGCTCTCATGCTGAGATCCCAAAGACGAACCGTCTTATCACTGGACCCAGTCACTATGGCTGCACCATCTGGGCTGGCATCTACACTCAGCACCCAGCCCACATGGTCTGACATAGCTCCAACCATGCTCTTCCCATCTGCATCATACATGCGCACATGGGTGTCATCACAAGCGGTGAAGAGCACACGGGGATCCACTGGCGAGAACACAAGGGACCTAACTGGCCCAGAGTGGCCCTCGAGGTGGTGGAGGAACTTGGCACGGGCCACATCAAAGACAGCAATTGTGCCGTCCATAGATCCACAAGCTAGTCGTTTGCCATCAGGACTCCATGCAACAGAGAGCACAAATTTGCCACTTCCAGTCCTATCAGGCCGGGCCCCTTCTGGGCGTGGAACAGCAAGGCTGGCAATGAGCTGCCACGTTGCAGTATCCCACAACTTGACCGAAGCACTGCCACCACCAGCAACTGCCAAAACAGTACCCTGCAGGACAAGATTAATTTGATGAAATTGTGAATAGTAATTATTATCATTGCTACTATTTTTATTTTGGTGGGGATCGGTGAGGAATCATATAACCAATTGTTGTCTCATGGAGGTTGCCAATGAAAAGATATCTAAACATAATATTTAATAATTGAATTCAAAGATGACAAACTGCCAGCCATCCAAATCCTATACTCAAGTGAAAAACAAAGCAGGATGATCAGCATTTTATTTTTTTTATGACAGAACATGATCATTAGTCAACACCAGCTAGTTTAGGATCAAGGCTTTATTGTTATTATTATTGTACAGAAAATGATCATCATTATTGACCAGTTGGATATAATTCTATACGGTTGTTTGGCTCTTGATAATACTGGTTTCAGGAGAATGTGTTATAAAACTGATGCTTAATACCACAATGCATTGGGCAGGGAATGTTGTTCAGATGGGTGAAGATAGCATTTGTAGCAAACAAGTTTTAGCAGATAAAAGAACTATTCGAAAGAAACCAAATAAAATCTACATATTCACAGAATTTTAAAGCAGTCACTGCTCTCATGTTTGTTACAGTAGTAGCTGCACATCTTCTATGTTTCTTATGTACCACCATAGGTGAATGGTCAGGACAAGAATACAGCATTTTGAAATCTATTAACTCCAAAATAAGAACAAATGGCAGAAATGACAACAGATATTGAATTAACATCAGTATCAGCAACCAAAGTTACAGGACCATATGTTTCTCACAAAATTTAATAGCATATAAGAGGCAATATAAGTGGTGCTTTGGAACCCACACCACCCACACTTGGAACCAATATAACTGAAAACTCCACAATTTCATATGTCGAACATTGCCCGAATTTAATTGCAGCCCACCACTACTACTGTAAGGTTGTCTCCTGTGCCCTTTTTCATGTAGCATAGATCATAAAATACCTTTGTATTATGCATGGTCTTGCAAAATGAGGGTATTTGTCTTTGGAAATAGATGTACAAGTATTGTACTTTGGAAACTCTAAATTATACAAAACCCAAAATTTGACATTATTTATTGTCTCTGAGTATAACTCTAAGCATAAAATTGATGAATTAAACTTCAAACCTACTCTTATAAACCTTTGAATAATCTCTGCAGTCAAACACCTCACTCCTATAAGTTTCAAATGCCATACCTTTTTTCCCACAAAACGACATCTATAAAAGTAAGGAGCAGTGTTTCCTAATGCCATCTAGGCGATGGCATATGTGTAGCATATGCTGATTGGCCTGAAGAATGCACTAAATTGGGCCAATGCCGGTGCCTGCGTGCCCGTGTGTAGTTGGGTCACCATGGTCCACCAGGCATCTGCACAGGCCCAACCTGGGCAATCCATGTGTCAAGCAGTTGCATGCAGATTGGCAGAAAAATCAAATGAGGCAAGCACAAGAATGAAAAAAGCTTTAAAAGCATCTATCTGTCACTCTCACCTGCTCCCTCAAACCCTACTCTTTGAAGAGAGGTATTGAGACACACAATCTTAATGGAAATTGCCCACTAGTTCGCTATTGGAAATGGATGGAGAACAGCAAGTGGCGAAACTCCAATGGTTAGTAGTAGCAATTTAGGTAAATTTTCCCTTTTTTTCCTTGTCTCCTTAGTTCCTTTCTCCATCTCCTTCAATTCCTTTTCCTACTTCCTCTACCAATAGTTTATAACCTTTATGCCTCCTCTTCCTCTACTCATCCCATCTCCCCCTCCACTTGCCTAAAAAAGAGTTTTCTGCATGTATGCCCTTGCAAAAATAGCTTATTGTATATTTATCCTCAAGAAATCATGATTTGCACATATACTCCTCAATTCATCCTATTTTTGCACAAATGCCCCTCTCTATTAGATTTTTGGCTGACAACATAAAAAAAAAAAAAAACTACTCATTTTAAGTGTCTGATATTATTATCATTTTACATTAATACAACTGAAAAAATTGAATATTCAGTTTACGTTGAAAAAAAGGCAATACCAAATCTAATATATATAAAAGTAAAGTTGAGCGTTCTTTTACATGAAAATCAGCTATCTTCCTTTAAGGCCTTGTGGATGGTTGTATTAAATAGTTTTAAATTTCATTAAAAGCCTTCCAGTGGCAAATTTCCAAGTCTTCGTAGACCTTAAAGTGCCATGCTCATTATTGCACCTACTCCCTTACACCCACATCCTCTAACTGGCACATGGGCCTGATGACTCAATATTGAATCTCATTTGAGGTACTTTCAAAAATCAGTCCATGAAACAAATATTAGATTTTAAGTAAGCTAATGCAAATATAACAACCATCCCGATAAAAGAGAGCCAAGCTATTCAGTGCAATCAAGAGACATCCTTCTAGAACATATATTAATCTTATAAACAAGAAAGGCCCATGCACAGACATGTCCCTCTCTTTGTAGATATGTAGAAAACATATCTACAAATGATATGTTTACTACTATAAATAATTATCTCTAACAATGGGAATATTCATTATCTTTAAATAATAATCAACAAGAATACATCATGCTCAGAAGCTTCTAAAGTAGAAAAAATTATTAGTAACAATCCAAATTTGAAGGAGGGGCATGGTGTAGAAATAAGATGATTTGAGAGGTATATATGTAAATAATAATTTTTAAAGGGGTAAATATGTAATAATCCATATTTGCAAGGGTTCATGCATGCATGCATGTATCCCTAACCACTCTCTCAATCTTGCTCAACCATGTAAGCATGTGCATATTGCATATGGGCCCCTCAACCATAAATTAATATTTTTAGTTAATTAAATTATTCATTTTTATTTTGTAAAATGATTATCAATAACAAATGTATATCAAGTAAATTATTTTTCTGCTATTTTATGTTATAAATTTTTTAATTAGTTTATTACCAAAAATATCAATTGTTCCAATGGAAATGGGAATTCCTCCCATTTATGACTAGAATCACCATTCCTTCAAATTAGGGAATGACGATTCCCAAGAAAATCTGATTCCATTATTTATTACCACGCCAAACATTGGAACAAGGCCAAAGTTGGAATCCATAATCCATTCTAGTGCTTGTGATTTCCATTTTTGCTAATGACAACAAGGAACTTCAAAGTGGAGTACCTAACCATCTCCTATCCTATCTTGTGATTTCCAAGCGTTCAGAAGTGCTAACACTTTCAAAATCTAAACAACAGTCCAGTTAACCACAACCTTCTACCAAGAGTGCAACACTAACTTTAGAATCCAATTCAACTCTAGTCCTTCATCTACTTCCAAATGCTTCCACCTCATTTTAGATTTTAGTTTTATTCTAAACATTATTTTTTTTGAATCAATTTATGTTCAATGACAACCCTAACATCCAATTTCTGCAATGTATGAGGTATGATGTCATCAAAAGCGCTAGGCGCACTCAAGCACAAAGAACTTTGGAGTCTAAGCGTAAGATGCAAAGCACAAGCGCGTGCCTGAATGAAGTGAAACACACATTTTTAAAATGAATGATAGAATAATTTATATAAGCAAGATTTAAAAAACATAATAGAAAAGAATTATAATAATAACATATTTAGCTTATTAGCTCAATGGAAAGCTTCATCTTTCTCAACTAAAATCTTTAGTCTCTTGATATCTTTCCTTCTCTTTATCAAATGATAGCATAACTTTTGGTATTTCATCTCTTTATTTTTTATTTTTTTGCTTTTTTTATAAAATAAGGAAAATAAATATGTATAGGATGGTGCATTATAAAGTCAATACGGTCTAATAAATATGATTGACTTAAAAAAAATTACAAATCTAGCTTATTAAGAAAGACATGATTTTCTTTTACTTCAAATTAGATCAAAAGCGCGTACCTTTTTTACCTCATATACACCTAAAAGAAAGTGTCTCGTGTAAAGTATAAAAAGTACCTAATTCTTGGCACCTTGCACCTCGCGGTTTAGGTACACCTGATGTAGTAACCAATTTAAATGATTTTCTAACGCTTCCATACTTTTTTTAAAAATATTTCCTTGTCCATGCACCCACACCAGTTCCCATCTGTTACCCCTTAAAAGAACACCTCAAACATAGACCAGTGACCACCATCAAGTGCCAATCATCAACTAATCTGTTGAAGTACCAAGCATGCAAGTTCTAGTATCTCAATTAAAAGGGTTTATAATTTCCCATGAAAGCACGATGGTTTTTGGAAATGCCAAATGTGTGCACAAGATAGAGGCTGCATCTATTGCCATATGTAGGCCAGCGCATTGGTTTTTCAATATAAACACCCTCTTGCACCTATAATGAAATTTATCAATATCACCCTCAAGAGCAAAAGTCCAGTGGACCTCATTCAATATAACTCTCTTGATCTAAACAAAGCAGAGTTTTAGGACTTAATAGGATGTCCCATTAGACGGTGCGATGGGTTGCTATCCCAAGTATCGAGACAGAATCATCCTGCCATTATCCTAACTTCCCAATTAGAGAATCTTATGACACTCCCTAAGTATCGGGATAGAATAGGACAACGACGCATCTCATTATATCAAAAAAATAAGACAGCCCCAACCCATGAGACTGAAAACTTTAAAACAAACTGTGGTCACTATGCACTAGATCTCTTTTGAGTACAATAAGTATGAAAGAAACAAGAAAGTCTAGATGTGCGCAAGATATGAAAAAAATAGGGGGAAAACAATGAGACGCTATGACTTATATCACTGATAATTTCTCAGCCAAAAGGGTCTGAAGGTACAGACTTTTTGAGGTCTTTGATTCATAAACGACAAATAAGTTGCAGCCAACATAATCTAGATTCAAATGTGCCATACACAACTGTAGATAAGATAGCAAAGTTTAGATGCTTCCACGGTAAGAAGCAAAGATGGCCAGTTTGCTTGACACACGAATTTACAAACCAGAGCATGAATGATCAATGTTCAAAAGCACAGCTGTTAGGTTCCCAGAAACCTACCCTACTGGGTTCTTCAATGATATATTTCTACAACTTGAGATAACTTACCACAAGGCCCACACATCCATCTATGGAACGAGGATTTATTTATTATTTCCTTGAATTTGAAGTGGAATTAGCACTGAACACATCGATCATTCTACTGTTGGCATTTGGGATCATTCAAGAATGGAAAAGATTGAAGCCCTATTCCTACACAACATCAGAACGGCCTCACCTTGGGGTCGAACTGCATGTTCCAGACCTCGGAGGGAGGGGCCTCGAGGGTGGTAATGGAGGCGTTGGAGTCAACGTCGAACACCCGGATAAAGCTGTCGAGGGAGGCGGAGGCGGCCACAGCACCGGAAGGGTGGGCGGCAACGGAGATCACCCCGAGGGAGTGGCCCAGGGAGGGCGGCCCAACCGGGGCGAGCTCGTCGGGGCGCCAAAGCCGGACCGTCTCGTCGAGGGACCCGGTCAGGAGGAGCGCTGGCCGTTCCTCCGTCGCCGGAACCCACGCCGCCGCCCAAATAGACTGGTCATGAGCGTTCTCCACCGTTTTCAGCCCCGCAAGCTTCATCTCGCCGCCGACAAAGAATCGAATCGAAGCGAAACGATCCGAAGTGAGAAGCCCAGCGACTGGATCGTCCCTTCGCCCCGAAGAAACCCTAGATTAGGGACAGGGGGAAATAGGAATCCGAGACTCCGAGCTCGAGTGGATTAAAAACGATCTTTTCGTTACTTCTGAAAGCGCTCGGGGCTAAAACCCTTGGAATGAATCGAGTCACCGCCCGGTGTAGCGGTGTATGTCCTACCAAGCCACTGGTCTCGCCAATTGCGAGACACGTGACTTGAGACGAGGAAATTCCGACAAGGAAAAAAAAAAAAAAAATCCGTAGTAGAGGATTTATCATTAATTCTTTTATCTATTCTAAAAAAATAAAATATTTTTTATTTTTTTTCTTAAACAGTTAATTTGGACTTTATTTAAGATAAAATTTAAATGCAGCTTATTGAATATTTACCATCAAGCTCACCATTTAATCAATGGCATGTGCAAACCTTTTTTTTTTAAAACTTAAATTAATTCTAACTTCTATAATGGCTCTTTATAAAATTGCTTCAACCAATAATATATTTATAATAAAGTCAAGTATGCACATTCATTCAAACTTAAGATTCTATAATTTGATAAAATTAAAAACCAATAATTTATGAAAAAACTAAATTTAATATTTTTATAAAAAAGTGAACTTTTTTTTATAAATGATAAGTTTTAAATTTTTATATCAATTTTTTTTTTTTTTTTTTTGTAAAAGATACTGCACAATGTGTTTGCAATTAACCATTTACAATATAGCTTGACAAAATATCTGATTAGAAAATGTCTTCAACTTGCATTTGAAAATGCTAATGCATGCATGCAAATTCATCATGCACCTCTATCTCTCTGTATATGTATGTGTATATTATGCCATATCAATAATTAATCATGATAGAGACGTTAACTTATTTATTTTACTTATTATTCTCTTTGATTGAACTTGTTAGTTATTCTTTTTTATTGAACTTGTTAGTTATTATTATCAATTAAAATACTCTTATCTCTCCTTTTGAAAGGATTCTTCTATCTCTCTCATTTATATGAAGCTTAGTTATAAAAAAGTAGGAAAGAGATTGAGAGAAACCGAACAGCCCACATTTATGAAACCTTATCTAAGTTTAGTTTCACTTGAAAAAGATATAAATTTATTTTTCTTTTTCATGAACAACAATCTACATGTAGTTTGAAATGATTTTATTAAAAACTAAAAAATACTAATTGTATCATTCACTTGTTTTGTGGTATACACTGGTTACCAATTTTGGAGAGATCACACTATATATCAAACATGTGTGTATATATATATATATATATACTTCTCTATACCAATGAGCATGCAAAATGCCAAATATATAGGAAGTATATGGCATTAATTTTGTAATTGAATGAAAATCTAGCAGCTTTTTTTAGTATAATTTTGATTGCATGTGGATGGTGCCATAGATAATAAAAAGTGTAGGAGTACAAGGGTACTGAGTAAAGGCATGAAGCATTCAATGATGTCTTGAAAGGGTGAGATTGAAGTCTGATTTTTCAAGAAAAAATTAAAGATGGACTCAAATCTAACACCTATGCTTCTTTAAGAAAAATATTGAGCTCTTGAACTTCTATATAGACTCATTAAGCTCAAGGTTGCATTGGTCTAGTATGCCAATAGCTCAACAAATTTGCATGATAAAAATAAAGGATTAGTAAATATATATATACCTAATAAAATATAAAAAAATAGAAAAAAAAAGGATTAACAAATAACTATTTTTTTCTTTTTGTTAAGAAAATGAAGAACGACATGAGATATAGTGAGAAAGAAAGCAAATAATAGCTTTCGTTAGAGTAGCAATGCATAACATTTTTAGACTATTTGAAGTTATTATAAGTGAACTTCAAGCATAAGTTAAAATAGTGTGTTCTGGCACCGTTTCATTCTCAACCGCATGTAGAACGATCTTTACCATATCAATGATTCTAATTTATTTATAATTTTAAAAGAAAATAATAAAAGAATACTTCAACAAAATCCTCACATAAGATTGCCTCTTTGATAAAATTGTTGAGTTCAATTTTAGACTTGATTAGTTTAATACATAGCTCAAGTTCACAAATTTTTGATAAATCTTGTATCCGACCTAATTCATGTCTGCTCCGATCCAACTCGATTATTACCCCTAGATTCACATGCATTCTCCTCTCCATGGACTGTCCCATCAGCAAATCTAATAGAAAAAACAGCCTAATTCTACTAGATTACCCAAATAAAGGCCTTTGGTCTAATGGTTGGCAATCCTCACCCCACGGTTTAATATATTTATTGTGCATGTCAACAGATCCCAAGTTTAATAGTTGGCACCCCCTCTCCTAATAATCCCCTCTTGATTGAATCCCTAATGGTGGCAGCAAACATATTTCTCCAAAGAAAAAAAGGGATAATTTATGGATCTAATTCCATTAAAATGCTCAAATTAAATATTTAAAACCTCATTATTGGTCCTCATCCTTGACTCACTTTAATATGCCATCTTTTCTGACCATGGGCCAGCCAACCCTGTTTTCAATTATAAATTAAAGCACTAGAGGTCCCATAAAATTTGAGATAGAGCCACCCAAGGCATCAAGAAAGACTTCAGCAAAAGAAACAATTATTGACATCTGGTTTAGTTCCAAGAATCAGGTGGTAGCCTTCAGCAACTCACCAAAACAACTAGAATAATTGTTAGCCAGCCTTTGGTGAGCAAATCTAGTGGTTTAAAATTAGAACTCTTTGGAATGTTAGTATATGTTGCCCAGCAAGCAACCCAAGAGGGAAGGGGTGAATTAGATTCCTTTTAAAATTTTAAATAATGATGTACAATACTTGCAAAGTTATAAGAGTGAGTGAAGTGTCAAACTTGAAACACACAGCAAGAACAGTGGAAGGCACACACAAACAGAAAGGTTTATAGTGGTTCGGTGCTAACCCTTGCACCTACATCCACTCCCCAAGAACCCCTTGGAAATTTTTACCACTAATCGTTCTCCAACGATTACAACCTAACTTACTTAGCTAGCTTCTTGTTTTCAGGCACAAGGGAGCCTTTACAACCACCAATTTAGAGTTTGGCACACCCCTCATAAGTTTCAACCAAGTTGAAACTCAACAAGATACAATAAGAAACAAGTTCAGCAAGAATAACTCCTTAATGAGCAAATAAATACAATAAAAAGCACTTTACAGTTTTGAAGCCTTTTTTCCTTGAATGAGCTTCACTTCTTTGAATGCTGTGAGTTAAGAGCACTTGATGAAGCTTCTGGAGTAGTTGGTGAAAGCTTTGAATGGGCTTCAATGGATTTTCAAACTTCAGCTACAATGATTTTTGAAAACTGGAGCAGGCTGAATTTTCTTTTGATTTGGCTTGATAAATCTCTCTTTTTCTCACTTGTAATCCTTTAAAAATTCACTTAACTTCTTGCTAATCGATCTCATTAACTTGTATTTATAGTTGGTTGAGGGATTGGACCGTTGGAATGACCGTTTTCGAACGTTGGAATGTTAGAACTAGTCGTTGGGCAAGTTCCCAGGGCGTTAGTCGGCTTCAGAGCCGACTAACCTGTGATTTTTTTCATCCCAAGCTGAGTTAGTCGGCTCTAGAGCTGACTAATACCACAGTAGTCGGCTTTAGAGCCGACTAACATGGGTAAACCCACTGTAAGTCCCACAGTAGTCGGCTCTAGAGCCGACTACCTTGTGCCAGACCATTGTGTGGTCACAGTAGTCGGCTCTAAAGCCGACTAATCCAAGGTTTTCTTCTGTAAAAGCTTCTGTGACACATTTTTGACTTGATAACTCACATATGGGTCGGTCAAGGGCTTCATTCTTCCATTCCAAGTTACCGTGGGAGTTGACCAAAGTCTTCAAAACTTGAAAAATTGCTTCACGGACTTGAAAAACCATTGAATCTTGAACTTTCTACACTTGATAATTTTGCCAAATATCTGAGTTTTACTTAATCTGACCTTGAGTCCTTCTTCTCAGATACTAAGATTCTCTCTCTTGAACTACATACTGATTTTGACGTTTGGAATCCGTTTAGATATTTTTGATGACTCTTGTATACCCGCAAGTCACATTAATCTACACCAAAATCATCAGTAACCTACTTAATTATTTTGTGATCATCAAAATCAATGCAGGGTCAACAATCTTCTCCTTTTTTATGATGACAAAACCATTAAGTATAAAATTAAAATAATAATTTAAGGCAATGCAATATTGAACTTAGCACAAGGTTGAGATTATTTGGCTCATATCAGGAGAGATTTCTAAGTCAGTTTCATATGTAGGTTTTGTACCAAAAATCTTGAAAAGAGTACTAAAAGTAAGAATATGAGTCAAAAATTAAAAATTTTCATCCGAGTACTTCAAAAACAATATGGCATTCATTTTTCATGTTTTGAACTCAGAGAAATCAGATTTTTGGTGGGATTTATAGTGAATTTTAACCTAAAAAGCTGAATTTTCAGCAAAAATCTGAATTTTTCATGAAAAAGTTGAGTTTTGTGCCAAAATGATTAAATTCAATGCCAAATCCAAAAGTTATGTGCTGGGAATGAAGATTTATACAAATAAACTTTGTCTTCATTCTGAGATTACAATTTTGATTCTAAAAATTCAGAGTTTCGACAGTTAGACCAAAAAGTATCAAAGGCATGTCAAAAATCTGCATAGTGTGCCGAAACTTTGGTTTTTGATGTCAAACTTTCAGGAAAAGTTTTCAAACAAAGTTCAATTGATTTAAAAGAAAGTGAAATGAAACTAACAAGTTTTGTCTCCTCTTTTTGAAAAATTTTAAAAAGATCATCTTATTTTCAATTTTACTCCCCCTAAACATATGCTCTCATTGTTCCATTTTGAAATTATGAAACATGCTGAAACTTTTTGAAAACTTGCTGAAACATGATGTACCATTTTTGAAAACTTGGAAAACTTACAAAAACATAATGAAAAATTTTTGAAACTTACTGAAACATGATGAAAAAGTTTTGAAAAATTTTTTGAAACTTGACAAGAAGATCCTTCTCCTTTTTAAATGTGTGCTTACCCTCTTTGATCTTTTCATGGGTCTATTCTCCCCCTTTTTGTCATCAATCAAAAAGGAAGTGAAAGATTAAGCACTTAATTTTATATATCTCATCCTTGATAGTTCAATATTGAAAATTTTCATGACAAATGAAAGACCTCATATGAAAATTTTTATGACAAATTCACAATGGAAGATTAACATGAAACATTTCACAAGAAGGAAATTTCATACATAGAATTATATAAAAAGAAACATTTCATTAAGCATAAGATTTCATACATAGGATTTCATACATGACTAGATTCATAAGATGACATTCTAATACAAGCATTACAAACATTACATTCTAATACAAACAATACAATATATAGAGATCCTAATACATTCTAGACACAACAAGATAACCTAGTCTATTTCTCATCTGAGGATACAACAGATGGCTGAGCAGAAGATTCAGCACCACGTCCTTGTGGAGGAGGACGATAGGATGCATGTAGTGGCCTAGAGCGGGGGTGAGCAGATGTGAAGCCAGGTTGGGGAGGTGGTTGAGCAGGATGGGTAGGCAGTTGAAATGCAACTGGAGCAAGCTGGTCGCTGATAGTGGAGATCAAATGGTGAAGGAGACCAATAGACATCTCCAGTCTCTCAGATTTTTCACCAAAGGATACAATCTGAGCTCTCAGTTGTTTCACTTCTTCAGCCACTCGGGCTAACTCCTCAGAGTCATGGCCAAATCCAGATTCATGACCTCTCATCTCATGCATCATCAGCCTTCCACTAATAATATTTATAGAGTGCTCCAGCCTGTCCAACCTCATCATCATCTAAGTCATGGTCTTATTTACAGTAGAAATATGAGGTACCATAGTAAAATCACCTGTAGATGAGCCACTATCCCCTGAACTTCTGCTGGAGAGAGCAGATGATACTTCTCTGACAATGTACTGCAGCTGATCCTGACTGAGCTCAATAGATGTCCTTTGGGGTGCTGTGAGCTCCTCAGGCTGCTGCCTAGTACTTGGTCCAGCCTCCTCATGTAAGGAAGAAGATAGACCCTCTGCCTGAGCTGGCTCATCTGCCTCTGCCTCTGCCTCTCTTCTCTTCCTCTGGTCCACCACCCATTAATCTTTACAAAACCCATTCGGCGTAGAGAATGTTTATTATAAAGTCCGAATGGTGCAGCTAGATGGATTCTTCACCCTTCAGTCTTACTCCAAAATGCTTAAAAAAAAGGGTGAGAAGCATACCATAGGGAAGAGCAAATCTGGCTCTGTTGACTGTTTCTCTTCACATAGTCAACATCAAATCAGGGAGATCATAGGGGATGTCACTGACAATGTGATACATGAGGGTAAGATCCTTCTTAGTGACCAGGTTGAAGCTACCAATTCTAGGATGAAAATCCTAGAGATGATGTGATGGAGTAGTCTCATTTCCACATTTAGGGTGTTGGCCTCCAAACGGTCTACACCCTCTCCATCCTCAATTCCTAGGATAGTTTTAATCCTGTGAGCTCTATCCTCAGGAGAATCCTCACAAACGCCACCAATAGGGACTCTTATGATATTTCTAATGGAGGCACGGTCCAGCTCAATATTAACTCCTTTTACTATGGAAAAAGCAGAGGTGAAATCAACAGAGAGATTTTGGTAAAACTCTCTCACCAATTTCGGGTAGATTGCAGCCTCTGTCTTGCACAAGAAGCTCCATCCCCTTTGTTGAAGCATCCACCCAATATTGAACCATTCTCGGGTAAGAAATCCAAAGTCCACTATCCTTCTATTTGAGATAGCTCTTGTGGATAAGGATTGGATACCAGAGAACCTTGAGGGAGAGGGCACGGCAGGAGCTTATGCGCCTCTCTCATAGGAGCTCTCCGGGGCTTCTTCTTGCCGCACGTGGGGGATCCTCATTCGTAGAGCCATGGAGCCGGAGTGCTAGATCTGGAGGGAAGAAGGGATCTAGAGAGGGTGGAGGAAGGGGTTTAGAGGGTTCTAAGCTTGCAGGAAGAGTTTTGGAAGTTTGGAGGAGAAATGAGAAGGAGGGAGACCAAGGGGCGTTCGGTCTCTCTTATAGACCGAGCACTCCTTGGAGTTAGTCGGCTCCCATGCCGACTAACTCCATGTTAGTCGACTCCCTAGTCGACTAACATGGGGAGCACGATGTCAGGCCCTCAGAAAGTTTGCAAAACTCAAATGAAAATGATTTTTACAAGCTACGCATATTATGGGATCATGAAGAGGGGTCGGTTGGGCTAATTGTCATGATTTTTAATATTTAAATGCATGTCCAGAAAAAAATTTAAAAAATCAATCTAAGTAGCTAACTCATTCTGATAGGGGGTTAAACATGCCAAGTTCTCTTCTAATTTCATAAAATTTGTTTTCATCAAGGGGTTTTGTGAAAATATCAGCTAATTGCTTGTCGGTACTAATAAATTCAAGGATTATATCTTCATTTTGAACATGATCTTTAATGAAATGATGTCTAATTTCAATGTGTTTGGTCCTAGAGTACTGAATTGGATTTTTAGTCAAATCAATGGCACTAGTATTGTCACATTTTATGGGAATGTCTTTAAGTTTAATGCCATAATCTTTCAGTTATTGCTTAATCCATAAGATTTGAGCACAGCAACTTCCAGCAGTTATGTATTCAGCCTCAGCTGTGGACAAAGCAACTGAAGTTTATTTCTTACTAAACCATGAGATTAAGTTAACTCCTAGAAATTGACAAGTTCCACTAGTTGATTTTCTATCAATTTTACAACCAGCAAAATCAGAGTCTGAGTAACCAATCAGATCAACAGTAGATTGCTTAGCATACCAAAGACCAAGATTTTTAGTATCATTTAAATATTTTAAGATTCTTTTCACAGCATTTAAATATGTTTCTCTATGATTAGCTTGAAATCTAGCACACATGCATACACTGAATAAAATATCAGGCCTACTAGCAGTTAGATATAAAAGTGATCCTATCATACGTCTATAAAACTTTAAATCTACTGATTTACTATTATCATTCAAATCAAGTTTGCAAGATGAGCTCATAGGGGTACCGGTACATTTAGAATTCTCCATGCCAAATTTCTTCAGAATTTCTCTTGTGTATTTGCTTTGGCTAATGAAGATTCCATCTACATTTTGCTTTATTTGAAGTCTGAGAAAATAGTTGAGTTCACCCATCATGCTCATCTCGAACTGTCTTTGCATGAGCTTAGCAAAATCTTGGCACAAAATTTTATTAATAGCACCGAAAATGATGTCATCCACATAAATTTGCACAATAAGCATATCATCATTTTTTCTTTTTATAAATAATGTAGTGTCCACATTTTCTCTAATGAAATTGTTGCTTATCAAGAATTTGCTTAATCTATCATACCATGCCCGGAGTGCTTGTTTCAAACCATACAAAGCTTTGTTTAACTTAAACACATGGTTTGGATGTTCATTATTTTCAAAACCGAGTGGTTGTTCTACATAGACTTCCTCAGCAATATATCCATTTAAGAAAGCACTTTTAATATCCATTTGAAATAATTTGAAGTTCATGAAGCATGCAAAAGCAAGTAATAGTCTAATAGCTTCTAATCTTGCAACATGAGCAAAGGTTTCATCAAAATCAATGCCTTCTTCCTGATTATAACCTTTAGCTACCAATCTTCCTTTATTTCTAATTATGTTTCCATGCTCATCCAATTTATTTCTGAAAACCCATTTAGTGCCAATTATGGGATAATCTATTGGTCTATCAACTAGGATCCATACATTATTTCTTTCAAATTGATTTAATTCTTCATATATTGCATTTATCCAATCAGGGTCATTTTTAGTATCATCAAAACATTTTGGTTCAATTTGTGAAACAAATGCTAAATGATTACATGTATCTCTATATGAGGACATAGTTCTTACTCCTTGAGATGGGCTACCAATAATAAGTTCTTTGGGGTGATTGTGGACATACATCCACTCCTTTTCCAAATTATGTGTACCTTGAGGTTCAGCTTGTTGGAGTGTTTCAATGTTATCTTCCTGATTACTTTGTTCATTTGATCCTTCTTTCTCCTTTAGAGTAATGTCTTGCATTCCTTCTTCAAGTAGACTTGCATCATCAACTATATCCTTCTTCCTTGATGGAAGTTCATTAATTTCATCAAATACTACATAAATGGATTCTTCTACCATTAATGTTTTCTTATTAAAAATAGAATATCCAAGAAAAATTTTTTCATCAGATTTTGCATCAAATTTATCAAGATTTGTTTTGCCATTATCTAGAATAAAACATTTACATCCAAAAACATGAAAATATCCAATGTTTGGTTTTCTACCTTTCCAAAGTTCATATGGGGTCTTTTTCAAAATAGGTCTTATTAGAGCTCGATTCAAAATATAACATGCTGTATTGATTGCTTCAGACCAAAAGTATTTTGAGAGATTGCTTTCACACAACATGGTTCGGGTCATTTCTTCAAGGGTTCTATTTTTCCTTTCAACTATACCATTTTGTTGAGGAATTCTAAGTGCAGAAAAGTTGTGGTTAATTCCTTTTTCATTACAAAAACTTTCAAAATGTTGATTTTCAAATTCTTTTCTATGATCACTTCAAATAGATGCAACTTGAAGACCTTTTTCATTTGTTGCTTTTCTAAAAAATTTTAAAAATACAAAAAAAGCTTCATCTTTACTTGCTAAGAATAAAACCCAAGTAAAACGAGAGAAATCATCAATGATTACAAAACCATAATGTTTACCACCTAGACTTGTGGTTCTAGTTGGTCCAAACAATTTCATGTGTAAAAGTTCCAAGGGCCTAGAAGTTGAAACCACATTTTTGGATTTGAATGAAACTCTAGTTTGTTTTTCAAACTGGCATGCATCACAAATTTTCTCCTTTTCAAAACTTAATTTTGGCAAACTATTTACTAAATCTCTTTTAATTAGTTTGGAAAGCAAATCCATGCTAACATGAGCAAGTCTACGATACCATAACCAGCTAGAATCATTAAATTTAGAATTCATGGCAACTAGACATTCAACATTTTGATCATTAAGCTCATTTAGATCTACCATATAAACATTTCCATGCCTATGACCAATAAATTTCATACTATCATCAGCAGAATTTGTAACCATGCAAATAAATGATTCAAAAATGACTTTAAAACCTTTATCACATAATTGACTAATGCTTAACAAATTATGCTTTAATCCATCAACAAGAAGAACATTATCAATAAAAGTATGGGAAGTGATACCAATTTTACCAATGTCAATGATCCTTCCTTGAGCATTGTCTCCAAAAGTAACCACTCCTCCATCCTTAGCTTCCAAAGTGATGAATTGAGATTCATCACCCGTCATGTGTCTTGAGCACCCGCTATCCAAGTACCATCTTCTTTTTGCATTACGAGATACAAGACACATCTGCAACCACAATATCAAGTTATGTTCTTAGGTACCCAAGTTTTTTTGGGTCCTTTGGGGTTAGCATGAATGGTTCCTTAAGGAACCCAAATCTTCTTAATATTCTTGTTGATATGAGAGTTACATGCATAGGCTTTATGTCCTGGTTTTCCACATTTGAAACAAGTTATTTTTGAAAAGTTGTTTGGTGGAATAAAATTATTTTTTAAAAATTTCTGCTTCTTTAAAGGGTTATAACCTAGTCCAGCTTTATTAAAAATAGCCCTTTGGTTGTCAAGAATCATTTGCAATTTTGTGAAACTTAAAGTAAATTTGTCCACAATGAATTTCAGTTTGTTAACTTCATTTTTCAAATTCAGATTTTCTTGGGTTAAATAGAATTCTCATTTGAAAATTTCTCTTGTTCAAAAACTAATTTTTGGACTTGATTTTTCAAATCTTTGTTTTTGCTGCCTAACTTTTTGAATTCAGTAAGTAAATCATAAAAAGCATCTTGCAATTCATCAAATGTAAATTTAGTTTGAGAGTTAGGGATGACCTCTTCTTCACAAGCCATGAGGCACAAGTTTATTGTTTCTTATTTCTCATCCTCTGAACTTATGTCATCACTATCACTCCAAGTTACCATCAATGCTTTCTTCTTAGCCTTTTTGGAACCTTTCTTTAATTATGGACAGTCAGCCTTGAAATGTCCAGGCTTCTTGCATTCATAGCATGTGAGAGACTGCTCCTTATCCTTCTCCTTGCTGAAGTCTCCTTTCAGCAGTGGCATTCTCTTCACTCCTTGTTTCTTCTTCCTCATGAATCTTCTAAATTTTCTTGTGATGGGAGCAAGCTCATCATCCCCTTCACTCTCTTCTGAAGACTCATCACATTCATCCTTTTGATCCGAACACTTTAAGGCCATGGTTCTTCTCTTCTTGGACTCCTCCTCATCAAGATGTTGTTTGACTTGAATTTCATGGGTCATCAGTGATCCCATGAGCTCTTCTAGAGGAAGGATGTTGAGGCCTTTTACCTCTTGAATTGCAATCATCTTAGCTTCTCATGACCTAGGCAAAGATCTCAAAATTTTTCTCACTAGATCACTATTAGTATAAGACTTTCAAAGGCTTTTAAGGTCATTCACAATATCAGTAAATCTAGTGAACATATCAGCAATGGATTCATTTGGTTCCATTTTAAACAGTTCATATCTATGTACAAGCATATTGATTTTAGATTCTTTCACTTGATTTGTGCCTTCATGGGTGACCTCAAGTCTATCGCAAATTTCTTTGGCAGAAATACAAGTGGAAATTCTATTAAACTCATTTGCATCAAGTGAACAATATAACACATTCATGGCTTTAGCATTTAGCTGAGCCATTTTCTTATCATGCTCATCCCAATCCGCTTCCGGTTTGGGGATTTCAAGACCATTTGTTTTAAGAATGGGTGTGTGAGGGCCATTGACAATGATACTCCATAGATCATAGTCAAGTGCTTGAATAAAAATTTTTATCCTAGCATTCCAATAAGTGTAATTTATGCCATTGAATAAAGGTGGTCTGTTTGTGGACTGTCCCTCAGTCAACAAGGAACTAATTTGGGCTGCCATAGATCTTGGACTCTGTGTCGATTAAGACAAATACAAACAAGAGAACCAATGCTCTGATACCACTTGTTGCCCAGCAAGCAACCTAAGAGGGAGGGAGGTGAATTGGGTTCCTTTTAAAATTTTAAACAATGATGTGCAATACTTGCAAAGTTATAAGAGCGAGTAAAGTGTCAAACTTGAAACACACAGCAAGAACAGTAGAAGGCACACACAAACACAAAGGTTTATAGTGGTTCGGTCCTAACCCTTACACCTACATCCACTCCCTAAGAACCCCTTGAGAATTTTCACCACTAATCGTTCTCCAACGATTACAACCTAGCTTACTTAGCTAGCTTCTTGTTTCTAGGTACAAGGGAGCCTTTACAACCACTAATTAAGGGTTTGGCACACCCCTCACAAGTTTCAATCAAGTTGAAACTCAACAAGATACAATAAGAAATAAGTTCAGCAAGAATAGCTCCTTAATGAGCAAATAAATACAATAAAGAGCACTTTACAGTTTTGAAGCCTTTTTCCCTTGAATGAGCTTCACTTCTTTGAATGCTGGGAGTTAAGAGCACTTGATGAAGCTTCTGGAGTGGTTGGTGGGAGCTTTGAATGGGCTTCAATGGATTTTCAAACTTCAGCTACAGTGATTTTTGAAAACTGGAGCATGCTGAATTTTCTTTGGATTTGGCTTAATAAATTTCTCTTTTTCTTACTTGTAATCCTTCAAAAATTTACTTAACTTCTTGCTAATCCATTCCATTAACTTGTATTTATAGTTGGTTGAGAGATCGAACCATTAGAATGGTCGTTTCCAAACATTGGAATGTTAGAACTAACTGTTGGGCAAGTTCTCAGAGCGTTAGTCGGCTCCAGAGCCGACTAACTTGAGATTTTTCGCATCTCAGGCTGAGTTAGTCGGTTCTAGAGCCGACTAACACCACAGTAGAGCTGACTAACATAGGTAAACCCACTGTAAGTCCCACAGTAGTCGGCTCTAGAGCCGACTATCTTGTACCAAACCACTGTGTGATCACAGTAGTCGGCTCTAGAGCTAACTAATCCAAGGTTTTCTTCTGTAAAAGCTTCTGTGACACATTTTTGACTTGATAAGGGTCGGCCAAGGGCTTCATTCTTCCATTCCAAGTTGCCGTGGGAGTTGACCAAAGTCTTCAAAACTTGAAAAATTGCTCCACGGACTTGGAAAACCATTTAATCTTAAACTTTCTACATTTGATAATTTTGCCAAATATCTGAGTTTTACTTAATCTAACCTTGAGTCCTTCTTCTCAGATACTGGGATTCTCTCTCTTGAATCACATACTGATTTTGACTTTTGGAATCCGTTTAGATATTCTTGGTGACTCTTGTATACCTGCAAGTCACATTGATTTACACCAAAATCATCAGTAACCTACTTAATTATTTTGTGATCATCAAAATCAATATAGGGTCAGCAGTATATAATTATGGAATCATTTGATTAGTTGTTTAATAAAAAGCAGGACACTTAACCTATGAGAAATGATATATGATAAGTTTTCTTACATAAATTGATCAAAAATGGGTACGATATTAGAAACAAGTTGGCAAAGAGGAAGAAGGTAAAGCTTGTTTTCCCTGCAATTTTGAATATAGTAATTTTTATGCAAATCAATAATAAAGAAGCACACATTAAATTGGAATTTAATGATACTATGGGGAAATATTTCTTTTTTTCAATATTTGCATCATAATGAATAGTTATTCTTTGTTAAATACATTTTCACCAAAACTTCTACTAATTCAACAATCCTGCCTCATCAATTATTATCACCAGTGACTCCCAAAAATTAGCGAATGAAGTAAATTAGAATTCTGATGCTGTTCTCTCTGTTCTTGATTAGTTGAGGTGTTGCAGCCTGCTCAAAGAAGTTCCCTGTAATTTTAGGAGGTAGCTGGAGACTTCCTGCACCATTGAAAAATATCCATTGATGTAGAAGAATCCATGGGTCATTGGACTCTGCAACTTCAATATCATGGGAAGGAAATATTATTCTAACATCAAAAAAGAATTATTCTACTTTCAACATCTTCACTGGAAAGAATGCTATCATTTACTCCTGATTCATATAAAACTTCTAAAGCAACATTTGGTTGGTAATAATTCATCTCAATAATCTTAAAATATTATATACATTATTATATTTGATAATTAGATACAATAATTTAAATGATAATATTTGATTCCTAATAATTTAAGATTACCAAAAATCATGATAATATAATTTTCATCTAAAAAAATGGGTATTTGAGATTACTAAGATATGATAATATCATATTACATTATTGGCTTTTATGTAAATATTTAATAATATTTAATCCCATTATATATTTAATATACACTTAATAATATTTAAATATTAAATTTTATATTTATATTAAATATTAAATATATTATATAAATATATTATATCAATATTAAACCTAATATTAATATAAAATTTATTATTTTAACCACTAGTATATATTTATATAATACATAAATATTAAATTTAAAATTATTAGTATTTATGACCTTCTTGTATATTAAATTATTATATTTAAATAATTTATAATATATAGTTAATATTATTTATATTATAAATATTATTTAATATTTAAATGATATAATATATGATATATGTTTTTTATATTTAAAATATTTAAATATATAAATATTTTAAAATAATTTTACAAAGTA